>JAMXBD010000483.1:600000-923824 GCA_024138025.1 Combretum micranthum | reverse complement strand
CTTCAGTATAGTTTCAAGTACCAATTCTACCGATAGAGTTTGCTCCCTACGAACATAGAACATGGTCAGTGGTGTAACAGGGGGTTGTCTAGCATAGCTACTCCGATATGTAAATTAGTTAGTGGGCCACTCAAAAAATCTTAAGAGAAACACTTAAGAGCATTGATTGGATAAAGAAGATTCCAGTTCTATTAATTTCACTATGCTATCCTTCCTTTCCTTCAAGGAGACAAAGGCTATTTAGAGTTGATTAAATGCTTGATGAATTAAATATCCAATATCTATCATATTCTTTAATCGCTCTATTGGTAAGTATACCAATTGAAATATAGTATAGCAATTAATATCAGGTATCGTTCCTAGGAATCTCTTTTAAGTACTAGTAATCACTTTAATTCTATTATATAATCCTAAAAATATCAATGAATTCAATTATTATTAATACCCAATCAATATCAATATCAATATCAATATGAAGATTTAAGATTTCTTTTCTTAAAATGTCATATTCACAACTTAATTTAACCATTCAAATCACCATTACCTATTATTTAACTTTAACAAAAAAAAATAATAATTCAATTCATAAATTACTTATCTTGAATCTTAAGATTTCTAAATTAGTGTAATATCTTTCTCAAGATTACGAAACCCTAACCCTATATTAGTCTATTGACATCTCTTTCAATTAACAACAATGTAGAAATCACACTAAAGATCAGTGAATCCCTTATTAGAAATAAAACCTAGCTCTAGATTTTAATTTTAATATAGAAGAATTATGGTGCCCTCTTTCTAGGTGTGCATGCAATTCTCTTCATCTATGCAAGATCTATTCATATAAGCAATTTCTCAATCAACATATACGAAACCTAATAATCAAATCAAATGCCAACAAATATCAATTTAACAGCAATAAGAACAAATAGATGAATTCAAGAAAAATAATCTATTACTAAAAACTAATAAATCTTAGTTACATTATAAAGGAGGATTCTTCTAAGGAAAGAGTAATAATTTTCTTCTCTTCCATAAATATCACAATGAAACCCTAAATCTAAAACCTCCTTTTTGAATGATCTTCTAGTAACTCCTACGTTGTAAATCCTTAATAGCTCAACATTCTTCAATATTCTCCTCTATATACTCTAGAAATTCTTGATCTTTCAATTATCTCCAAGTAAAAATATGCCTAAATCGTTCTTTTTCAGAAATTTTGCAAATCTTCGTTTATAGTTATTGTTATCTCCTTGTAAAATTTGTTCTTCTCTTCTTTTTTCTGGGACTTTATCTTGTCATTTCTACTCTCACATGTGTTTAGATAAAGTTTATCTCATATTATGACAATATCTTCTAGAAACAAACTTGGATAAGGTGAAAAGATATTGTCTTATTTCAATACGAATGTCAACATAAGTCATGTTACCACTCGTGTAATTAGGAAAAATAAATGTTTTATGCACGAAATTGGAATCAACACAAATTGCGTGGAGTACATAATACCTTTATGTTCCTCGGACAATTTTTTGCATCATTTATGTTGACTCTTGTGTATTACATTCTGTTTCCCACACAAGCGGCTCATGTACTCTCTTATGTAGACTGCATTTTTCCAACTTTCTTCATCCTAGAAAAAAAATTGCTATAACTCATCCAAATTCCTTCTTTTATGCTCAAATAACCTTGAAAAACCTAAAATCAACAATTAAACTAATTAAGTATCATTTTCTTGTAATTATTCATCAAAATTCATCATTAAAGCTCAAAATATCCTTCTAAAATAAAGATGAAATTATAACTTATCAAATTTCCCCACACTTAAGTATTTACTTATCCTCAAGTAAACCATTACCTTGAAAAACAAAAAGGATGGGGTAAATCTTTCAAAAAAATCATATAACTTAATAAGGTCAATCATCCATCTCACTTATATCACATGCATCCTCAAATCTCTCTTTTGCATTCAATTATATATTAGTTTCCACAACTTAAATCTTCTCCTCTCATTCAACCAACCTTATCTATATCATTGTAGTTAGATACTAATACCAGAGTTTAAAAATTAATCCAAGTAGGTCAAAATATTACCCCCATCATTTAAACAAAAATCTTAGAGTAAAAATCAAACACAAGATGAACCAAAAAGAACGAGATTCAATCACGCTTTGTACATTTACTAAGGAGTATACACTCCCCTCATCCATTTCTCAAAGTGCCACAATCAGGAACGAAAGCATGTTTCATTTCTCTATTTTTCTTTTCATCTCATTTTTATTTTCATTCACTTTTTATTTTTATAGGGAATTTCTATGATATTTTCTTTTGATATAGTTGATAGAGTAGAATGAATCGTTGCTCTTTTGACGAACCAAGACCCTCCCATATCAACCAACTTTAAGATCAATTCACTTTTTAGTTGCAAATGAGTCAAACACTTGCTCTTCTAAGGGATCAAGGCACGTTCATACCGACTTATTATTCGCTTTTTTTCTTCTATTCCAATTGATAGAAGAGTTAAATCTCGCTCTTTTAAGGGACCAAAGCCTACTCTTATCAACTGATTTTTGCAATTTAATTCTATATTTTCTTATTTTTCAAAGAAAATCATTAACAAAGGTCACCAAGAGACAAGTTCATTTATTATTTCTTTAGAGATTATAGGACTCTCAAAATTTCACAAGGAAAGAATATACTAAATAGTAAACTTTTAAAACCATAGTTGATTAACTTTCTAACCTAGCAACCTTAATCTAATTCCTATCTTAAAGTTAATGTCTAAATAACAAGTAATTTTGATTCACTAAGATTTCATTCTTTAACTCAAGCAAAGTATAAGTTATACAAAAGACAAAAAAACAATTGATTCATGAATTATCAAGCTGCAGAATTTTCAATTAGACTCACTTTTATAATGCATTCACATATTAATTACCGAGTAAAATTTCAAATCAATTAACTTAAGTAGTATATAACTATTCATTTTCCAAAATTTCAAACACGTGAGTGTAAAACAAGGGATTATCTCTATTAAAAGCACTAATTAACCTTTATTTTCCTTTTTAAATCCTTCCCACACTTATGGGAGACATTGTCCTCAATGTCTATTAAATTAGCACTAGGAATAAAAAGAAAAAGAAGAAAAGGAACTAATACTTTGCCGGTTTGTAGAAAATTTGAGTCTTGTTGATAAGTTGTTAAAACAATTCTACAAATACTTATACAATTCTATGTTCAATTCTTGGGATAAACTGGAAAATTAAGAGTGCATTTTCTATGAAGTCCAAATATACTCGAAGAAGATCATGTAACTGGATCTACATAAAAAACTAGAAAGAAAACAAACTAAAAATGTTAAAGGTTAATCCATCTTAAGCACCAAACATAAACCACCAAAGAAAAGCTTAGCTAGTATAAATAACTTTAACATATACTATAAAATCTACTAGCACTTGAGCCTTAATAATGTCGCAAGGTTCATACTATACCCTGTACTCATTAAGTTCAATGTTGTACTTCATCATTTGTCTAGACGCACTGAGCTTTTGGAAGATTGTTCTCAAAGGTACATCAGTAAGGACGATGATCTGTTATGCTTGGATGTACAGGCGTAACTGTTGAGCTAATATGAAAACTTTCAAAGCGAATTCTCTCTAACTTTGTGTATCTCTTCTCGGCTCCTTAGAGAACATGGCTTATGTAGTACACATGTTGATGTTGTCGCCCCTCTGCTTGAGTAAGGACCAATGAGAGTGCCCAATCACTTACTACAAGGTATAGGTGATGTAGATCTTGTCAAGAATAATAAAATAAAACCCATTGTAATCCTATGATCTAGCAAAGCCAAGCATACCTATCTTGTCGTATAGAATTAATCTTGGGTGTCCTCAAGGATCTATGGGCAAGTACTATTATTTCCCTTTTACTACTTTTTAGCCCAACTTATCAAGATGATTAAACTAATTCTAATTTACTAATTATGATTAACTAATAGCTAAAGAGCTTTTATTAATTATGTGAGCATTTTTCTTGTGTTTAATTCAATTCACAAATGATGCCCCTAGTTTTGATCCACCCTAAACCTTAATTGTCATGATAAGAGTTAATTAATTATTAGTTAAGTTTTGAACTGCAGGATTTCTCTCTTCAAGTCAATTGAATCCTAATTCTACATGAGGTAGTGGGAATGTCTTCCTTCACTAACGCCAATGTAAAATTGCATGAAATTCATAAACCCTAATTAAGATTGGATATTTATTACAAAAATTCAAAGTCTCCCTATGTCTAGGTGAAACATGCAAATTATTTATTCATGAATAATCTATCTTATTCGTTAAAATCTCTTTCTAGCTAACAAGAAACAAAAATGCAATAATCTAGGCTAGAAATTATCATAAGAACAATAATATCACATCAATAAACTCAAGGCATCAACTTCTTATTAATCCATAGCAATTCAAAACATGATTTAGGGTTTCACAATAATATCACATCAATGATTCCAGATGTTTGTGTAGATATTCTCTGTTGAAAAGCTCTTTAAGATAATTCCTTTAGTGTTTTAGAATGCAATATGTGTGATTGGACATCAAAAATAACAAAATAGCATGCTATTTTTAGTCTGTCAAACACACACGACCCCCTCCCCCTACATGACCTGTATACATGGATTGTGTACACTAAAACAACGGAAATTCATCACCAATTAAGTGTACATGACCTCGACATACACTACTCATGTAACTAGGTCGTGTGCCGTGGAAATCCAATTTTTCCTTACCTTATGCTCCAATAATTATGCAGTGGTCGTGTATTCCATGTAGTGTACTTCTAACTTTGTAATAAAAGTTTCAAACTTCATCAAATCTTTGCTCATTTCATCATCAATCCTTTAAAAAGCTCAATCACTCTTTATTTAACCCTGAAATGAATAGTTTATTAAATAAGTATCCTTTTCTTTACTAGATCAATAAAACATCATATAAAGTATTATCAATAAGGCACAATTCTTAAGGGTCTTAGGACACTTATCAATAGATATAGATCTTCTCCTGGGGTTAGGTGCAATAGCACCGATAGCTCCACAAGTAATTGTTTCAGTTCCTCAAAGGCTTCTTGACTTTTTTTAGTCTGCTCAAACTTGTCAGGCTTTTTGAGAATTTTGAAGAACTCAAAGGATGTGCCAGCTCTCATAGGGAGGAATATGCTTAGAATCGTAACCCTACCCGCAAGGCGTTGTACTTCTTTGATAGAGGATAGGGGTTTCATTTCTAAAATTGCTTTGATCTTGTTGGGTTGGCCTCAATTCCTCTCTGGGAAATGACATAGCCCAAGAATTTCCTCAAGGTGGTTCCAAAAACATTTTTTTGCAAATTGAGCTTCATGTCAAAGAAGCAAAGACGGTTAAAGGATTCTTGGAGATCGTGGAGATCATCTTTTGCGTTTTCACTCTCTACAATCATTTCATCAATGTAGACTTTCATATTTCTACCAATCTTGACTTTTAATATATCTATAACCAACCTCTGCAAGGTGGCTATAGAATTCTTGAGCCTAAATGGCGTTACTATGTAGCAGTAGGTCCTAATGTAACAAAGGAGGTGTGGACCTCATCACTTGCATTCATCTTGATCTAGTTATAGCTCGAAAAGGCTTTCGTAAAAGCTCATCAATTCATGACCCAAAGCACTATCAACAAGTTGATCAATTAGTAGTAGGGGGGAAAGTAATCCTTCGAGCATGCTTTGTTTAGGTCTATGTAATTTACACACATTTGCCATTAGCTGTTGGATTTCTTAACCAACACCACATTAACCAACTAGGCTGAGTACTTCTCTTCCCTGATGAATCCAGCTCACAAGAACTTCTGGAACTCTTCTTCGATGGCGGCTTATCTGTCTAGGGCGAAGTGCCTAATCTTTTGTCAAATAGGCCTATAAGTCTTGTTTACATTTAATTGATGGGTGATTGCATCCAAGCAAATGCCAGACATGTTAGATGATGACCTTGCGTGGACATTATTATTTGCCCACAAGAATGTAATCAAGCACTCTTTCAAGTTTAAAGGGGTCGACGTCCCCATTTTCATAATGTGTTCAGGACAATCATCTAAGGCGATCTCTTTAGTGAGTTTGATAGGTTCACTAAAATGATTGGGTCGATCTTCCGATTTGGAATCCACCATACATATGTGATTTCCTTTCAAAGCCTTAAGATATAACTTCCTAGACTTTTCTTAATCTCCTCTATAAACCTCTTTCCCCATTGGGGTGAGGAACTTGGATTTGATGAGGGGATAAGAGACAACCATGTTTAATATTTACTAGGTTACTCTTCCCATTATAGCATTGTAAGAAGACCAACAATCAACCACAAAGAAATCTATATCATGTGTTGCACAATGTTCCCTACCACTGAGATTGAGGGGAAAGATAATGATACCCTAAGGTCAAACGGGTTGGTTATCGAACCTATACAGCTCGTGATCATACGATCTTAACTTAGGCTTGAATTTGTGTTTCATCTACCCATAAGCATGGTTGAAAAGAATATCAACACTAGTGCTAATGTCAATCAATAATCTCTTAACCTTCCACCCTGATATGTGAGCAAAGATAACCAAATTGTCTTGGTAGGGGGTTTGAACTTCCTCAAAATCCTTGCTAGTAAAGGAAATTGCAAAGTCAACCTTTGCTCTCTTAGGTTCTAAGCTCATCACATGCCTTGCACCACTTGAGTTCGAGCTCGGATTGAGCCATGCTCAACTTGAGGTCAGTGGCCCTCCTATTATGGTGTTGGTTTCACCATGGCATCAGGTGGATCGAGGTCGATTATGTTGATCTCGAATGTTGTTTTCCTACTTATTCTATTTTTCTATTAGTCCTTCTTCTCTAAGCCAGTAGCTCAGGTTCCTCAATGGCACTCTTCAGTTACCAACAATTATTTGTATCATGCCCATAATCACAATGATACTTACAATGTTCTTTTAATTCCTTTTGCTTAGAGCTAGGTTTCATGGGTGGAGGTGCTGGCAAAAGGCCCTGGTTTCTCACTTCCAAGAACACATCATGCATGAGTAGTTTCAAAGGTGTGAACTCACCATACATCAAGAAGAGCTTTCTCTTCTTGCTATCTCTACGATTAAAGTTAGCATTGTTTTAGCTGTTGAAGTCGTGGTGATCTTTTCTTCGTCCCTATCTCGATGCTGATTCTATTCAACCCGAGCGGCCTTGATTGATAAGTATATTTTTACTCTATTCTATTCATAGGAATTTTGGCTTAATCTGATGCATTTTATAATTACTATGAATCTTGAGCTTTTATTGTTTAAATATTGTTCTTCAACTCCTATAAGCCATGTAAAAGACTCATCGAAGGCAAAACAAAGGCAAAATAGTTTGTGATACCCTATATTTAACCCTAATAAGTGTTAAAAGACCTTTATTTCTAGCACTTATTGGATATGATTTCGTATCGATTTCATATGAATATATTAAGAAAAGGATACTTAAGTGCTTAATATTTGATTACAGGGTTTAAAGAATACATTTGAAAGATTTGAGGATGATACGAGCAAAGAAAAAAAAATGTGAGACCTGGCAAAGTATAGAAAAGAATGATTTTTATATGTGCACAACCTCTTGCATGGCCATGCAGACACTAGTGTTGGAGTGTAAAAAGTGATGAGAATATATCCTAATTTGTGCCCCAACGGCTACACAAGTAGTGTAGAGAGTTGTGTTGAGGGAGAGAAATTGATATGAGAAGAAAAAGAACAAACTCAAGAGTCCACAACCTTGAGCACGGCCGTGTAGGAGGTCGTATAGAAATTCATCGGTTACATATCTATAAATAGCCGCCTTAACCTAATATATTATCATTCTTAGACATTCTAAAAATCCTAAGAGAGCAAAATTAAGAGCTTCAAGAAGGAGATGTGCTTGAGCTTCATCAAAAATCAAAAGACGTTAAAAAGGATTTTATTGTCATATCATGTTTGTTGATTACTTTTCTAGATCTTCTATTTTTATTGTAAACTCCATAGAGGAATAGATCCTTATGCCTTAAATCTTGTGAAACCCTAAATCCCCATATGATTTGACTTGCTTTTGATTAATGAAAAGTTTATGCATTTGTATCTATTCATGTGTTTTAATTGTCTTGTGATTGATTTATGCACAAACTTGATTACTTGTATGATTCTTGTTAGATAGAAAGAGGTTTCATCAAATAAGATAGATTCTCATGAATAGAGGGATTACATATTTCACCTAGAGGTAGGGAAATTTTGGTTTTATGCATAAATATTTGATCTTTGTTTAGGAATCCTGATCTTTAATGCAATCTTATGTGACATTAGTGAGGGAGAAGTCTCCACTATCTCATATAGTGTTAGGAATTGAGTAATTCGATTAAGTAATTGATTTAACACATGATTCTATAGTGTAAAGCATAAACAATTCATTAATTGATATTTTATTACAAGAAATTAGGGTTTATGGTAGATCAAGATGAATGGTAGGTCTTGTGATTGAATACATCCTTTGAAAACACTCATATTTAATTATTAGGGTTATTAATTAGATAAATAGTAGTCATAATATTATCTCAATTATTAGGTTAAATGGTAAGGAAACATTAACATTAGTACTTGATATCTAGATCCTAGAGGACGACATCTATAGTAATTCTATTATGCAATAAATAGATACTCTGCCTTAGAGCTTGTCATAGGATTTCTATTGGGTTTTATTATTTATAATTTGACACAATTGATATGTTATTATCAAGCCCTCAACATGACCCTCAACTTTTGTATTGAGGTGATTGAGCATTAGACTTGATGATACAACTTTTGTTGCACCACAATGTCAAACCTTAGATTCACTTCACCACTGAAGCTAGATAGAAATCACACCTTTGAATTGAAAAGCACAGCTTGGGTTGAGCCCAAAACTCAAGCCTTCAACAAACTCGATTTATCCTTTAATTGAATTTGGACAAAAAATCGAACTTCTTAGTAGAAGGCCATAGCTTAGGTCGAGCCCTGACATCCAAGCAATATTCGAGCGCTAGATCTACCATGCAAAAAGTAATCCTATGAGCTAGCATTTATGACATGCACGTGAAAATAAAGAACGAATTCTATTATAAAGAATCTGCCAAGTTAACAAAAAAATAATCATGATTTCTGTACCTGGTCCCATAAATAAACATCCATAGGCATGCAATATGTATGTAAGATATGTTAGATTTCCATAGGGTTTTAGAATTTGTAAAGGTCAAATCTTTTGAAGAAGAATTCAAAAGGGAAACCCTAATCCAATATCCATATGTTTTGATTAGATTAAAACAAAACAAATAATTCAAATTTATAACTTAACCTTGAAGCTTGAAATTAATTGGTAGATCAAATCTGTAGGTACCACGAATTTGCAATCCCCTCTGTGGTATCCATACGAATGAAAAATCCTTTAAAAGGATCCTTCACGTGCTAGCATTATCTAGAACACTTCTAGATCTTATCGGAAAATATTCACTCATAACTCTCATGCCTTTCTATTTAATGGTTTACGGAATTTCTCTACAGGTCTAATGTTGGCAACATATCATTAACCCAAAAAGGAACTTCTTATGTCTTATTTATAATAATTTCAATATGAATAATGACATTAGTGCCCCTAATCTTATTAGGGATAAATAAATTATAAGTTAATTTATTAACACAAGAATTCCTAGTCCAATTAATAATTATTATTTTTATTAACAAATTATATTTATTTATTATTCTTAACAAATTAAGATTAATAACAAATAAATTTATTATTCTTGATGGACTTATTTAAATTTAATCCGTGAACCTTTTTTGTTCATTTTTTTGTGTGTGGCCCTATAGGTTCACTTAATGTTGGCTATTAATCTAAAACCATTTTTGTCAACAAAACATAAGCAGCATCTAGCAAGACATTATGTTATCCAAATTAAGTGAAGATCGATGATCCGATTTCATTGATCTATAACTTATGTCATTATCTTTTGCCACATGATATCTAGATTGAACATAAGGCATAGATAGTGTCATCCTTATATCATTCAATCTTATCCTTTCTCAATCTCCAAGTGAACCAACAAAACAAATGAAATTGATCATACTATCAATTCATTTGAGCATAACCATGCATTTCTTAGTTTCACTTATCGAGGGACTTAGAGATATCTCTCTCATAATGAGAGGGACAAATTGTAAACCCCTGAAATTTTCATAATTCTTAGAAAATAAACCTAGAAGTCTAACACCGAAATCAAAACCCCGAAAATCGACCTAAGTGAAAAGCAAATTCTAAATAAGGTCAAACACGAGAATTCTTAATTTTGAAAAAAAAAAAAAGAACCCTCAAAACAAAATAGAAAATCCAACTATCGGTTAATTTAATATCCGTACACTAATCAAATCATCAATCCGATTTCTAACACGCAAATCAAGACGACATATCCAAATAACACTCGGTAACAAAATACTAATACCTTAAATCCTTTGGTAAATTTTAGAGTAAAAAAGTTTTAATTTTCACCAAAAGTCAAACTAAGTCAACCCATAATCCTAGACTCGATTAAACGATCCTAAGAACAGAAAAATATTAAATAATCACAAATAAAATAAGATAAACCATAGACGTCAAACTAAAAATATAATACGGGCAAAACTTCAAAATTTTATGATCTTATGAATAACTCAATAAAACCAAAAGTCAAACCACAACCGTAAAAGTCAACAAAGCTTACAATAAATCATAGTGTTTAAGATCCGGCAATCCTGCGCTCTTAAACCCTAAATAATGAAATGGAAATAATTGTTGATAATAGTTTGTAATAATATAAGGAAGCTTAAAAATATAAAATTCGCAAAATTCTAATGTCCTTCGGATCTGAACGGGATCTGTTTTCAAAAATCGTGGCTGTAAGCCCCTAATTTTTTTTAAGGTAATATCAAGTTCAAACCCTAAACCGGAAAGTCAACTGGAGACCTTAAGTCAATAAATTCTCAAAAAAACCCTAATAGTTTAGAATCCGACAATCTCGTGTTCTTAAACCAAGGAGTCGAAATATGAGTGAACGGTGTAGTTTGGTTCGTGATAATACTAGGATGCTTAAAAAGATAATATTAGCAAATTTTCGATCTATTTCGAACTCGAATGAACATAGACTTTAAAAAGCGTGACCTGAGGCTCGAGATATTAAATATATGATAGTTGTACCGTTAGAATCATAATTTCAAGAGAATTCAATTATATCAGTTATATAATTTTTTAGGTTATAAAAGTTACAGTTATAACCTTTTATCGTATTTTCATTACTATCAGTACTTTAAATGTCTAATCTACTTTTTGAATTCTTCTATACTATTCACAAGTACAACTACCCATAACCTATTTCTTATATCTTTACATCCTACTATTACAATTTTATCATTTTCCTGACAATTTACTTTTCTAATATAACTTTTACTACTTAAATTACTTAATTAATTTTGAATCTTACACAACACAACATAAACCCCCTCTCTTCCTCTTGAAGTCAGCGCAAATCCCCTCACTCTGTCCTCTCTTCAATTTGTTTTATTTTCTTTTGTTTAATCAAAGCAAACCCTAATCCATTTCTCTATATATATCTCCTTATGCCCACTTCATTTCACTTTCTTTCTTTCTTCCTTCTTACTTTAGAAAATTTTTGCAAAAACTCTCTCCTCTTCCTCTCCAAAACCATGACACACACATTTTTTTTTTTCAAATTTCTTGTTCCAATCATCCAATAGGTAATAGATCTATACTTTATTACCTTAAAAATATGTAATGACAAGATTATTCATGTGTGATTCCACTCAAAAATCCTCATGAGCTTCAAGCTAGGGATGTGGAAACACTTGAACATGAGACCCTTGCCATCACAATGTTATAGATCTTGTTATTTGAGTTATTTTATATTATCTTGTTTTATTTTCAAGTTATGTTGTTATTATTAACATTTTATGCATGTATTCATCATCTAGCCACATCCACATAATAGTCATAGTGTTCATGTATTTATAACTAGTATAGTAAACTAGATCTAGTTGTTTTAAGTTCATAAATGATTAGACTTTTGTTTTATGTTCATAAATAACTTGTAATAGCTTGATGATAGTAGGAAAATATTAGAAAGCTCAAGATCTACTTTAGTTTCAACAAAAAAAAATAACTTTTGGAAATTCGGATAAAAAAGGAACCATATTTAGAAAACCTATTTTTCAACTTCAAAATGTGTATTTTACATTAAAAATGAAGGGATTAAGAAATAGATATCATAAATGAGTGATCTTGATGAGTAAAGTTTAGATCCACTAAGAAATATTTTCAAAACAAGAGTAAGTTTACAAAAGTTATATTTCAATCTCAAAAACAAGTACTAAATTTGTGATAAAACAAGCTTGAAATGTAAACAGCTATTTTTCAACTCCAAAACAAGATTTTTATTAAGGAAATGGAAGCCTTAAGGAGTAGGTTTGATTGGGAAGTGGTTTTTGAAAGGCTAAATAAGTTTTATAAAAAAAAAAACAAACTCAAAAGAAATTTTCAAAATTCGGATTTGAAAATGATCACTATTTAAACACTTATTTCCAAATGCCAAAAGGATGATTTTTATGGAAAAATGGAAGTCCTAGGGGATACATATAATAAATACCAAACTTTGAAAAAGATAATAGAGGTTTATCAAAATATAATCCAAAACAAGACATGGTTTCCAGGAATAGATTTAAACAATGTTTTTTTATTCTCTAAAGTTTTGTAAAATTTGTAATTAGGAAAGCTACCTATTAAAACATCTATTTTCTAATGCCAAAATGAAGGTTTTTATTAAAATAATGAAGTTGATGGCTATACAGGTCGTCAAGGTTAAGTTTTGATAAAAGCAAGTGTGATTTTAAAGAAACAAAACCACTTTTCTTAAGTCTAGTAAATTTCAAAAATTTTGCGAAGTAAAAGTTTTTCAAAAGAATTCTTGGTACTATATCATTAAGAATATACATATAGATAGCTCATCCCATAACCTTCATGACAATAGCTTGTAGGTATTGCGTATATACATGATGCACTTGTAGAAACAAAGTTAGAAAAGTAATATCACATACTTCTTATTTGACATTATCTAAGTACATGAGAAATTAGAAATTCCCAACACTCATGAATCATGCATGGCATTGAGTTATATATGTATATATAATAGAGCCTTGCTAAATATAATGATAGTTAAGTATCTGTCAAAGCTTTAGTATGATGCTTGGTTTGAAATTAGGAGTTGAATTGTGGAATGGGAAATCCGTATAGTATTATGTACCCTACTGTTCATGGACCAATAGACCTTGTTTGTTTGAAATAACACTACATATAGATAGCTCTTGTCGAATAGGTACAAATCGGTATATAATATGCGAAATTCCGAGTTAAAATGATCAAGTTATGGCCGTTTTAAGTTGAAATTTCCTCTTAGATGAATTTTGATGAATTTGATAGAATAGAATATATAAGTTCATTCAAACTTCATAGAAATAATCATTAGAGTTATTTCTTTTGATTAGGAGACTTGGGAGATGGACTAGGCCTTCCCGAGGACTATTAAGATTAGCTGGATTTTCGCGCCATGGAAAGTGAGTTATTCCTCTTAATTTTGCTACCTTGCTTGTGCTTATAAAGTAGTGACATTAGTATATTAAGAAAAGATAAAAATGGGTATATATGGGGAATTCGAGGATATGTATACATGTGATTCTATGCTTATGTGTGAAATAAGAATTAAGAATATCGCAACTTCAAATTGCCTGTTCAAGTATTTTGTTTATTTACTTATATGAGTGCTTATTGCTTATCAAATTGATTGATCGCCTCCTAAATGAACCTTAATACGGTTTGGCTTAAGAAAAATAAAACGCTCACGCATTGCATCCATCGAGTCACATCTCTTTCGGAAGGCTACTACTCCTACGTGTAGAGTTCGATTGGCTGTTATCATGGTGGGTCATGAGCCATGTTCTTTCCTAGAAAATCCAAATCACCCGGGGAATGCGAATCTAGGTTCGGAGCCAAGCCAACCGAACGCTTTGGGTAGGGACCTGGGGACTAGTAGCAAAAGGTCGCAAATCTTCATCAACGATTTCCTAACCTTCGATACGAAAGGGTAAACCCGTTCTATATATGGTTTCTGGATAACTATATATATTTGTGTAATCACATAATTGTTGCATTGTATGCATAGCATATGCGTGAAAATTTAAATGAACTTATTTGAAACTATGGTGCGAATGAAAAGGAATACCTCATTAAGCTAGTTGAAAGCTTATACCCCTATAGGTTTTGTTGAAACAGGTATATCCGTGGTTTAAATCGAAAATTATGACATTAAGGAAATTATGGAAGGATGTTAAACTTTTAGGAAGGCATTAGGAACATAAGATGAACTTATCTTGTAAGATTTCTTATCTGTAATGTATGTTATGTTAGTGTTTTGGAAATTTGAAGAAGTGTATTTATTTTGGCTTAAAGACAATAGAGGGATATGACCCTAAGAATTGCAAATGACCATGTTTATGTTTTATAATAAGTATTCTCTTTGCCTTGTTACTTATTAATTATCAATGTAAATTGTGCAACTCCGATACGTTCCCTCAGTTGTAATGTATGTCTTGTACATGATATGAAAGCCTTTGCGTGACTGAGGTAGTCATTCCTAGGCGTTAGTATTGTGTACAGTAGACTACCATGTTTAGGGTACCCCGAGGACATGACACAAATCCCATCTTAATCACTGAACTTTCTCTACATGATTCACATTACGCTCAATATCAACCTTTATAATTAGCCAGTTAAAGACAATATTTGATTGAGCTAAATCATAATATTCCTCATGTTGGAACCTATGGTGATTTTAAGTCTGAGGATATGCTAACATTGTTAAAATGAAAATCACTTATAATACTAATCCATGTAGTGATTGAGTCAGTCCAGTACATAGTCCTCTATTATGTGCTTATGAGTTTGATTTGTATCCCCATATAAATAGAAATCTCATGACTATGAAACAAAAACTCATACTAGATTTAATTCATTATCATTCCCATAATAATAAGCATCTAGCGATATTGAGAATAATTAAATTATTCATGGATCCTATTATAAAGTAAACATGCAAACAATATAATAGAAATGCCTTTGCATCAATAATATATATAAATGATAATATCCAGTAATTGACCTTGGGAAAAATCACTAACAAGATATACGATAGAGATTTCTATAACTAATTTCTAATGTAGCGTAGACAAAGAATTCTTGAGAAAAATAATGGCTTCTTCTTGCTTTTGAAATCTTAAAGTTTTCTAGCTAAATTCATTATAAACCCAATGTTTGTTTTCTACAAGACTTTATGCTTAATGTGGAATTTCATCTTTAATTCTATATTATTTCTTCAAGAATTTGTGCTTAATGTCTACATCCATGGAGAAATAATCATTCAACTCAGAGTTGCAAATCCAAGACCTGATTCATGTGATTTCAAAGTGATTCAACGATTATCACTGGGCATTTGTAATTAATAGCTAAACTTAAACTCGTGGGTCTATATGAGTGGTGCATCTTTTAGATTCATGTTTGATTTCAACTGAATAGATTGAGAGCACATGCTTTTGAATAGATTCAAGCTACTAATGAAGTTGCTCATAATCACCTTGTGAGAGAGATAGTAAAACTTTCTATCGCTTATTTTTAAATTCATTAGGTTAGTTTTTAAAACAAAGAATTCTTAAACTTTATGTGGCTCTAAACTGCTGATAACTCGTGAACAAATTCTGATAATCTGGTCTAGATCTAGAGTTGTTGACCTTAAAAGAGGCTTTAACTTATCCTAATGAATCCGACAGTGTAAATATACTAGTAACAACTCTATGAGTTGAGAAATCACTAATAAGGACATGATGAAACAATCCCTAAGGCTTTTTCTTGCATTTACAAGCTTATCTTACAATTTGCCTTGAAAACATGTACATATTCATTAACTCTAGTATAACTTTTTTTTTCATTATGCTCTTCTAAATTTTCTTTGGCTAGCTAATAGATGAAAAGTGAGTACTGTAGATACCAATGATCCTTAAAATACAATCTAATATTTTATATACTACTTCGGTAAGTGTGTTTGCTTAATGTGGGTAGTTGCGACGAAATTAAATAGAACTTATTAGCTTTATGAATTTTTGAAAGGTTCAACTTCGTGTTCTTAAATGTTTTTAACTAACAAATCAACGAACAAGAAATTTATGGTGCCATTGCCAGGGATCGGTTGGACAAGGCACTATCTAAAAATTTTGTGGCTATTAGATTAGTCACTAACATTGTGGAAAGTGTGAATACTTTTTGGTTTCGCTTTTGTTCTATTTCAGTTTTTTTTTTTTTTTTGTGAATAATCTTTTGTTTATATTTTTTCTATAAATATGTCTTTGTATATATCTTTTCTTTTCCTTTTGTATATATCTTTTTTTTTTAAACACGGCTAATCCCTTTTGTTTTTGTTTCTTTGTATATATGTACGTTTTCTATATATTTTTGTTCTATTTTAAGTTGTTTTTCGTATATAGCCTTTTATCTGTTTGTAAATATTCCTCTTATTTCTTTTTAGTTTTTCTGTACAATTTAGTTTGTTTAGTTTTCTGTAATTCTGTAATTCTATAATTCTTTCATTCTTTATTTCGTTTATTCTTTCATTCTTTAATTTGTTCATTCATTTATTCTTTTATTCTTCTTGTATATGATGTTGTTTCTGTTGTTTTTGTTGTTGTTTGTTATAACATAGTTTTGTTGTAGACGAATTCTTTTAAAAGTAAAAATGTAGAATTATTACTAGGAGTCAATCTCACCCTTTATATCCCTTTATCCCAAAGCCTCAACATATAGGACAAATCAGCAAAAGGATAGCCAGAGAAGAGCGAGAATTATTTCAAGAAAATATGATTACTAGAATGAATCATGAAAATGATGGAGGGGAGGTACAGGAAGAGGTTGACTTTGTAAGAATAAATCAGCCTAGGACTATGCTAGAGTTCTGCAAACCTACTTTAGATGAGGCTAATAACAGCATAGCTAGACCCAAGGTTGCTACTAATAATTTTGAGATAAAACCTAATGTTATCTATATAGTTCAACAATATGTGTAGTATGATGGACTATAGGATGAGGACACTAATACCCATCTGCAATGGTTTTTGGAGATTTGTGATGCGTTCAAAATAAATGGTGCCTCTAATGATGCAATTAAATTGAGTTGTTTTTGTTTGCTTTAAGGGGTAATGTGAAAAAGTGGTTGAATAGCTTACCTAAGCAGTCCATAATATCTTAACAACAGATAGCTGAACAATTTATGAAGAAGTATTTTCCCTCATCTAGGATAGCTAAGCTTAAAGCAGACATAGCGTCCTTTCGCCAGCTAAACTCTAAGATTTTATGTGATTCCTTTGAGAGATGGAAGGAGTTGCTAGGATGATGCCCACACCATGGACTTCCTGAGTGGATCCAGGTTTAGACTTTTTACAATGGGTTGAACTGTAGCACTAGGTAGTTTATAGATGCAGCAGTAGGATGAAGCTTGAATAATAAATCCTCTAAAAAATGTTTAAACCTTTTTGAGGACATAACCAACAATCACTATCAATAGTCTTCTATGAGAGCTAAGAAAGAGAAAAGCGGAGGAGTTTTTGAGCTTAATGTGGTAACCAATTTGACCTCTAAGATAAAAGCCTTGAGTAGGAAGGTAGACAACATGACCATTAGTACTGATCAAGTGAATATGGTATATGCAATTTTGGACAAAATATAGAGGGTATGACTTATGAGAATGTAGAGGATGTGAGCAATTTCAATGGATAAAAGAATGACCCTTATAGTAACACTTATAACCTTGGCTAGAGGAATCATCCAAACCTTAGGTGGAGTAACAACAATTTCCAACAATCTGACTTGAATTCATCAAACTTTCAAAAACAATAGGGTTAAGGGTCAAGTGTTCCTGAGGCTAGCAAGAGTTCTTTGGAGGAATTGATTCCTCAATTTATCAAAGCATCTAAGGCTAGGCAGTAGACCATTAATACTACATTGAGAAACTATTTAGTTGCAATTCATAACCTGGAGACCAACAAGGGTAGATTTCAAAGCTCCTGTTAGAAAGATCTTAGGAATCATTACCTGCCATGTCACGCCCCGAAGGGTATCCTAAATGTGGCAGTCTACCATACACGATATTAAAGCCTAGGAATGACCGCCTCAATCACGCGAAGGCTTCCATACTATGTACAAGGCATCTAACACATGTAAGAGACAATCGAAGTGATACATTTTATGTTGATACAACTTGAGTAACAATGTAAAGGAAATACAATTCACTATACTCCAATTACAATTCATCCATAGATTTCACGACACAAACTATTACAAGACAATTCACAAAATCTAGCTAATATCTTTAAGTATTCTTACTTCTGAAATCATATTCAGCTCCAACCATCTTGGTCCCCACGTAACATTCTCCCGTCAACCTGTTTATTCAAACATCTATTGGGGTATAAGCTACACTAGCTTAGTGAGAGTCCCCTTAATTTCGCACCATAATAAGTAAGTTATAAATCATCCATATGCTATGCATGAACAAACACATGAGCAGACAATTATGTGTGGGTAACTAGAACCCATACACAGAGCAGATTTACGCCCTCCGTGTCTAAAGTTAGGGTAGTCAATAAGTCATGCAACCTTAGTTCCAATCTTGAATGGGGTGGTCCATAAGTCATGCAACCATAATACCGATCTCGAGTGGGGTGGTCCATAAGTCATGTAACCATAATCCTGATCTCTTTCTCTTAGTTTTACAACATCTATTTTTTATGTAGTTGATTCAAGTGTCTACTCCACTTCCATTAACTTAAGCGATCTTACATCCTTAATGTTAACACAGGCCCCCACGCCTCCGCTAATATACTTTGTCCCACCAAAGGTATATTAGCTAATGCAATGTGACTCAATACTGATATGCATATATAGTTTATTCATATAATCATGGCATGTTAATTATGTAGGTTAAGAGCGATCATAGAGAATTTCAGACAATTTAAGTCTATGCTAACTCATACAATGATTTTACAACAAGTTTGCCATCGATATACTTATCATTCATTCAACCAAGATTATACCACAATTCATCATAATTTTATCTTTTCCTAATTCTAATGCAACAAGCTACAAGCATAAGTAAGGTAACAAAATAAGAGGAAAACTCACTTGACAATTGGATCACCGATCTCTTAGTAAAAGTAATCTGGTAGTAGGAAATCGTCGATTGCGGGGTCACCTAAAAAGGAAGAAATATCCTAATAAGTATTTCATCACTTAACCAATCCAAACTATTTAAATAAACTAGAAAATTCGTAATTCTCGTCCTACGCGGGAATTCCAACTTAAAACGGCCATAACTTAGTCATTTTAACTCGGAATTTAGCAAATTATATACTGATTTCTATCTAATTCTAATATTATATTTAAGTTTTGAAAACTTTGAAGCTTCGAAAAGATCTGACCAGTTTAGATCAATAGCAAAACAATTTTAGAAAATTGATTTTGTGAAAGTTCATGAAGTTTCTACTATCCAAAGTAAGCATACATGCAACATGAGCAAGTTATTAACACAAATGATATGTCATGAGATGTATATGTACATGTCATTTATGATATTTAATAAAAGAAATTTTTAGAAACTTTTTCCTTATAAGACTTTATGAAAAATCAACTTAGAAAGGCTAGTCTTGTATTCTTGACAATTCCCACTTGTTTTTAGAAAAATTCCTGATAAAATTTATTTATTCTTGTTAAAATTAAGCCTTCATTATGTATATTTCCTAAGGCCTTTGTTTTTCAATAAAAATTCTCATTTTACACTTTGTGAACATGTTTTTAAATATGTTTCACCAAAAATTCGAATTTTGTAAAAATTATTTTTGTGGTGATTCCTCTAAGAAAACTCATTTAATACTTAGAAAATTAAGACTCAACCAAACTAGCCACCAAGAACTTCATTTCTTTAATAAAACTTCTATTTTGAGTTTGTAAAATAAGTGTTTTCATGCCATTACTCATTATTATGAATTTCTTAAAATGACAATAACCCAAATTTTTCTATTTTATTTTCTCCTTGTTCTACATATTTTTCTTAGTAAATCCCATCTTAACTTATAAAAATCTTTACTTGAAGATACCTATGACTATACTCTTCATTTTTCATATAAAACACAAGTTTTGGTGTTGATAAAAGGGTTTTTAAGGCATGGTCTTGAAACCAATTTACAAAAGGTTAGGATAAAACTCAAAATTTATATTTTGTAATCTTTTCCTATCTTGACAACCTCTATTAGTAGATCTACCATTTACTTATCAAACACATCTCCTATTGATACCTATTCCATAAGCCTTTTATCTTTTAAACAAATCCTTCATTTTGGTGTTGAAAAATAGGTTTTCAAAATTGGTCTTGGTTGAGATCCGAATTTACAAAATTTGTTTTTGGATATATCTTTTGACAAAATCCATCTAAACTTATAAAAATCCATCCCTTACATATTGTATCTTAAGAGCCTTCCATTTCTTGAATAAAAACTTCATTTTTGAGTTGGAAAACATATTTTTAAGTTAAGCCTTTGTCTAGATCCGAAAATACAATTTTGTTTTGAAAAATAATCTTTGAAAGTTACCTTTGAACCATATAAAATGAAGTCTTGATGATATATACCCATTAAGCCTTCATTATTCAAGTAAAACTTCCATTTTGATACTTGGAAAATGGTTTTTAAAAATGGGTCTTGTCTAGATACGAATTCCACCATTTTTGTTTATGTTCAAATCCAAGATCTATACTTTCTATGGGTATAAACATAAAAGAAATCCATGTTAGTAAACTATAAACTCATAGATCTTAACATAAGCATAATCAAAGTTACATAAAAATTAGATCTACAAAATATAATTACTTCTAGCAAGAAAATAGTAATAATACAAGAGAATAATCATGGATAAGAGGAGTGTTTCATTTTGGCATCATCATCATTAACTTTTAAGATTATGGAAGGTCATTTGATGCATGAAACTCTCAATATACTTTACCTACATTAACTATAGAAGCTTTGGATAAGAGTTTTATCAAAGGATCTTAAAAAAATATGTGTGGGAGCTCAAATATAAAATAGGGGCAGCAAGTGTTCTTGCAAGAACAAGAACAAGAACAAGAACAAAAGAAGAGAGAAATAGAGGAAAATTAGAGAGGAAAAATGTAAGGAATAACAAAGGTTTAATGTGTGAATGAGAAAGAAGGATAGAAGGAGTTTTAAGACACTTAAATGAGAAAAAAAAAAAAAAGAAAGAAAATGGCAGCTTGTTATTTCCCTTGGTTGGCATGAATTTTGGAGGAGAGAGGGAGAGGAATTTGGTCTGTTTTTAACTTGAAATTGTAATGTGTAATTAATGGTATGTGTAGCTTCTTGAAGAATAATTAAAAGAGGGTTATTTTAATTAATTTTGGAGTATTTCAAAGGACAAAGGCAGACAAAAGAAGTATAATATATATATATATATATATATCTACCATGAAGTGATGTGAAGTATAGAAAGATTGAAGTGAAAAGAAGTGATGTGTGAAAGGTGTACTTAAAGGTATGGGTTGTAAGAGTACTTTCTTAACAAATAAAATAAAAATAAGAAAAAAATAAAAAATGTATTCCAAATTTTTGTAGCAAATTTTTCATAATTAAGATAAGATAATTAATTTATTTATTTTAGTGATTTATCAAATAAGTTATCGGTATGATCAAAATACACGAATATGAGCTATAATTGATATTTTTATAACCCGAAAAATTCTAAAAAATTATTTTACCAAAATAAAAATATTTTTCAATTATTAAATTAATTTATTTTATTTCGATATCGGGTTTTAAACAAAAACTAATCTCGTAAGAACCCGAAACTAACTAGATTTTAGAAAAACAAAATTTTCTATGATAAATAAAATATTTATCAAAAAAATATAAGGGTTTACAAGAATAATAAAATTGTGTAATGAATAGTAGTGAATAGTGTAAAATACTGTTAATTACGATAGTAAAGAAATAGTAATATAATCGCAAAAATCAGATATTTCTAGTTATCGAAAAATTATAAAACTGATATTTTTGAAATTATGAAAATACGAGTCTAACGGTATTAATGGTATATTTTTGTCATCTCGAGCCCTAGGACACGCTTTTCAAAGTTTGTATCCGAAAGGGTTCGAAATAGGTCAAAAATTTACCAATATGATATTTTTAAGTGACCTTATATTATTACGAGCTACCCTACATACTTAAACTATACCTCGGCCTCTAGGACTAAGAACGCAACATTGTCGGACTAAAACTACTATATCCCACTTAGGTTTTAAGGTAATTTTCCGGTTTAGATCTTTGCCAATTTGGAAACTGATGTTTTATGTTTATACAACACATTTAGTTTGAGCAATTTATTTTTAATTTTTTTTTTGTAAGTATTTAATATCTCTTAACATTTTCAGAATTCTTGAATTGGGTTTTATTTCCGAAGGTTAATCGTTATTTACTTTTTAATAATTTGTTTTTGGGTTCTATATTACTCGATTTTATAAGTCAGGGTTATGTATAGAATTTGTCATAAGTAGTTGTCACGCCCCATAGGGTATCCTAAACGTAACAGCCTGCCACATACTAGATAAGATTCTCAAATTCCTTATCTAAGCCCTTCGGGAGTCTTATAAAGATGTAAAGCATTCCTTTACGACAATAGAATACTTCAACAAATGGAGTTAAACAGTTTAACGTGGCATTCATTAACCATAGATAATAAACCAAAACGCATAATTTATATTTTACAAAATCTAAGAGGCATTCCCCCGCAAAATAATATCAAGTCCATTATAGTCATCCAAAGTCCTTTAGTTTCCAACGGAAGTCTATACAAAAAGAATGAAGTAAACTTTTATGGGAAACTCCTATCTCCGTACTGTGTTGTGGCTTGCCTCGGCATAAGCCAAATAAACTCGTGTTGCAATAAGTAAAAACTATGGGGGCGTAAGCTAACTAGCTTAGTGAGTAATAACTTCCATAATACAATTAAGTATAATTCATTCAAACAAGTGATTTTTCAAGCAAGTGTATGCATCAAACAAATAAGTTCAACAAACATATGACCAACCAAAAATCATATGTGGATGGACTTGCGCCCTCTATCCCGGGTTAGTAGATTAACGAATCCTGCGGTACGACGCCGTTTAAGCTCACGGTCAACTAACAATATTTCGTTTTATGGGTCACGATTAACCAAAAATTCGTTTTATGGATCACGATTAACCAACATATTCGTTTTATGGATCACGAAAAACCAACCAATGCCAATGCTCTATCCCCATCGTGATATGAATGAATCCAATTACCATTGCAGTCGAATATACATTAGTTCAATTCTTTTAGGTGTCCAACGAGTGTTCACCAACATTCAATATAAGATACTAGCTAATCAGTCAATAGTTTAACACGGTTTTGATATTTCTTAAGTTCCATTCACGCATCAACAGCAGACAAATACATATATAATTCCCATATACCCCATCATGCATATTCATTTTTATCTTTACCTACCCATTAGTGCCACTACATTACAATCACAACCATTAATTGAGAGTGGAAGTAAAACTCACTCGGCCATTGGACGCCGGTCTTTCTAGTAGTAATAATCGGGCGGTAAGGTGTCGTCTTGCTCGGGATCACCTACCAAGAAGAATAATCCTAATGAGATTTCATCATGTAACTAATCCAAACTATGCATCTATACTAGATGAATTCGGAATTCTCGCTATTTGCAGAAGTTCCGTCTTAAAACCGCCATAACTTGGTCATTTTAACTCGGAATTTCGTAAATTTTATATCGATCTCTATCTACTTCGAAAGATCTATCTATTTCTAATATTAATTTCAAGTTTTGAAAACATTAAGGTCATGGAACAGTAGGATCAGATCTGTTTCGTAAATACTCCAATTCCGAAAATTTGTTTTGCTTTTGATAAGAAATGTTACTAGTTGATGATTCATGCATGAATGGCACATGAATGAATTTCTAACATGAGTGTCATGTAATGAACTCCATATATGCATGGTTTTGATGATTTTCGATTATGGACTCTATAATTCCTAATTATTATAAATTTCCTTAGTGATTCCTTATAAAGTCATTATTACCAATCTTACATCCCCTAATGCTTGTATGATTTTATCCTTAGAATTTATTGTCACTTAATTAAAAATGAGTTCCCAACATCCATATTAATCATGACCTTCATTCATGCATAAAAATCCACATTTTTCATTAAGTAAATATGTGTTTGAATGGGCTACTTAGAAAAATCCGAATTTTGAGTTTTATTTTCTTGCAATTTCCCTAAAAGAAAACTTGTTTAATGCATCAAAAATTGAGGCTCCAATATATCTATTATATCAAGACTTCATTTAGCTCACAAAACATGCCATCTAAGCTTAGATACCCAGTGTTTATGTGGGCATCACCCAAAAATACGAATTTGACTATACATTCATAAATCAATTTTTTCATTCTAACTTTACTACTTGTTTTACATTTATATTATGCCTAAACCCATCTAAACTTATGGAAATCATTCCTTTAATATACCTATTGCACATACCCTTCATTTTTCATGTGAAATATGAGTTTAAAAGTGACTTTGGAAGTTTTTAAAGTAGGGTTTCAATTTCATCCGAATTTCCAATATTTCATTTGACAAAACCTTTCCTTTTTCAATGTTCTTGCCTTCTATATATGAAGATCCACTATCTAACACACCTTTACATGAACAAGACTACATTTTTATGATCACCAATGCATGAAAATCAAAATAACTCTATGATCATACATGTAAATGAAAATGTGGGTGTCTAAACTTTAGATCTACTAACTATAATGCATGAATCATATATCTCATGGCATGAACATTAATTATATATACAAGATCTCTACTTTACATGCATGAACAAGATGATATCTTAACATAAACTCATCTAAACACTAGATACATGTCTTGTGATGGCTTGATTCTTGTTCATGTGTTTTCATGTCCTTAGCATGAGCTCATTGGGATTAATTGAGAAAACACACAAGATATAGCCTTGCCATTACAAGATCTAGGAAGAGCAAGGTCTAAAATCAACATACCAAAGGAGTTTTGGAGTAGAAAAGAGAAGAAAATGAGTTGAACATGTGAGAGGGGGAGGGGGCAAAGCTCACGGCACAAAGGAGGAGGAAGGAGAGAGTTTTTTCTCTTTTACAAAAATTTGAAACAAGTGAAATGAAGAGAGAGAGAAAAATGTGTTTTATATGTGTAAATTAGGGTTTGTTAATGAATAAAAATTGCAAAAATAAATCAAATGAGGGAAAAACAGGGGGGGGGGGGGGGGGGGGGGGGGGGGGGGGGTGGGGGTGCACTCCATGTGTGTGTGTTTTGAAATTTTGATATTTGTAATTTAGTTAATTAAAATGTAATAAATGTGATAATTGATTAAGAGACAAAATTCATTGGAAAAGAAAATTGAAATGAGTAGTTGTAAGGATGAAAGAATAGGGTATGGGTAGTGTGTAGTGTAGGTTGTACTTGTGAATAATAGACAAGACATCTACTTTATCGGTTGTAACGAAAACACAGGAAAAGCTATAACTGTAATTTTTATAGCTCAGAAAATTATGAAATTGATATTTTTGGAATCCTTATAAATTACGGTTCTAATGAATATTCTGAAACATTTTTCTGAATCCGTGGCCCGGGGCACGCTTTTCCGTAATTGAGCTCGGGAAAGCCCAGAATTGAAAAATTCTCGAATTTAAAACTTTCAAACGTTTAAAATGTCCTTTCAAACAATAATTCAACTTCATTTACTTTATAAAAATTCTTTTATTATGAAACCGAAGGAAAGCCGGATTTAGGGTTCCTAAGCTCCTCTCACTAGACTCAAATTGAACCGAATTAGGGTTTCGCTCCCAATTCCCGGAGCTTCCTAACTACTGAGAATACCGAGGTTTACAGTAGTGGTTTTGGATTTGAAGACCATTGAGTTCTTATTTTTTTTTTAAGGATTCTCATTTTCTCAAGATTAAGAAATTTCTAGATTCGTTCGTGATTTAAGGCTAGTCGAAGTTCAGTTTTAATTTGGAGTTATTTTTGGATTTTATTTTCAATGTTTATTTTGGAATTATTTACTAAATTTTCCGAAGCTTACATCCTCCCCACCTTAAAGAAAGTTTGTCCACAAAACTTGTTACAAGTGTATCGTTTATTAAGAAAAGATTTCGAATTTCGAGTTATATTTCTAGCACCGGTGTATGCTTGGGTTTGTATCATTTCTAAATTTTGTATGATAGATATTTTATGAAATATAGCACATACAAATTAGTAAGATTTGGCTTAGTGATTCCAATCTTTACTTACACGACTCTTTTGAAGAACGACACGAACTTGACTCAAGACCACAAATGACTTGACTTGACCGACACTAGACGACTCACGATAACATGACCTTACATGACTCAATTACTTTGACCAACGAAGGTTTTCGATCTTTCAAAGTTCTTTGTTTATAAGAAGTTGTATGAGAGGTGTTTGGAATTCATCAAAATTAATTGAGTTTGTTTTTAGTTTCCATCATTGGCTTATATTAGCTTGTAATGGTCTCGAGCTTTCCTATTATTAGTCTAGCTATTTAATCTAAGGGTATTTCCAACATTGTATCTTATCCAATATTGTGTCTTCTTCCTTGTTTGGGTCATCATCCCAGTGAAGTGTTCCAACTTTTGGACTTGGGGTCATTGCAACACAAAACTCCATTTCCATATTATTTCTTTCTTGCCTCCTCCTTTAGGCATTTTCTACTATCCGTGCTTTTTCTAGCAATCCTTGATAACTCCTAATATCAAATCATTCCAATCAAGTCCGAAGATCTTCTTTTAAACCATCTAGAAACACTTGTCCTTTGAGTTCCTCACTTTGTTTATATGATTCCAGAACGTATTGCAACAATCTACTGAACTCGATCTCATACTGTTCTACACTACGATCTCCTTGTGAGATATTGAGAAAATCTACACTATACTTGACTCTTAAGCTCCTAGAGAAATATTTATCCAAAAACTCATATTTAAATATCTCCCATGTAACTGGAGGCATCAACTCTCTTTCTTTAAACCCACCATACTTAGGCATGTAAGCGGAGCATATAGGTCCCATAATTGACTCTCAAGTGGCGTGGCACCTCAAAAGCATTAAAGGACCTCTCAAAGTGTGCTAACCAATCCTCTACCTCATTTGGTTTTCCAAAAGCTCGATCAAAATACTAGTTACACTTTATGAAGCATGGTAAGAGGCTTTGGTGGAATTGAGGTGATGGTGGCTCGTCTTGCATTGTTTCTTCCGCATGTCTTACAGGTAGAGATGTTGAACTAGCTTGAGTCGGTAGCATGTAATTCCTTATCTGACTAGTAAGCCATTCAATCTCGATTGAAGCATCTCCCCCTTGGTTAGGTGGTTCAGGTATCGTTCGGTTTTCAGGTCCTAAAGGAGTCATGACGGGTTCTTATTGTGGATGGGTATGTCTCCTACAGTTTTATTAAGCTTGGGTGAAAATTCTAAATTTTTTATCACGTCTTAAGGCTTTAAAAGAGACTTAAAGAAACTTATCGAAAATATAGAACACAGAAATGCGGAAACAAAAACATATATAAGAAATATGAAATTCTACTGAAATCAAAATCAATAAGAGGAACTTCATAATATTCAAAATGAAATACATGAAATCAAGAGAAGATGTAAGTCTTCCTTTACAAAAGTTCAAAGATAGGATGCAAAACATACATTGGAGTCAAATCATGAACTAAATAATAAACCACAACATCGATTTACATTTTCAAAACATCTTTGTTCTTTTCAAAAAGTTATTTGTTCTTAACGCTCAGCACGAGATCTATTGCTATTTCTAGGTGACTGACTTCTTCCAAGCAAGGCCAGCTATCCACTTGTTAATTCTTTTGGGGGCATCTACTCGCCCAGTGTCCCGGCTGTTTGCAGATGAAGCACTTTAGGGTTTTCCTTCTTTGACAGTCCATAATCTTATGCTCGGGATTCCCACCTAGCGCTTTTATAGGTCAAAGGGGTAATCCATCATTTCTATTATTGGCTTGAACCAAGAGTCGGGTGAGGTCACTCACTCCTGTAATTTGCAGTTGCTCGAATAGATTTGATCGTTCCCTCAAATATTTTAAATCTTCCTTCCTTATATGTCGGTTTCTATGTTTTCCAGAAGTCTTCAAGATAGAATTCGAATCCTTAATAATCGAAAGTCATACCTTAAGGGTCATAGAGTTAAATCTAGTTTCTTCCTTACTTAAGAATTATCTAACACTCACCTATCCATTCCTAAGATCGTATCTTAACATTCTATTCTCCTAAAGTCTTCCTACGTAATTCCCAAAACCTTGTCACTCTGATAACAATTAAACTATCACGCCCCGAAGGGTATCCTAAACGTGGCAGTCCGTCGTACACAATATTAAAGCCTAGGAATGACTGCCTCAGTTACACGAAGGCTCCCATACTATGTACAAAGCGTCTAACACATCTAAGAGACACATCGGAGTGATACATTTTATATTGATACAACTTGAGTAACAATGTAAATGAAATACGATTCACTATACTCCAATTACAATACATCCATAGATTTCACGACACAAAATATTACAAGACAATTCACAAAACCTAACTAATATCTTTAAGTATTTTTACTTCCTACCAGAATCCCAAAATCATATTCGGCTCCAACCATCTTGGTCCCCATGTAGCATTCTCTCGTCAACCTATTTATTTAAACATTTATTAGGGTATAAGCTACACTAACTTAGTGAGAGTCCCCTTAATTTCATACCATAACAAGCAAGTTATAAATCATCCATATGCTATGCATGAACAAACACATGAGCAGACAATTATGTATGGGTGATCGGAACCATACACAGAACGGATTTACGCCATTCGTATCTAGAGTTAGGGTGGTCCATAAGTCATGCAACCATAATTCCAATCTTAAATGGGGTGGTCCATAAGTCATGCAACCAAAATCCGATCTCGAGTATGATAGTCCATAAGTCATGCAACCAAAATCCCGATCTCGAGTATGATAGTCCATAAGTCATGCAACCATAATCTCGATCTCTTTCTCTTAGTTTTACAACATCTGTTGTTTATATAGTTGTTTCAAGTGCCTACTCCACTTCCATTAACTTAAGCAATCTCGTATCCTTAATGCTAACACAGGCCCTACGCCTCCGCTAATATACCTTTGTCCCACCAAAGGTATACTAGCTAATGCAATGTGACTCAATACGTGATATGCATGTACAGTTTATGTGTAAGCCCCAGAAAATTTCAATAAATATTTCCAAAATGAACTTCGAAAATAAACCCTAAAAATCACTCCAAATTAAAACCGAACTTTGAACAGTCCTGAAATATAAACGAAAGTAAGAATTCATTAGTTTGAGAAATCTAAAAATAAAAATAAGGACTACAAAAGTTAAGTCAAAAACTTACGTAAGATAAACTGCTTACCTAATCTATAATTCATAAAAATCGGGATAAAAATAAAATACGGTGATAATTTGCTAAAGCAAGTTAATCCATAAATGACAATTTGAAGGATTAGGAGATCACCAAAGGCAATTCCATAACTAGGCTTTGGCACGATTAAGAAAACTTTATCTGCCAATAATAAAATATAGACTTTGGAAATTCCCAAACGACCAGACTAATAATCCTAGAGACGGAAATACAATAAAGCCCTAACGATCAAATCAAACTCTCAAGAATCATAGAACGAGTTAGAAATTGAAATCTCGTAATTTAAGAAGGAAGAATTCAAGAAACGAAATAACAAATTTAATAATCCTTAAGTTAACAATTGTTCATAAAACCTTAAATCGAAGCAAAATAAATTCGAAAACAAAACATATGAAGATCCTTTTTCAAAGAAAATTATAAAAATCAAGATTTCCCAAAAATTATTCCAAAAATCGATATTTGACTCAAACTCAAGAAAATCATATCTGGTATTACGATTAACCGGATATAATGATTCAATTCAAGATTTCGAAAGCAGTAAGAGATATTAAATACTTATAAAAATAAAATTTAAAATAAATTTCTCAAACTAAATACGTTGTATAAACAGAAAATCTCAGTTTCCAAATTGGCAAAGGTCTAAACGAAAAATCATCGAAAACCCTAAGGAATACAATAGTGTAAGTCCGGCAATCTAACCCTTTAACTCTAGAGGCCAAGAGGTAGTTTAAAACTAAGTAGAATAGGTAGTAAAATAAGTTTGTTCACAAAAATCAAATTGGTAAATTTTTGACCTATCTCGAACCGTTCGGATACAGATTTGAAAAGCGTGTCTTGGGACTCGAGATATCAAAAATATACCATTAGTACCGTTAGATTCGTAATTTTATAAGATTTAAATATATGTTATATAATTTTTGGGTTATAAAAGTTACAGTTATAACCTTTTTATCGTATTTTTCTTTCTACCAGTAATTGAGTAGTCTTTTGCACTATTCATTTTATTTCATTACACAATTTTATTATTTTTATAATGTATACCGGGTTTCCTAGTAATCAAGTAAACTTCGAAAACCGAAAAATGAAACCCTAAACCGGATTTAGTTCAAGCTTTGTGAGAAAGACTTAGAAACCCAAATTCGGCTTTTCCTCGGTTTCCAAATAAGAAACTTTTATAATAATTTGAATATAGTTCTTGATTATATTTCAAACCAAGAAAAGATCAGATTTTGAGAAATTTTCAATTTCGGGTCATCCCGAGACCCATTATAGAAAAGGTGCCTCGGAACTAGAATTTCAAAAATTTACTTATGAATACTCATTTAAATCGAAATAAAATAAGGATTTCAAAAATATAAATTTCATAATTTTTCGGTTTACGAAAATTACAGTTATAACCTTCTTATTTATATTTTTCTTACTACCGGTAATTAAGTTGTCTTGATTACTATTCATTACTATTCACAAGTACAACCTATTACTACCTATTTGTACACCTACATTTGCAACACTTACCATCACTCAATCAATCCCTTTTCTAAAGACTTTTTATCTCTTAAAATTCAATACAATTTATGACAAATTGTACACAACTCAAATCAAGACAAATCAATCAAAAGAAAAATCAAATTCCCCCCTTTTTCCTCATGCATTGGCCGGCGCGAAACCCTCCCCATCAAGCTTCTTGTGCAATTTTTTTTTTATTTCCTTTTTGTGACCTTTAACCTAATTTCAATTCATATATAAGCTGCACTTTCGTTCTCTCACTTCATTCTTCACTTTTTCAAACTTTCCAAAAAGCTAAAAGCTCTCAAATTTCTTCCCCCTCTCTACCCCATGCCGTGAGCTTGGTATCCACCCACACACACACACACACAACTTCCTTTTTTCTTCTATTGTCTCCTATTTATACCTTAAGGTAAGAGAACTTGCTTCCTATATCCTTAGATCTTTGTAATAGCTAGGTTATTCTTGGATATTTCCAACCAAAGGTCCCCATGAGCTCTTGCTAGGGACAAGGAAATATCAAAACAAGAATACCAAACCATCACAAAGTGGATCTAGCATTTAAAGGAGTTTTCATGCCATAAGCATCATGATTTTTCATCAAAAAGTGTTTTGAACAAAAGATCTTTTACAAAAATATAGTTTTTATGTTTTCAAAACCTATTTAAGCACTTGACGTAGTAGATCTATCATTTTACTACTCATATTCATGTAGACATTTAAGATCTCATCTTTATTTTGAGTTTATGTGCATTCATAGTCTTTAATGTTTTTGTCCTTAGTAAATAACCTTCCTAGTATATAGATCTATAGGTAGATGAGTTAATAATACCAAAAAGGAAAACACTTTTCAAGGAATGAGTTAATGTAAATTCGGATGACTTGAGAAACCTAGTTTAAAAACCCTTTTATCAACTTCTAAACATATATTTTAAAAGAAAAATGAAGCCTATAGGTGATAGATAATGTTTGGTAATATTTTTCATGAGTTTAAATGATTTTTTTACTAAAGAAAATATCTGAAACAAGAGATAAAGTCTAATAGAAGTTTTGAGTCAAAAGTCTTGAAGGCCAAATTCATAATAATGGATATATGGTTAGAAAACACTATTCTTCCAACTTCAAAAATGGTATTTTCATAAATAAATGAAGTCCTTAGGGTATAGGTATAATAAATACTTAAAGTTTTAAGTATAAAATACATTTTTCCCAAAGGAATCAACTTGAAAATGGAATTTTCTAAATTCGGATTTTTGGAAACCCCCTAGCAAAAGACCCACTTAAAAGTTTCTAAATGAAGATTTTATTAAAGAAATAAAGGCCTTAGGATATAGTTAATATAAGGGTCAAAATTTCTTTGAACAAAGTGGAGTTTTCCTAAAGAATATCCTTGTAATAAGTAAGTGTGACCAAGTGTAGTAAACTTACTTGTTAAACAATAGCATGAAATGGTTTTCTAAGAAAAAGTTTATTTAAATTCTTTAAGTCTAAAAAGTTATAAGAACTTAGGCTCGTTAGAGTTCATATCATGACATTCACGATAGGGAAAATCATTACCCTTGCATTTAGTTTCATTTTACACTTAGGAATCTCAAGTGCATTCATGAAAACCGCATTTATGGAATCTATGTTACCGCTATACAGATCTGATCCCTCATTTCCGAGGCTTAGATATTTTCAAAACTTGATTTAAACTTCATATTTAGAAAGCTCTTCCGAAGTAGATAGAAATCAATATAAAATTTGCGAGATTCCGAGTTAAAATGACCAAGTTATGGCCGTTTTAAGTTGGAATTCCCGCTTAGGACGCGAATTACGAATTTGATAAGTTCGTATGAAGTCGTTGATTAGTTTGAGTTGAAATACTTATTAGAGTATTTCTTCCTTTTTAGGTTACCCGAGTTTGACGATTCCCTACCACCGGATTATTATTACTAGAAGACCAGTGATCCAATGGCCGAGTGAGTTTTCTCCTTGTTTTGCTACCTTGATTGTGATTGTAGTTAGTTGCATTAGAATTATAGGAATAAGATAAAAATTGATATGAATGGGGATGGGATATATGATGAGACTGTGATGAATGTATGCCAAAGAATACTAAAGCATATCGAAACCACGATTTGATTGGATAATTGCACCGTTCATATTATTTCTGTTATATGTCTGATATTGGTTGGTCGCTCTAAAGAATGTATAAATATTTTGACCTAAGCAAAAATTAAATTGATCACGCATCGCATCGGACATATTGCATTTGGTAGCATGCTACTCCTACGCAGGTCGATCGGTATGGTCCGTTGTTGCCTCGTTTGGATAACGAGCCCGATGCCAGAGCTCATTCAGGGATACTAAGGCGCATGTGGATGCATCCTTGGATGAGCCTAGCCGAGTCGAGTGCTAAGAGCAGAGGGCTTGGGGACTAGATGCGGTCGTGTAGACTCAATACCATTCCTAACCCAAGATACGGAGGGCTTAAATCCGTTCTATGTGTGGGTTTCGGATACCCATGCATAATTGCTTGCTCATGTGTTGTTCATGCATAGCATATGATTGATTAATAACATGTTTGTTATGGTATGGAATTAAGGGAATTCTCACTAAGCTAGTGTAGCTTATACCCCAATAGTTGTTTAAATGAGCAGGTTATTCCAAGAATGCTAAGTGGGGACCGAATTGGTTGGAGCTGGGAATGACTCCCGGATTTCGGCAAAGAATACAAATGTTTGAAGTTATCTGCTAGTTTTATGATCTGTCTTGTAATAGTTTATGTAGAGAAGTCTGGGGATAAATGTGATTGGAGTTAAATGATTTGTATTTTGAAGTGTAGTGGTTCGTATATGAAGTGTAGTGATTTGTATCTGAAATATAGTAAATTTATATTTCCTTTACATTGTTACTCATTTGTATCAACATAAAATGTATCATTCTGATGTGTCTCCTTTATGTGTTAGACGCCTTGTACATAGTATGAAAGCCTTCGCGTGACTGAGGTGGTCATTCCTAGGCTTTAATATTGTGTACGGCGGACTGCCACGTTTAAGGTACCAATGTCACGCCCCGAACGATATCCTAAACGTAGTAGTCCGCCGTACACAATATTAAAGCCTAGGAATGACCACTCAGTCATGCGAAGGCTTCCATACTATGTACAAGGCGTCTAACACATAGAGGAGACACATTGGAGAGAATACATTTTATATTGATACACTTGAGTAACAATGTAAAGGAAATACAATTCACTATACTTCATATACAAATCACTATACTTATATATGAATCACTATACTTCAAAATACAATCATTAAACTTCAATTACATTCATCCACAGACTTCCCTACATAACTATTACAAGGCAAATCATAAAACCTAGCTGATAACTTCAAACATTCTTATTCTTGCCGAAATCCCGAAGTCATTCTCGGCTTCAACCATCTCGGTCCCCACTTAGCATTCTTGAATAACCTGTTCATTCAAACATCTATTAGGGTATAAGCTACACTAGCTTAGTGAGAATTCTCTTAATTTGTACCATAACAAGCAAGTTATAATCAACCATATGCTATGCATGAACAACACATGAGCAAACAATTATGTATGGGTATCCGAAACCCACACACAGAATGGATTTACGCCCTCGTATCTTGGGTTAGGAATGGTATTGAAGTATACGACCGCCGCTAGTCCCAAGCTCGGCTCATAGCACTCGATTCGGCTAGGCTCATTCATGGAATGCATCCACATGCGCCTTAGTTCCCATGATGATGAGCTCTGGCACGGTCTGTTATCCAAACGAGTCATCACGGACCATACCGATCGACCTGCGTAGGAGTAGCACGCTACCAAATGCAATATGTCCGATGCGATGCATGACCAATTTAATTTTTTCTTAGGTCAAAATATTCATACATTCTTTAGAGTGACCAACCATATCACACACATAACAGAAATAATATGAACAGTGCATTATCCAATCGAATCATGGTTTCGATATGCTTTAGTATTCTTTGGCATACATTCATCACAGTCTCATCATATATCCTATCCCCATTCATATCAATTTTTATCTTGTTCCTATAATTCTAATGCAACTAGCTACAAGCACAAACAAGGTAACAAAATAAGGAGAAAACTCACTAATCATTGGATCACCGTTTTTAGTAAAAGTAATCGGTGGTAGGGAATCGTCGATTTGGGATCACTAAAAAGGAAGAAATACTCTAATAAGTATTTCATCACTTAACTAATCCAAACTATCTTATACAAACTATCTATACAAACTATCAAATTCGCAATTCTCGTCCTAAGGGAATTCCAACTTAAAACGGCCATAACTTGGTCATTTTAACTCGGAATTTCGCAAATTATATATCGATTTCTATCTACTTCGAAAGATCTATCTAATTCTAATATTATATTTAAGTTTTGAAAACTTTGAAGCTTCAAAAAGGTCCGATCAGATTAGACAGTAGTAACAATTTCAATTCAAAAATAGTTTTGTAAATGTTTATAATGTTCCTACTATATAGATTAGCTATACATGCAATATGAATGATTTCCTAACATGAATGACATGAGATGAGTTTAATGTATGCATGATCTTGATGATTTTTGCTAAAAGAAAATTTTATAACTTTTTATTTTGTAAGATAATAACAACTACTTATAAAAATCTAGTTTTCTAACTTTGATCATTTCCATTTGTTTTGGATTTATTTACTTAAGAAAATATAATTATTTTGTTAAAATTGAGTCTTCATTATATCTATTACTTATGATTTCATTTCTACATAAAATTTCCATTTTACACTTTGTAAACATGTTTTTAAGTAGGGTTGATTCCAAAATCCGAATTTTGTAAAAATTGTTTTGTGGTGATTCCTTTAAGTAAAAATCATTGATACTTAGAAAATTAAGGCTCAACCTTACCACTAAGGACTTCATTTCTTTGATAAAATTCTAATTTGAGTTTGAAAAATATGGGTTTTCATGCCATTACTCCATTATTACAAATTTCTTAAAATGACAACAACTCAAATTTTTCCTACTTTTTTCTACTCCTTGTTCTATATATTTTTCTTAGCAAATCCCATCTTAATTTATCAAATCATTACTTGATGATACCTATGACCTAAACTCTTTATTTTTCATATAAAACACAAGTTTTGGAGTTGATAAATGGTTTTTAAGGCATGGTTTTGAAATCATCCGAATTTACAAATTTTGGATAAACTCAATTTTCATACTTTATTTCTACAATGCATCATGCATATATGTATTACCTACAAGCTATTGTTATAAAGGTTATGAGATGATCTACCTATATGTATACATGTACCAAGAATTCTTTTTGAAAACTTTTACTTTGCAAAACTTTGAATTATACTAGACTTAAGAAAAATAGTTTTTCTTCTTGTAAAATCATACTTTCTTTTATCAAAACTCAACCTTGATGATTATATAACCATCACCTTCATTATTTCAATAAAAACCTTCATTTTGGGTTAGAAAGTAGATGTTTAAATAGGTGGTTTACCTAAGTACGAATTTTACAAAATTTTTGAAGAATGAAAACATTGTTTATCCTATTCTTGGAAACCATTTGTTATTCTAGGATTATATTTTGATAAAATTCTTTTATCCTTAAGGCTTCCATTTCTTTAATAAAAGTCTTGTTTTGAAGTTGAAAAATGGGTTTTCAAAATTGGTCTTAGTTGGAATCCGAATTTACAAAATTTATTTTTGGACATATCTTTTGATAAAATCTATCTAAACTTATGAAAATCCATTCCTTACATATCCTATCCTAAGAGCCCTTCATATCTTGAATAAAAACTTCATTTTTGAGTTAGAAAACATGTTTTTAAAATATGTCTTGATCTAAATCCAAAAATAAGATTTTTATTTTGAAAATAACTTTTGAAAATCACCTTTGATTCTTATAAAAAGAAGTCTTGATGTTATATATACATTAAGCCTTCATTATCTTAAGTTAAAAATTTCATTTTAACACTTGGAAAGTGGTTTTTAAGTAGGAGTCTTGCCAAAATACGAATTTCACTATTTTTGTTTAAGCTCAAAACCAAGATCTACTCTTAATATGAATATAAATATAAAATAAATGCATGGTAGTATACTATAAACTCATAGATCTAAACTTTACCCATCAAAATCTTTCATTTATGTTGTCTATACCCTAAGCCTTTCATTTTAAATGAAAAATACACATTTTGAAGTTGAAAAACAACTTTTCTAAATATGGTTTCATTTTCATCCGAATTTTCAAAAAAATGATTTTTGTTGAAAATAAAATAGATCTTGAGTTTTCTAAAACATTTCTACTATCATCATCCTACTACAAGATATTCATGAATGTAAAACAAAGTCTAATGCATTTTATGAACTCAAACACTAGATCTAGTTTACTACACTAGTTTTAAATGCCTGAACAGATGCGAATGAGGAATATATGCATAAATCATAATCAATAACAAAAATAATAACTCAAATAACAAGATCTATGGCATAAACGAAAATCAAAGCTACAAAAATTTAGATCTATAAAATATAACTACTTTAAACAGGAAAATAATTGTGATACGAGAGATTAACTATAGGGAAGAGGAAGGTCATTTGATGCATGAAACTGTCATTACACTTTATCTATATCACCTATGGAAGCTTTAAGAGGGAAGTTTACCTAAAAATCTTCAAGAAATATGCATGGAGGCTCATGGAAGAAATGGGGCCAGCTTGGTTCTTGTAAGAGCAAGAGCAAGAAGAAGAAGAAAAGAGAGGAAAAGAGAGAGAAAAAGCTAAGGAATGAAAAAGGAAAAATGAATAAATGAAAGAGAAAGAGAAAATAAGTATATTAAATGAATGAAAGAGAGAGAAAAAAATAAAACAAGGGCAGCCAAAGATGGAGCATGCTGCATGTGAAAGAGGGAGAGGAGAGAGAGGGGAAATTGTTTGAAATTTGACTTGAAATTGAATTGTGTAATAAATGTATAATGTAGCTTCTTTAAGAAGGAGTAGAATATATTTATTTTGGTCAAAATAAGAGTAATTAAAGGACAATGGCAGCCATAAAGAAGGAAAAATATAAACCTCCAAATTTTTAGAATCGATTTAGCATAAAACTCTAAATCGGAAGTCAACCAGAACCCTAAAAGTCAACAAAACCCTAGTTTACCGTAATCGCTTAAGTCCGGCATTGCCGTTTTCTTTGGTCCTAGAAAACGAAGTTGGAATAATTAGCTAGAATAGTTCGTAATAACTATAGGTTATATAAAAATATCAGTTTTGCGAATTTCGGATGTCCTTTGAACCCGATCGGACACTGTTCTTGAAAAACTTGTCCCAGAGCCCGGAATAGTAAAAATATTATGAATACACCGTTAGACTAGTAAAAATACAAAGTTTCCAAAAATATCAGTTTCGTAATTTTTCGGTAAGTAAAAATAACAGATATAGCTATTATACGCGTATTTTCTTACATCAGTACTTTATTAGCCATATCTACTTTACATTACACTATTCATTACTATTCTACACTATTCTTTTCTCTCTACTTTTTCTTACACCTACTCTTACACACTCTATAACCTATAATTCTTACCTTTTACCTTTCCATAACTTTATTTCACATCTACCTTACATATTTCATCTTTTATTTAACAAAAAGTCAAAAAAATAAATTCACTCCCCCTCTATAAGCTATGGCTGGCGCCCCTCTCTCCCCATCTTCCTTAATTTTGTTTCAATTTTTATTTATTTTAATCACACAAAAATCACTCCACGTTTTCCCATAAATACCCCCCTCCTTTTTCATTTCTTTCAAACATTCACTACCCACAAATTCTATACAAAAACTCTCCCAAAATCTCCTCTCAAAACTCTCTCAAAATACCATCCAAAACTCTCTCAAAATAATTCCACAATAACTTCTACCTACAATAAAAACCCATAACCACATACTACTACCAAAATTTTCTTTAGGTAACTATCATGTATTATTTTCTTCTTTATGTCATGTAACTTTACATGACCATAGTGTGAGTTTCCAAAGACTAAAAGTTATGGAAGCTACATTATGTTCATGTATTGTTCTTGTTCATGAAAATCTATTTATGTTCATGTTATTATTTTGTTCATATTATTGTTACTAATCTAAATATTATTATTATTATATATATATATATATCCTTTAGAGCATATAAGCTCACTTGCAATTTATTTATTTTATACAACGCAATTTATTTATTTATCCCATTGCAATTTATTTACTTATTTCTTGTTATTTTAAGACTAGTCTCTAGTCTTAGACTTGTCCTTATCAAGTCAAAACAAGTTTTTTTTTTTTATTTTGGGACTAGTCTACTTCTTAGTCCCGAGAGCCTTGAAAAAGCTAAGTCTCCAATACTTGACTTTATTATTATGTTATTTTTGTTTACTATTATTTCTCATAAATCATGTTCATTTAGATTATTGTCCAAAAATTCCAATTTCTAAAAATAATTAACAAAAGGAGATTTGATCACCTAGAAATAAGTTTATGTGAAGTATAAAATCTATGAGTTAACAAAAATAAACTCATTTCTTTTCAAGTTACAAAAAGAACCCACTATAAATGTTAGAAACTACTTTCACTATGAAAAGCTTCTTAAATCCTCTATTATTCCACTTTGTTTTCCAAAAGAAAATAATTGTTGGTACAAAAATGATTTTTTTTTTTTTTGAAAAAGCTAAATGAATGAAAGGCTAAGGAAGTTTCAAATAAAGACCTTTACAAAACAAATTGGCAAAGAAAATTGTATAGGAAAAATAAATAGGAAAAGTAGTACTAATATAAGAGAACTTAGAAAATAGAAAATTTTATTTCAAAAAGTTATTTGGGAAAAATAATAAAACCAACATAAAGCAATTTCGGGAAAACAAAGGGAAACAAATATTCATTCCAAGAAAGTTACAAAAATAAATTCTTGTAAACTATGTTTTCAAAAACTTCAAACCGACATTGTTTTACTCAAGAAATATAATTGGACAACAAAACACTTTAGTATGCTTAAATATGAGTTATATAGTTATAAAAAGAGAATTTTTCAACTATATAGATAACTAAGTATTTATCAAACAAATTTTGATTTCTTGAAAAAGTTGTTTTGTGTTGGAAAAATCCGTGGTGAATTTTTCACTACTATTTCGGGGCCTAAATGGTTTAGTTTGACAAACATAGTTTTAGAAATGGATAGATCTTTTCGAGTAGGTAGAAATTGGTATATTATATGCGCGATTCCGAGTTAAATTGACCAAGTTATGGCCATTTTAAATTAGAGCTTTCTTTTATACGAACTTTAACGTTCTTTTGACATTGTTTTGTCAAAATTCAAGAAAATCATCAAGGAAAGCTCATTGTGGGTATTTTCTTTGGCTAGGTGACCCCAAGGAAGGATTCCTTTACCCCAAAGATTATTTCGATTAAGTGGAGTGTGTGAACGACTCATCCACCTAGAGGAATAGTCGACATGGCATCGTGAGTTTATTCCCTTAAAATGCTATACTTGTTGTGCTTGTAAATTAGTTGCATTAGAATTAGGAAAAGATGAATCGATATGTATGTAAAATAATTCTTTGAAAGAATCCTAAGAATATCGGAGCCAGAATTGTTTTAAATGCTTGTTTTAGTATAATCTTTGATTTGTATGAAATTATTTGATTGCCTTAAATTCAAAAATAATTATGCTATGACATCATAAATAAATGGATTCATACATACCACAAAGTGAGTCACATTGCATATGGGTTATTATCCTTGGGTGAGAAGGATAGTAGGCTCATGTCGAAAGCAATACTTAGCGGAGTATCCGAAAGCGATTGCTTGGCAGCTCAAGGGAAATGCTTGGCGGAAAATCCAAAAGCAAGGTCAATTCAAGTAGACTTGGAATGCTTGGTGATGAGTGCTCATGAGCGTAAAACTTTTTAACTAAAACTACTTGAATTGAGGTTATGTATCACCAAACCCCGAATGGAGGGCGCAAATCCATTCAACATATAGTTCCCGGAAAAATATATGCTTGTTTGCCCACGTGTATGCTGCATCACATTTGATTGTTTAAACAACTTGTTTGAAATCTCGTTACAAGAAGTTATTTATGGAAATAATTCTCACTAAGCCTGTTAGCTTATACCCCATAGATATCTTTTGCAGTTTCCCTATTTATGGTTAAGGCCATGAGGACCCTGCAGTCAGGTAATTTCTCTTTAGATAAAGGAAGTTTTAGATGAAGTGTAGTATTAGTATTGATGTACAAATATTCTTGTAATAGATTAGTAATCACAGGGATGTATCCCTAAGTTTGTAAAGATCATTGTTATAAGTGAATAATTATTATGAATCCTCTTTTCTTAATGTGTTATTTATATCTTCTTAAGCTTCATAATTCCACATATGGTCCTCTAAAGTTGTGAAAGCTCGCCTTACACTTAATATAAAAGCTTTTAAGAATGGCTAAGTGTTGTCATACTTAAGCTTTAATATTGAGTATGACGGACTGTCACGTTTAGGGTACCCTTTGGGCGTGACAAAAAATCTGCCCTGAAGTTATATAATAAAGTGTAAAAAGATTGAAGTGAAAAAGAAGTGATGTATGAAAGGTGTACTTGAAAGTATGGGTTGTAAGAGTACTTTCTTGATAAAATAAAATAAAATTAGAAAATTTATTCCAAATATTTGTAGCAGATTTTTCATAATTAAAATTAAATAATTATTTTAGTATTTAAACAAATATGTTACCGATATGATCAAAATACGCGAATAAGGGCTATAAATGATATTTCTATAACCCGAAAAATTCTAAAAAAATTATTTTATGAAAGCAACAATATTTTTAAAATATTTTCCAATTATTAAATTAATTTATTTTATTTTTAGTATCGGGTTTTAAACAGAATCGGATCCCGTAAAGAACCGAAACGACCTAATTTTTAGAAAAACAAAATTTTCTATATTATTTAATATATTTATCTAAAAATATAAGGCTTTATAAGAATAATAAAATTGTGTAATGAAATAAAAGTGAATAGTGCAAAAGACTAATTAATTAACGGTAGTAATGAAAATACGATAAAAAGGTTATAACTGTAACTTTTATAACCCGAAAAATTATATAACTGATATATTTGAAAATCTTATAAAATTTTGAATGTAACGGTACTAATGGTATATTTTTTATATCTCGAGCCCCCCGGACACGCTTTTCGAAGTCTGTATCCGAACGGGTTTGAAATAAGTCAAAAATTTACTAATTTGATATTTTTAAGCGAACTCGTATTACTACGAGCTATTCTACACATTTAAACTATACCTCGGCCTCTAGGGTTAACAGCGCTAGATTGCAGGACTAAAACTATTGTATTCCACATAGGGTTTCTGGGTGATTTTTCTGTTTAGATCTTTGCCAATTTGGAAACTAATACTTTATGTTTATACAATGTATTTAATTTGAGAAATTTATTTTAAATTTGATTTTTGTAAGTATTTAATATCTCTCAATGTTTTCGGAATTCTTTGAATTAAGTTTTATTTCCGAAGGATAATCATTATTTACTTTTTAATGATTTGTTTTTGGGTTCCATACTACTCAATTTTGTAAGTCGGAATTACGTATGGAATTTGTCGTACGTAGTGGTTTTGGAATTGAAGTATGATGAGTTCTTATTTTGTTTTTAAGGATTCTAATTTTTCTCAAGATTTGGAAATTTCTGGATTCGCTCGTGTTTTTGGACTAGTTGAAATTAGGTTTTAATTTGGAGTGATTTTTAGGGTTTATTTCGAAGTTCATCTTGAAATTATTTACTGAAATTTTTCGGGGCTTACATCCTCCCCATCTTAAAGAAAGTTTTGTCCGCAAAACTTGTTACGTGTATGTCGTTTATCGGAAAAGATTGTGAATCTCGAGTTATATCTCTAGCATTGGTTTATGCTTTGGTTTGTATCATTTCTAAATTTTGTATGATAGATCTTTTACAAAATATAGCACATACAAATTAATAAGATTTGGCTTAGCGATTCCAACCTTTACTTACACGACTCTTTCAGAAAACGACACGGACTTGACTCAAGACCACAGACGACTCGACTCGACCGACATTAGACGACTCACGACAACACGACTTTTCATGACTCGATTACTTTGACCAACGAAGGTTGTGGATTTGCTTCTCCATTCTTATGTAGCTGTATATACAATATTGTGCTTTGAGATCAACATTCCTTAAACAATATGGTCACCATCGTTTTAAATTCTTATCATCGTGATCATCTTGATGGGATTGAAATCAAGAGATCTCAGTGCTTTATTGTATAATTACTACTTGTGAAGATTTTATGGAGTTTGGTAATTGAGATTTGATTTCTGAAATTTTAAATTTTGTGTAATGATCGTCATAGATTTTCGATCTTTCAAAGTTCTTTATTTACAAGAAGTTGTATGAGGAGTGTCTTGGAATTCGTTAAATTAATTGAGTTTTGTTTTAGCTTCCATCATTGGCTCATTCTAGCTTTTAATGGTCTTAGGCTTTCCTATTTTTAGTCTAGCGGTTTAATCCAAGGGTATTTCTAACAACTTGTCTCTTTGATTCTATTGGCAGGAAAAAATATGCGGTATTCTAAGGGTATAGCGCTAACCTAATACCGAGTTGCACCTTTGATCCTCGCTTCCTTCCATGGCAAAGGACTCCAGCTCCTCATCACTAGCTTTTTCATACACTACATATGTGTGAGGGTTGTGGACTAGATTTCCGGATGAAGATGTTCTTAAAGAACTCCGATTCCTTTTTCCTTTGTTACCTTTATTCCTATTACATCTCCTCCTCTTCTTCCTTGGTAGATCTAGTGAAGCAACATGCAAGTTATCCCGTTCAGGGCATGTTTTAGCTAAATATCCCGTTTTTTAGCAAAGAAAGCATCTGGTGGTTGTTTTTTTGGGACACTTCTCAACTTTATGACTAGGGTCCCCACAGAGGTAACACTTGAATTGAAGTTGTGGACACCGTATAGGGTAATTTCCCTTACATTTCCAACATTGTATCTTATCATATATTGTGTCTTCTTCCTTGTGTGGGTCATCATCCAAGTGAAGTGTTCTGACTTCCCAACTCGGGGTCGTTTCAACATAAAACTCCAATCTCTTATTATTTCTTTCTTGCCTTCTCCTTTGAGCATTGTCTATTATCCATGCTCTTTCTAGCAATCCTTGATAACTCTTGATATCAAATTCCTCCAATCGAGTCCGAAGGTCTTCTTTCAAACCATTCAGAAACACTTGTCTTTTGAGTTCCTCACTTTGTTTATATGATTCCGGAGCATATTGCAACAATCTACTGAACTTGGTTTCGTACTGTTCCACACTACGATCTCCTTGTGAGATATTGAGAAAATCTACACTATACTGGACTCTTAAGCTCATGGGGAAATATTTATCCAAAAACTCATATTTAAACATCTCCATGTAACTGGAGGCGTCAACTCTCTTTCCTTAGATTCCTACCATACTCGGGCATGTAAGCGGAGCATATAGGTCCCATAATTGACTCTCAGATGGTGTGGTACTTCAAAAGCATTAAAGGACCTCTTAATGTGTGCCAACCAATCCTCTGCCTCATCTAGTTTTCCAAAAGCTCCATCGAATTTCTTAAAATGACAACAACTCAAATTTTTCTACTTTATTTCTACTCCTTGCTCTACATATTTTTCTTAGCAAATCCCATCTTAACTTATAAAAGTCTTTACTTGAAGATACCTATGACCTATACTCTTCATTTTTCATATAAAACACAAGTTTTGGAGTTAATAAAAGGGTTTTTAAGGCATGGTCTTGAAACCATCCGAATTTACAAAAGGTTAGGATAAAACTCAAATTTTATATTTTGTAATCTCTTCCTATTTTGAGAATCTCTATTAGTAGATCTACCATTTACTTATCCAAAACATCTCTTATTGATACCTATTCCATAAGCCTTTCATTTTTTAAACAAATCCTTCATTTTGGTGTTGAAAAATGGGTTTTCAAAATTAGTCTTGGTTGAGATCGAATTTACAAAATTTGTTTTTGGACATATCTTTTGATAAAATCCATCTAAACTTATAAAAATTCATCCCTTATATATCGTATCTTAAGAGCCTTCCATTTCTTGAATAAAAACTTCATTTTTGAGTTGGAAAACATGTTTTTAAGTTAGGCCTTTGTCTAGATCCGAAAATAGAATTTTGTTTTGAAAAATAATCTTTGAAAGTTACCTTTGAACCATATAAAATGAAATCTTGATGATATGTACCCATTAAGCCTTCATTATTTCAAGTAAAACTTCCATTTTGACACTTGGAAAATGGTTTTTAAAAATGGGTCTTGCCTAGATACGAATTTCACCATTTTTGTTTAAGTTCAAAACCAAGATCTACACTTTCTATGAGCATAAACATAAAAGAAATCCATGTTAGTAAACTATAAACTCATAGATCTAAACACAAACTTAATCAAAGTTACATAAAAGTTAGATCTACAAAATATAACTACTTCTAGCAAGAAAATAGTAAAAATACAAGAGAATAATCATGGATAAGAAGAGTGTTTCATTTTGGCATCATCATCCTTAGCTTTTAAGCTTATGAAAGGTCATTTGATACATGAAACTCTCACTGTACTTTACCTACATCAACTATGGAAGCTTTGGACAAGATTTTTATCAAAGGATCTTAAAGAAATATGTGTGGGAGCTTAAATATAAAATAGGGGTAGCAAGTGTTCTTGCAAGAACAAGAACAAAAGAAGAGAGAAATAGAGGAAAAATAGAGAGGAAAATTATAAGGAATAACAAAGGTTTAATGTGTGAATGAGAGAGAAGGATAGAAGGAGTTTTAAGACACTTAAATGAGATAAAAAAAAAAAAGAAATAAAATGGCAGCTTGTTATTTCCCTTGGCTGGCGTGAATTTTGGGAGGAGAGAGGGAGAGGAATTTGGTCTGTTTTTAACTTAAAATTGTAATGTGTAATTAATGGTATGTGTAGCTTCTTGAAGAATGATCGAAAGAGGGTTATTTTAATTAATTTTTGAGTATTTCAAAGGACAAAGGCAGCCAAAAGAAGTAAAAGAAAAAAATCTACCAAGTGATGAGTGAAGTATAGAAAGATTGAAGTGAAAAAGAAGTAATGTGTGAAAGGTGTACTTAAAGATATGGGTTGTAAGAGTATTTTCTTAACAAATAAAATAAAAATAAGAAAAAAAAGAAAATGTATTCCAAATTTTTGTAGCAGATTTTTCATAATTAAAATAAGATAATTAATTGATTTATTTTAGTGATTTATCAAATAAGTTACCGGTATGATCAAAATACGCAAATATGAGCTATAATTGATATTTTTATAACCCGAAAAATTCTAAAAAATTATTTTACGAAAATAAAAATATTTTTCAAATATTTTCTAATTATTAAATTAATTTATTTTATTTTCAGTATCGGGTCTTAAATAGAAACTAATCTCGTAAAAACCCGAAACTAACTAAATTTTAGAAAAACAGAATTTTCTATGATATATAAAATATTTATAAAAAAAAATAAGGGTTTACAAGAATAATAAAATTGTGTAATGAATAGTAGTGAATAGTGCAAAATACTAGTTAATTACCGGTAATAAAGAAATACGAATATAATCGCAAAAATCAAATATTTCTAGTTATCGAAAAATTATAAAACTGATATTTTTGAAATCCTTATAAAAATACGAGTCTAATGGTATTAATGGTATATTTTTGACATCTCGAGCCCCAGGACACGCTTTTCAAAGTTTGTATCCGAATGGGTTCGAAATAGGTCAAAAATTTGCCAATCTGATATTTTTAAGTGACTTTATATCATTACGAGCTACTCTACACACTTAAACTATACCTCGGCCTCTAGGACTAAGAACGCGACATTGCCGGACCAAAACTACTATATCCCACTTAGGGTTTTCGGGTGATTTTCCGGTTTAGATCTTTGCCAATTTAGAAACCGATGTTTTATGTTTATACAATACATTTAGTTTGAGAAATTTATTTTAAATTTTATTTTTGTAAGTATTTAATATCTCTTAACATTTTCAGAATTCTTGAATTGGGTTTTATTTCCGAAGGTTAATTGTTATTTATTTTTAATAATTTGTTTTTGGGTTCTATATTACCCGATTTTATAAGTTAGGGTTACGTATAGAATTTGTCATAAGTAGTGGTTTTGGATTTGAAGACCGTTGAGTTCTTATTTTATTTTTATGGATTCTCATTTTCTCAAAATTAAGAAATTTCTAGATTCATTCGTGATTTAAGGCTAGTCGAAGTTCGGTTTTAATTTGGAGTTATTTTTAGATTTTATTTTCAATGTTTATTTTGGAATTATTTACTGAAATTTTCCGAAGCTTACATGCCAACACAAAAGCCAATCCAAGGGAACAATCCAAGAACTAGAAAAGAGAAAGACTCCTAGGATGATTCATCCTATCTTTCTTTTTGTTTACTGAGAAAGTTGTTAGATCTTTTATTGTTCTAAGCTGAGAAAGTTGCTAGATGTTTGTTTTCTTTTCAAAGACCTTTTGATTGATGGTGAATGTTTGAGAAAGATAGTTTGTGTCATTTGTGAAGTTGTTTTGATTGTTTGTATCAATGGCTATAAAAACTTTACTCAGGTTCCTCTAAAACCTTATTTGATGTTATGAATGATCTTTGGATGATGGTTTTTGAAGTATATGAATGTGTTTTTCATAAAGTTATTTATCTAAATGGATGAGTAATAGCGATATGAATGAGATTGTGGATCAATCCACATTTCAAAGTTGTTTTAAGTATTTTACAGGAGATCCATCTGATAAGTTTGGCCTCAAGCCAAGTTCATGACAAGGAAATTGAATAAATTTTGTTTCACAATTTCAATCTAGCCCCAAAGTCGAGCCTTTGACTTTAAGCCACAATGATTCTAATTCCTTATTCTTTTTGGAGGTTTTAATAAAGGCCTAAATTTATGACTTGATTCTTTTATTTCATTAATTCTTTATTCTTTTTAATAATCCACGACTTCTATTAAAGTCATGATTCTTTAATTATTTTTGTTCTTTTCTTAATAAATAACACTGTGACTTAAAGTCGAGTCCCAAAATTTGACCCATGACACCTTTTAATATAAAAAGGATAAATACTCTTCTTCCCCTCTTCTTCATTGCTGCATTTAGAAATCTTATGAACCCAATAGAAACTATACTAACCTTCAATAGACCTTACATTCATAAATCTACTAAAAATCATTCCTTTTCAATATTTTGAGCATCAAACTACAAAGGTAAGCTCATCTCTTCACTTTCTCTTTGTTTTTAATGTTTTTATGTAAGCTCAAATGTTAGGTTAATTTACATATTTTAGGGTTTCAATTTGTGTAAATTTCTGATATTTGATATTCCTAATAGAAAGTAACTTACTTGATGATAAAAATAAGTTGACATAGCTGTTTTATACACATTTATAAGTTAAAATTTTAGGTAATCTATCACAAACTTTGTTATGACTCTTGAGCTTCATTTGAAGTTCTAAATGCACTTAGTTTGTTTTGGATTAGTTAAAAAAAGATAATTTTGTTCTCAAAGGCAATAAAATGAAGTTAAAATAGGAATGTTGTTGAAATTAATATGAAATTATTTTGAATAAAGTTTCCCTGAGGTTGTTCTATTTTTAAAGTTTAGTCAATAAACTAAGGCAGACTACATTTCTTTCTTTCATAATAGAATCTGAAACAAATGCCTATGTAGCTTGTATTGTTTTTGCAGAAATGGCACCTAAAAGATCACAACCAATCACAAAAACAATCCAAAAAGACTAGACCTGAGTCTAGGCCTAATGTCCAAGTAAGTATACTCCACAAATCCCAGTACATCTAAGTGTTGAAGAGGGGGAGAAATATAGTCTGTATCTAGTTAGAAAGAAAATTGTGAGAATGTTGTGTTGAGAAATTATGGGTAGAAGATGACTTCAAGAGATATTTTGAAGATCGGCATAGGAAAGATTGTTTGAAATTAGGGAAGAAGCCTCTGGAGAAGTTACTATGGCCTTTATGGCTACTTTCAAGATTGGACTCCAAGTGCCCAAAATGGATGACTCTATGCACTTTTATGCCTATGGAGAATATAAGACAATGACCATGAGACAGTTCATAGCTGCCATGGGTCGTTATGATGATGTTGAAGTCCTTGATAATGATGAGTTCAAGAAGCTTCCCATAGCAATATTTGAAGAGGAATGGAGACAATTTGCAGCTAAAGAGATTGAGGGGAGATTCAAATCCCAAAGACCACTGCCTTAAACTTTAATAGCTCAAGTGCTCGAATGATGCATTATTTGCTTACCAAAAGTATATTTTTGAAGTTGGAAAGAGCAGCTATAATTGCAGAAGCTAAGCTATACCCTCTTATCAGTATGATGAGAGGAAAAAGAATGAATGTTAGACTGCTGGTAGCTTGGAAGATCATAACTCAAGCCAATTTATAGAGCAAGGGCATCTTTCTTAATGGTCTCATCACCAAAATTTTGAAGAATTAGGAGTTTTGGTCATCACAAGGGCCTATGGATGTGATATGCAACTTCAAGGAGTTACAGAAGAGATCTTCCAAGGACTGGAAGTTAGTAGAAGTGGAAGCTCCATCTATTGTTACACCAATAGTAAAGGAAGTGTTTACACCAGCCTAGAGCCCTGCTACCATCTCTCAAAAGCCACCAGCTGCATAAGTAGATGAGTCAATTCCTGTGCAAAACTTACCTACATAGGAGGAGCTAAAGCAGCATGTCTCTCTCATACAAGAAGCTTCATTATATTTATCAACAGCTAACTTCAACAAGTTAGAAGTTGAAGTGAAAGAGATGAAAGAGAAGCTGGCTGAGTTTAAAAAGAAATATGATGAAGATTGAGGGGTGAGGGGGTTGAAGAAAAGCATGAAGCAAATTATGGATTTGCTTACCTATGGTCATCAACCCTAGGAAATGCAAATCCCCCTGTCCTCAACCTATCCTGGCTAAGTCAGATTATCCTAATGATGACGACGACAATGATGTCAGGCCACCTTCACCTCTTACCTATATACCATCACCCTCTCATCCTACACACATACCGTCCCCACACACATCACCAGTCTGTACATACTCCCCGCCTCATACGCATGTACCTTTTCCCATACACATTCAAAAGCAAACACAACCACCCATTCAAGAACCAATAGCTGAGTCATGTGCTCATCTTATGAATGAGGACAATGATGCCATTCACTAAACGCATGTTCTACATCCACCATAACCTGACCTATACATTTTGGAGCCCACACCCAAAATTATTTTAGCTCCAATTGAAACCCATCCAAAGACATTCACCAGAAAGGCCAAGAAGTCAACTCTAAAGAGGAGAAAATTGATCTCACATGATGAGTCTTCAGATGAGGACTATAATCCCATCTTGACGGGCAGTGTTGCAACAATAGCAATATAAGAGGAGCATAGAGCTATAGTTGAGAATGCGATTGAAAGTGTAGATAACAGTGTTCTAGAGGTTGAATAAGAAGAAGGTAATGCCACAGTTCATGATACTTTGCCTCCAGAAGAAGAGTCAGTTGCACCAACTAACCAATTGCTAGCAAATGAAGATTTTTATGAGCTTGAAGTAGAGATTGTCACTATAATTGAAGAAATTTTGAAAAGTAGAGAAGAGGAAAACCAAGCAATGGAGGAGGAAATCCGTGAGACCATCTCTAGGGATATTTCTAAGTTGGTTATAGAAGCAAAACATTCACTTCCTCCCACTTCCCAAAAAGCCCCTGGAAAAATGCCAACACAAGAAGTCCAAGAAGACAAACCTTCTAAGAAGAAACTTAGAAGACCAAAAATGGCTACCAAGAGGAAGCCCTATGACAAGAACAGGCTCAAAATCCAAGAGGAGTGTGATCAAGAACCAACTCCAATGGCTCTTGAGGTTTTAGTAGTACACCCTTACAAACCAATCTAGTTCATTTTTGTAGAAGCCACTAATGAAGCTCCTAAGGAACCCTACTGGGTTGATGAACATATGAGAAAATTGAGGGAAAGTGTGGGAGCTTTTAAGATGATGTTGGATAAAGAGCTATGGAGAAAAAAGGTACGGGAGCAATTAATGAAAATAATGGCTGATGCTATTAAAAGAGCAAATAGATTGAAGCAAATGCAGGCTAATGCTGAATTAGCCAAAAAATTGGCCACTTTCTTAGAGAAGGAAGAAGCCAGAACAAGAGAAGCAGCATAAGAGGCTATAGAAAATAAGGAAGTAGAGCTTGATAAGCCATCTCAACCAAAACCTAATGATACCCAACCTAAAGTAGTTGAATAACAAAGGGTGGAGGGTACTCCTGTAGATGATGATGCCACAAGACAACTTCCTCCAAAGCAGTGGTGATTAAAAAAGAACCACTGCTACTATCCCACCACTAACATCGAAATAGGACAAACATGCTTTTGATCTAAATCAACCACTGATTGAAGAACAAAGAAGAAAGGAGGAGGAAAAGAAGAAAAAAGAATCGAATTTTTGAGCCAGACAAGTTGCTAAAATGATGAGCTATATGGAGAATACAAAGGGCTTGACAGAGTCAGAGAAGAATGATTACCTCTGTACCCTTAAGTTACAGCAAGAACTAGAAGAAGAAGACTATAAAAAGGCTGAAATCCAAAGAATAGAAAAAGAAGAAAGACAAAGAGGGGCCAGCACTTCAAAAGAGGCACCCAAGAGGAGGGTTAAAACTAAGAGCACAGAAAGGATACCTGTGGGTGGTATACATATATGAGAACCAACAAAGGAGCATATAGCTATACAACCTAAAGACAAATCCACCTATCCGCACACACACCCACCCCCCACCCCCCCCCCCCCCCCCCCCCCTTCTTACAAATCAAATCATCCAAGGAGTAGAGGTAGATGAGGTAGAAGAAAGCCACATAAAGGTGCTATTGATAATAGAATAGTGGTCGTAGTAAAGGTAGTCAATCTAATAGAGCTGAAAGAGATGGATGGAGAAGAAATGAAACCAGTAGGAGTTGGAGATACTGGTTAGGAGACAAAGATTGAATCTCCTGAATAATTATTCAAATATTATATTTTTGTCTCATAATTCTTTAAATTCTTAATTCTTTATTCTTTTGAGATATATGTTTTATATTCTTTTATTATTTTAATTTTTGTTAAATAAATATTATTCTTTGTGGCAAAATAAGATTGTTTTTCTCAGAAATCTTTTCCAGCTAAATAAAGTTTAGCTGTGGCATTCTCCTAAAAAGGCTCAAGTTTTTGTCTAGATTCAATCGAGGGATAAATCGAGATCATTGAGCTCAACCTAAGCTGTGCTTTTCTCCTTAAAGATGTGGTTTTTGTCCAGCTTTTGTCACAGGTTGAATCTAAAACTTGACATTGTGGCAGAACAAAACCTATATCATGAAGTCCAAGGCTCGATCACCTCAATACACAAAGTCAAGGGTCATGTCAAGGGCTTGATGTAGGGCATGATGGACCTTATTTTGCCTTGCTCTTTTGCCCTTAATGGGTCTTTTGCAAGGCTTAGCCAAGTTCTACTATTGCACAGTTGTTGTTGTTTTGCTTCAAACCTGATCAAAACAGTTTGTTTCTTCTTCTTTGGTTCTAGGAGCTAAAAAACAACATTTAGACAATAAAAGCACTAAATTCATAGGAATTTATCAAAAATGCATGAGATTAAAGCACAAATTCCTATTAATAGAATAGAGTAAAATAGACTTATCACTAAGCATTAATGTAATACTTAAGAGTTAAATGATCATCATCCATGGATTTACTCTTCCAAATGGAACCTTTAATATATGCTCTCTTTCTTGGCTGAGCCAAGTTGACCTAAAATCATTCTTATTCATTCCCTTAACTTGTTTTAGTGCTTTTCATGATGAATTAAGAGGCCATTGTGTGAACTTTTTTTTAGTATGGCTTTAGGTAACTAGATGGATTTAGGTAAAGTGTGTCTTATCAAGAGGTGTTTTAGCAAGGATACGATTGTATGGATTTGTTTGAATTGTGAAGGGGTAAATAACAAGATTGAATGGATATTGCATTTTGTGTGGTTAAGTAGATATCAATATGGGATCAATAAAGGTTATGGGTGGTGTCATGCCCCAAGGGGTACCCTAAACGTAACAATCCACCACATGTTATATAAGACTCACGAATTACTACCTTAGTCCTTCGGGAGTCTTGTATAGATGTAAGGCGTCCCTTTACGATAATAGAATACTCGAACCAATAGAGTTAAAGAGTTTAATTTGGCATTCAATAGCATTAGAAAATAATTGAAAAAACATATGTAATTAGTTACAAAATCTAAAGGGCATTCTCCCGCAAAAGAATATCGTTTAGAGGTCTCTTACAGTCATTCAGAGTCTCTTGGTTTCCTACGGAAGTCTAAAAAAATTTGAATACAACTTCTAAAGGAAACACCTAGCTCCGTTACCTGAGCTGTAGGTTGCCTCTATTTAAGCCATATGAACTCGTACTGCAACAAATAAAAACTATAGGGACGTAAGCTACACTAGCTTAGTGAGTGAGAACTTCCAAGATCATATTTATAACACATCATACAAACAAGTGATTAGCCAGACAAGTGATATGCATCAAACATATGGAATCAACAAACATATGACCAGCCAAAAATCATACGTGGATGGACTTTTGCCCTCCATCCCGGGTTAGCAGATTAACGAATAGTGCGGTACTACTCAAATATGCAGTTGAGGATCATGGTCAACCAACTTATAAATTCGTTTGTGGATCACAATTAACAAACTCATTAATTCGTTTATGGATCACGATTAACCAACTTTTACACCCTTTAGGATCACGGACAACCAACCAACGCTAATGCTCCATCCCCATTTATGACATGAATGAGTCCATATTTATTTTCAATTCCGAATAGTCAATTATACCAATTCTTTAAGTGATCAATCAATTATCGCAGACAGTTAATCCTAATTCATCTATGCAAGCAATAGTTAATCACCCGGCTTCGATATTCTTACATTTAATTCCTCATATCAACAAAAACCATACATAACTCCAATTCATTCCCATCATGCATATCCATTTTATCTTTACCAAATATCTAGTGCAACTATCATTACAATCACATACAATAAATGGAATCGAAAGTAATACTCACTCGGCCATTGGATCACCGGTCTTTTAGTAATAGTAATCCGGTGGTAGCGGATCGTCGATTTCGGGGTCACCTAAAAAGGAAGAAATACCCTAATAAGTATTTCGTCACTTAACTAATCCAAACTATTTATCAAAACTAGTAAATTCGTAATTCTCGTCATTTGCGGAAGTTCCGACTTAAAACGATCATAACTTGGTCATTTTAACTCGAAATTTTGCAAATTATATATCGATTTCTATCTACTTCAAAAGGTCTATCTAATTCTAATATTATTTTCAAGTTTTGAAAATGTTTGGGTAATGAAACAGTAAGATCAGTTCTGATCAGTAGCAAAATCCATTTTCAAAAAAATAGTTTTGTGAATGTTTGAAATGTTTCTACTTTATAGATCAATCATACATGCAATTATATCTATTAGAAATTTAAGGCTTTATTATACCTATCCTTTAGAGACTTCATTTTTAAAATAAAACTTTCATTTTGAGTTTGGAAAATAGGTGTTTTCATGATAATACTCCAAAATTACGAATTTCTTAAGTTGACTAGCAACTCAAAATTTCTTATATTATTTCTACTCTTTGTTTTACATATTTTTCTTAGCAAATCTCATTTCAACTTATAAAGATCATTACTTAATGATATCTATTACCTATATCCTTCATTTTTCCTATAAAACATAAGTTTTAGAGTTGATAAAAGAGCTTTTAAAGCATGGTTTTGAAGTCATACGAATTTTTCATTTGAACATTTCAAACAAAAGTTTTTCTTTTTAAGTTTCTTTGCTTATCTAACTAAAGATCTACTAACTACCATATTTATATATACAAGACCAAACCTTTATGAGCATTAATGCATTAAAACACAAAATATTCATGAGATCATGAATGTCAAGTATGATATGAGCCTTCAAATGCTAGATCTACTACTTAGGATGCATGAGATGGAGTGTGAAAACATAGAAATAGATTTTTGCGCAAGATCTTTGTTTTATTTTACTTCTACATGCATTAACATAAAGATCATCTAACAAAAACTCATTTGAACACAAGACCTACTCTTGTGATAGTTTGATATTCATGTGGTAGTATTTTCTTATACTTAGCAAGTGCCCATGCGGACTTAATGTGAAAATACTCATGAATAATCTTGCCATTATAAGATTTATCGGTAGTAAAGTTAAAGATCCATCACCTAAGGCTTGAAATGGAAGGGAAATGAAGAAGAAATTGAACTTGAGTGAGAGTGTGTGTGTGTGTGTGTCACGGCAAGAGAGGGAGAATAGAGAGGATTTTTACTTGAGTGAAAAATTTGAAAGAGTAGAAATGAGGAGAGAGAGTATAGATGGGTATATATATGGGGTAATTTAGGGTTATTGGCTTAATAAATTAGATAAAAAATGCAAATGAGGGTAAAATAGGGGGGGTATGCGCCAGCCAACATGGGAGGGAGAGAGAGAGAGAGTTGAAATTGTTTTGTTTTGTAACTTACGTAATAAAAGTATTAAATGTAATTATTTGTTAAGAGACAAAAATTTCTTGGAAAAGAAAACATAATTGAGTGTTTGTAAGGATATAAGAGAAGGGAGTGGCTTGTGAGTGTTGTAGGTTGTACTTGTGAATGATAATGAATAGTAAACAAGACAATTACTTTACCGGTATTAAAGAGAATACGAGAAAAAGGCTATATCTGTAATTTTTATAAACCGAAAAATTATAAAATTTATATTTTTAAAATCCTTATTAAATTCTGGTTCTAAAGAGTATTCCGAAATTTTTTTCGAATTTCAAGTTCTGAGGCTCACTTTTCCATAATGGATCTCGGGAATGCCCGAAATAGAAAATTTTTCGAATCAGATCTTTTTATGGTTCTAAATATACTTTAAAACAATATTCCATATTAAATTATTTTACAAAAGTTTTTTTACTTTGAAACCGAAGGAAAGCCAGATCCAGGGTTCCTAGGCTTCTCTCTCAAGCTTAAGCTAATCCGGTTTAGAGTTTTAGTTTTCGGTTTTCGAAGTTTACTTAGTTACTAGGAAAACCGGGGTTTACAGGTGGTGTTTTGAGTGATGATGGTGTGTACTAGTCACGTAAGGTCTGTTTGCTTGCGGGGTTCTTAGGCTTATATAATACAGATTGTTAACTATTACAAATGTTATTGGTTTGATTTAGGAATTTAAGGTTCCATGTATGAGGGTTTTTTGGGGTATATGTGGGTTTATGGTCTTGAATTGTAGCATTGCTAAGTTTCTGTTGTTCTATATGGGTTCCATTAATTTTTGGTGATTTTTCATCATCTAAATTCATTCACTCAATATTTTCTTGCTTGAAACCCAAATTAAGTATACTTACTTGAGATTGAAGTCCCTAGCATGAACTTTCTTGTATTTATAGCTTTAGCTTCTCTAGAGTTTCTCCTCTTTGCTTTAATTTTTCTCCAATTTGTTATAGCATGTCCAATAGAGGTCGCAATAATGGTTGTATCTACTTCCTTTACTCTAATGCTTCTCTACCACTTGGTGTACAACCTGCATGATTGCATCAAAGCCTCCATTGTTGGCAGCCATCATAGCGAATCTTCTAACTCTAACACCACTTGAAGCATGATGAAATATTTATGTGATATTTAATATGTAAAATGGTTTACTTTGTATTAGTAGCAATATAATCTAGCCAAATTACGGGTTGTTTAAATGGATGTAAATAAAAACATAAATGCCACGTTCATTCTTTTGTCTAGAAACAGATTAATGGAGAATGAGATGAACAAAAATGAAGAACACAATTGCTGAATATAGCACTGGCCAAATACAGCCTATGGGGAAGCTTTTTTTTTTTTCATTCCTGATTTATAAAAGAAACAATACAACTACATATATATATATAATATATATATTAGAAACACGTGTACACGTTCAAGCACATGTACTCAAATATATATATTTTCTATTTTCTACTTTACTAATTTTTCCCCCTTTTTCTCATAGTATTGCTAAACACTAACCTAAACAAATTATAATAATACAATTTCACTTATCATTTACCACGTAATAACATCAAAAGTTGGTCACTCAAGATAAGCTTGTGCAATGAGGCGTTGCTTCCCGTAATTGTTGCTTTATTTGCAATAGAGAGAAGGAGTCACATACCCATCTAGACAAAGTTAAAAGAGATTGTCCTCATTGTGGGTATTCTCCCTTTTGAAGCTAGAAACATTTTACCCTTGCCTCTCCCCCTTCAAGAAAATTATCACCAATCACGTACGGTATTGCAAAGTAACAGTAAGGATGACTTATTTGTCAACTATTCCACTATCACCCCTAAAAAAACAAACTCTACCTTAAATACAATTGCTAAAGTACGATTAACCTCTAGATTTGAAATCACCACTGATTTACCTGGTATTGGCTATAATTCATCAAAACATTCTGTCATAAAGAGTTCGACCAATTGCTTCAAATACAATATCAAGAAGTATCATTTGTTGAATCTCACTATCCCCAAGCTTATTAGCTAAATGGTAATTAGCACATACAATACATCCGGTTGCTTCTCATGGATTTTTATAATATTCACTATGTGTAGAGAGAAAGAAATGAGAAAAGACTTAGAATCAGTTCTTTGTCTTTACATGATGTGTCCTGGATCATTTTGTATTTATTTTCTTTACTAAGATAGTTCTCTTATAGTGCATCTTGTCAAGATGTCGATCTCAGTATCGTTTTTGCTTTTGTATTGTATTTTGCTCGATGTTTTAAGTCTCTAGTGATATACCAATAGTAGTTTTATATTTTTTTTAAATTTTTATTTTTATATTATTTTTTTTCAAAATGATAAACACGATTTTGCACTCGGAAAATTGATGTACGGAGATTTTTAGTTATTAAGAGCAGAAAAGAGCTTTTGCACACAAAAGTTATCGGCTTAAATTTAGAGACAGGAAAATGCTTTTTTTTTTTTTTTTTTTGTTTTAAAAACTCTTTGAAGCCAAGGTCTAACATGAATACTATCCTTCTTCAGTGAATGATGACCGGATGGAAATTAGAGGAGCTCTCTTGTCAAGGAGGAGGCTGTAAGCTTCTTCTCGCATCTGTTTCAAGAAGCATTGATTCCCTATCTTTTGTTGCCGAAATGGAGGAATTTGTATGTGAGGTGTTTTTTTTTTTTTTTTTTTGGTTTTTTTGGTTTTTTTAACCAGTAATTGTAAGTTGGAAACTAAGCAATGACCAAATATCCTTTTTGAATACGCCTTTACTTGATAAAGACATTAAGGATTCTATTATTTTTTCTCAACTTAATGGGAAAGCTCCTGGTCTGGATGTTTTTTATTGAAGTTTTAAAGGTGGTTTTCCCTCTTATGGGTAAGGATATCACTTTGGCCATTAAAACATTCCTCACTTCTGGTTTGCTACTTAAAGATGTCATCGACACCGTTCCAAAAGTTGCCAACCCTACAAGAATGAAGGATTTTTGGTCTATAGCATGTTGTGACTCTCTTCATAGGGCTATTTAAAAACTATTGGCCAAAAGGTTAAAAGTTGTGAGCACTCCTTGATATGTAGAGAGCAATCAGCCTTAGTGGCAAATGGGAGGACAATAGATAACATCTTCATCCTTGCTAGCTGAAGTGGAGGACTTCGTATGTCTTTATTTTTCCTCTCTCTTTCTTCTTGTCCCCTTCCCTCCTTGTCATATTGTAAGTAGGGAGTGAAGCAATGACCGAGTCTCCCTTTTAGAAACACCTTGACTTGATGAGGATACTTTCTTTTCTCCACAAAATAGGAAAACCCCATGTTCCGATGGATTTACGGTGAAGTTTTTTAAGGTAGTATGGTCTATTATAGGTAACGATACTACTTTGGTTATTATAGAGTCCTAACTTCTAATTTGCTGCATAAAGAAGTCAACAACACCATCATCTCATGTTCCACAGTAGCGAAACCAACAAGAATGAAAAGGATTTTTGGCCTGTAGCATGATGTAACTCTCTTTATGGAGCTATTTCAAAACTATTAGCCAAGAGATTGAAAGTTGCGATGCATTTCTTGACAAGTGTAGAGCAATCAGCCTATGTGCTTGGTAGAAGAATAATGGATGAAATCTTTATTGCACAAGAGTTAGTCCATGGACACCAACTTGAAGGGTTTTGTGTAGGTGTGCTCTAAGAGTCAACAGAATTAAAGCTGATGACACTTTGAATTGGAATTTGTTGGAAGAGGTCCTCTGGAGTAGGGTTGGCCACCCTTCACCTGACTGCCTCCTTCCCCCAACCCCAAAGAACTCGAACCCACACATACCGAGGAATCAGGGCAAGAGATAGATAACAGGAAAGAAGTGGGTGCATTGATCGTAGTTGATGAGATAGGGTAACCCCTTATCCTCTTATTTATATGTCCTTGGCATGGGAGTTTTATTGAGAATGTTGTTCTTCTTCACATTTTCTCTACCACTGGAGATGTAAAGAGGAAAGACTAACACATCTTTGTTTTGCCAACGCCCCTTCCCCCACCCCAAACACCCACCGCGCACACCACCACCCCCACTCCCTTTTGTTTTTTTTTTTTTTTTTTTTTGGTAGGGGACACTTTCCTTTCATACAGATATTTAAGGATGTTTTGGACAAATTCCAGTCATTCTCGGGACTTGGTGCAGGTGAGTTTGGGTTTCTTTTGCAATGTTGAGCCTGCTGGAAAACAGAATATTGTAGAGATTCTAGGTTACCCATTTGCTAATTGGGTGTACCCCTAGTTGCATCCGAGCTGAAGTGTGGAGACTGCCGATTTAATTGACAAAATAGTGGCATGGCTAAATTCTGGGCCTCTAGATTTCCTTCATTTTTGGGTTGTTTATAACTTATCAAGTCGAGAATCTTCTCTGTGTTAGTTTATTAGACGTTAATCTTTATCTTGCCCAAGTATTTGATGAAGACGATCAGGCTGCATGGAACTTCCTTTGAGCGGATGGCTTAAACACTTCAACCGAAGCAAAGTACGACGGCATTTTGCTTGTTACCCTATGAAGGAGTGGGCTTACATATTCCAAACTTGAGATTTCCAATAAATCAGCCCAACTCAAATATGCATCTGATTTATGCAAAGGAGAGCCGAAGAGCTTGTGGCCTGTGGGTCGATTGGGTTCAACTTCAAACTAGCCTACTCAAATCAAAGGTACAAATTTCTGAGCAGCCCGTGCTCCTGTTTATTCTTGAGTTGGGAAACACTTCTCAACAATGTGTTTTAGTAAAACCCTGTTTTAAATGGATAGTTGGAGATGGACTTTCTATATCCATTTGGCCAGATTTTACCTCCCAATAGGCCACCTAGATCTCACACTTAGACGAATAGCAGGTTTGGTCACTTGTGCTCCTCCATTGGTCATGATACTTTGGGCCTGTCCTCCAGAAGCTCTTGGTCTTCCTTTAACTTTCCACAATCTGTGCGGTCGTAATCATGATAGATTGAACTGACTGACATAGATACACTGTTCGTTGGGTTTTTTTATCATCCTTCTCAACTCATGAAGGATGTGTTCCTGGGGAAAAGTTAGTGTGGCGCAACAAATATATACCTAGACACTCCTTTTTACTTTGATTAGCATGGATTGAGAAACTTGGCACTCTTGTCAGGTTAGTCTCTTGAGGAATTGCTTTGTCAAACCTGTGCTATTTTGTGTGAGTGGGCAGAAGAACCATTAGCATCTTTTATTTGATTGCCCATTCTTGTCTTTAGTTTGGAAATATTACATAATAAACGTAATAGTTTACACTATATCTACAAGCTTAAACTTTTAAATGTGATAGTTGCAATAACTTTAACATAATATCATAGCAGGAGGTCATAAATTCAATTCTCTATGCACTCATTTCAATTCAATTAAAACTAAATCCTTCATTTGATGGATCTTGGTCAAAATCAAAGCTCCGGCCTATAAATGAGAAGGAGTATTATATAATAAATATAATAACTCACACCATATCTACAAAGTTAAGTTTTTATATTAAATAGTTATGGTGCTAACCTTAGCAAGAAATAAGTAGCAATCCTGTAAAATGCCCAACATCCTTTTTTTCATGGCAGGATGTCCCTCAACACGTCATTTCTGGAGCTACATAACCTTTGTGGTTAGATGGAAAGTTGGCCTTGCAGCCTCAGTCTGCTGCCTTTGGAGAGCAAGAAACTCCAGTCGTTTGGGATTGCCCATTCCACAGCTGAAGTTTCTAGCTAGGCAAATTAGATTGTATCGAGTTACAATGTTCAATCTAGGAGTGGTTTATTGTAATCTCTATTTTTTAAAGCTTGCCTCTTCTTTCTTTCTTTTGGTTTAACTGAGCCTATTAAGTGAAGAGCTTTAGCACGTCCATGTGATGCTGCAGGAACAGATTAATTTTGTCCTCCAGAGAAGAAAGGTGCTATTCTCATTCTTGTGCTTCCTTATATTTCTTTTGGTACCTCCTGTTGTATATGTTGATATTGTCTAATCCCAAGTGTTGATTATCTCCAGATATTTCAGTGGATCCTCTTGCTCTGTCATTTGCAATCCAAAATCTTTGACTGGGAGGTAAAGAAGGAGGAACTTTACCTCAAGGAAAGTAAAGAGAAAGAGTGTGTACCTATTGGTGAATAATTTCACATTTGTTGTGGTATTAGCATTATTATTTCCATTTTTCTTTTACCAAGTTAGATCAGTGGATTGGGCAAACTAGTATTTAAGTGCATTATATTGCTAAAGAAAGAAAAAACACCAGCATAATCTACTCCTCCCCCACCACACCCCCACCTTCCCCCACCCCAACAACTGAAAAAAGAAAAGAAGAAAGGAAGAAGTACCAGCATAGGCATGTAAATGACAATCAACAAGACTTCTTTGAAGAGGTACACGTGCTCACAATTTGGATGAAATATTGACACTATCATCAAACTTTAGTGGAGCTGATCCAACCTATTCACAGTTAACTCATGCAATAAATGAGAATCTATTGAATGCCAGCATAGGGGTATGTGCCAATGCCTAAAGCATTTGTATTTAGTGCCAAGGACCTATTTGCTCAATTTTTTTCACCAATGTCTTCTTAAATCCTGCGGGGTTCTGGTGAAAGAGGAACCAGGATTGATGGGTTTTACATGAGCTTCACAAGAAAGGAGATTCAGCTCATAAGTACATACAAGGCTCTGGAAGCTCAAAAGTTGACAGTGTCATTCTTCTTGATAATTATGTTCAAGGCCATCTCACCTTAAGTGGTTCTTGCACTGGTGATTTGCGGAGCCATTCAACGTGCTCCAAATTACACATGTCAATGAAGAAACATAAGAAATGTGGATCATTTGATTTACCTCAAGGTCTGCATAGTTAAGTTTCCTAGTTCTGGAACTCTAGATGTAGATGGTCATTAAAGTTGCTTCATTAGTTTCTTGGGTATGTGGTTCTCTGTCATTAGTGTTAATACATTTTGCCCGCATTGTATACTTGCTTTGAACAAATCTCATATTTCTTGTTCTTCTTTTTTGATTGGAAGAGAAACTAGGAGGCCTAGCATGTAAAGTTGCCATCCGTTTTCAGAGAAGATAGCAAGATTGGCTCTTGCTAGCACGATCTTCTTTATTATCTTTGTTTAGACCAGACTAGTCAGTTTCATAGACTTTTATGCTAATTATCCAAAGAACTATTTGGACTTTCCTTTTTGATTATTTACATCGGTTCACTTCTCAATGTTGCTATTGTTCTATGCTTCTGTACAATTCCGGCAATGCAAGTGAATTTTTCACATTAAAAAGGGATAAAGGCATCAAGGATGTCTCAACTTTATAATTCGAGCAAATTAATGTCCAAACTTTCAAACTATATTTTTTATGTCTCTAGAGATACTAATACTATCAAAAAAGTAAAAGTAATGATGCAAAGCAAGAAAAAATATATTATTATTTTAGGAATATTGATTTCTTTTTCTACATTTAATAGAATTATTATTATTTTAATAGCAACAATATCTTTTTTAATAGTATTAATGTTAATTTAATAGGAGCATAATTTTTTTTAATAGGATTAATGTCACTCTATTTATATCAACTCATTTAATTACATTCCATTTCAATCATATAAATAAACTAAACTTGTAAATATTCAAATAGAGATTTTGAATGGAATAAAATTATTATTTGTCTCTCCTATCTTTACTGGTATTCTATGGAATCAATAAGTTGATGATTAATTTTTGTTATTCGTGCACGAATCAACATATTGCAATGTTTATCCTTTTTCCCAAATTCGCATTCTTATGGAGTTTTTAGAATTTTGATATCTATTTATATAGGTATTCTAAGAATCAACAGACATATAGAAAATCATCTTCCGACAATCATTCGCGATTCAACGGGTTTTGATTTCATCACTCGTTACCTTCCCAATATTTCTAAGAATCAACAGATTGTGATGCTTATCTCTCTTTTACTTCGTTGCGCCAAGTAGAGACACCAAAAATATAAAGTTCAAAAGTTCAAACACTAATTTATCCAAATTGCAAAGTTAAGACACATATGTTACCTTTATCCCCATTAAAAACAATACAAATTAAGATGAAATTTCTTATTGTCTTAAAATCTTACCTTATTTATGGTATATGTTAACAAGTCATTCTCAAGAGCTTCATTTAAGCTGTAGGTTTTATAAATTTAAGTTGATGCATGAAATGTGGAAAACCTATATCATGGAGCTTATGAAAACCTGTGGTTGAGTATGGATGAGTATTATATTTATTATGACATGTGGAAGGAAATGATATACATGGTATTACAAACATATTTTCTCTTTTTGTGATGCAGGATGAGTCAGGTTACCTCATGTGTATTTAATGTAGATTTACATATTGCTATCACTCTAGGTCCAATTAAGCATGGTAAATAGTTTGTGGTATGCGTGGGCCGACACATAAGCAAGATATGAGCTTGGCACAGCATGCACAGGGAAAAAAACAAAAGCACAAGCATGTGCAGACCAGTATGGAAGCACGCGAAATAAATGGGTCGGCACAACACGTAAAGCATGCAAACTAGCATACAGGCTGTTTTTTTAAATGATAATAAAAATAGTAATTTTTTTAAATTTACTGTAAAATGTATTTGAATAAATAAATTGTTTTATTTTATTATTTTAATTAAATATATCTATCTTCTTGAAAAATATAATATTTTAGTATATTCTTTTTTTTTAAATGATTTGAATCGAATTACTATTAACATATTACTTCAATTTTTTCTAGGAAATAAAAAAAATGAAAATTTTAAATAATATTATTATAGTAATTAATTTATATTAAATGTTAAACTTGCTTAATTAATTTATTTAGAATAATTGTAGATTATTAAATAAATGAAATTAATAATTGCATTAGGATCGAAAGAAAATTAAATTTTATTAATAACATTTTTTAAATACAAAAAATTTACAAGATTTAAAAAAAAAAAAAAAAAAAAAGGTCAACCATACACCCTCCTCGAAACCTCCTGTAGCCTCACTCCACCGTTATGTCTGTTTTTGTAGCTATAAATATGGCGTTGACAATGACCCTCTCATCCCAAGTTGCTATACCCAGGCCACCAAAAGTGTAGGTCTATTTGCTTCCTACCAACAGCATCAAACCAATCTTTTAAGTACACACATGCTTCAATGGTGTCATCATTTAGCTTATGGCAGTGCAGTTTAAGCACCCATCCCCTGAAGCTAAAAGCTAACTCCAATGAATCCATTGATGCTAGAGAAGCCAAAACATCTCTACCACTATGAAAAGCACCAGCATCATGTCTGTCCTCTTCTTTCGCTAGCCATGGACATTGAAATCATTCCCTTACTTCCCTCTTCCAATTCCTCCTTGTCAAGTGGTTGTGCCTTATACACTAACATGTCACTAAGGATTCCTTAGGAAGCCATATGGCTGCTCTTAACATCATGGGCAATTTGTTTACTTCTCTTTAAAAAACCCTAAGATAAGTAATTGTTGGATCACTATGGTTGGAGCGGCGATAGATTCATCAAATCACGATACCGATGCAAGTCTTTGAGCAAACTTACTACTCAATTATGAAAACTTGTGGGCTCTTATTCAAGATTAACCACACCAACATTCTTGTAAAATTCCTTGAGGAGTGCTTTAGTCACACAGAACCTATACCGTGGATCTAACATTGTTGCAAAATGGAAGAGTAAAGGGAGAGGGACAAAATAATCTCAGAGCTTACTAGCCATTATAAACACAATGGTGACCAGATTAGGATCATAACTATAGTTACGTAGCACACCCGATATGCCAACCAGGTGAGGAAGTACACAATTGCTAATAGATAGTAGCAACCTAATAAATGTTGGGGAAGTATACAGGTGGGGATCTAGCATTGTTGCAAAATGGAAGAGTAAGGGGAGAGGGACAAAATAATCTCAAAGCTTAATAGCCATTATAAACACAATGGTGACCAGATTAGGATCGAAACTATAGTTACTTAGCACACCTGATATGCTAACTAGGTGGGGAAGTACACAATTGCTAATAAGATAGTAACAACCTAATAAATGTTATGTTAGGCTAAAAAAACGCCTTTAAAACCTCTTTAAGTGATGTGTTATTTGTCAATCCCAACTCTCCATTAGACCAATGTTAGGATTGGTGGGATTGAGTAAAGAATTATATAAATGAGTTAGATCCTTTTTGTACTTCAATGCTTGATTAAGCATTTGAATGTAGAATTCCACCTTGTCTTACAATCAACTATACGTAGCTTTTCCTCTAAATAATGTGCCTTGAAAAACTCTATATATATTTATTTATATCTCTATGAAATATGAAGATAGTTTATTGCATATCTTATCTTTTCAACATGTATGTCAAGGCCATAAGCTTCAAGTCTTGCTTGCACTACCAAATTCATAATATAGCAAACACATCAGACGTGAAAGAACTTCCCTTTACATGTCGAATTTAATGATTGTGATGCATTATCAAATGATATAAATATGGTCCTATACCATACGACTGAAGGGTTTCTAAGATATTATTTGATATTGCTTGGCGGGTGTGTCTCTCCAGCATGGCTTGAAAGCAGTAATCTGCTTTCTGGATTAACTACTATCCATCTATCCAATGAGCGAGTATACATATGAACCTAGACTCTACATCATTGATTGGAGATTTCCACACGTCTGAGGTGAGGAGATACTACACAAGCAAAACCGAGTGCATTATTTAAAATGAAAATAAATATCTTAAACCATCATATGATCTAAAAATTACATGAACAACAAATTATTTTAGATAATTATACCTAGAAGGAAGGTTTGACAAAACCTCCTTAAGAGCTTCATGCCTTCTTATGAAAAGGTTCATTTGATTGTTTTTTAACATTTGCCACCCCACATGTTCATATAGGGGCTACATGGCTTCCATACTTCAACTTTCAAATTTTTTATGACTAGCTGCATGGACTGCTGTCATTTCCACCAGCCAGTTTTGTGCATCTTGTTAATCGAATTACCAGGTTACAAGATCAACACACTCGGTATGGGAGTGGTTTTTTATGGTATGGTCCTCCATCATAATTTACCCTTTAGAAATATGTGATTCTACGTGTCACTTCAAGTATCTCGTACCATTGCAGGACCTACATGCCAACCTATTGCTGTAAGTTTGACAAACAGCATATTTAATAGGTCTCTACTTGAAGTAAATTCATCAATTTCTATGAAATACTTCTAGACGACTACTGTCTTCTTCTTAAGCCATCTCGAAGAACTATTGGTCATTGCATAATCAGTATTACTCTTCGTTGGGAATAATTGTTTGGAGGGGGTAAAAGTGATCACCTATAAATAGAAAATAATTACAGTTAATAATATAGTGATGATGATAAAAAAAAACAAACACAACAAAGAGTTACCCCTCTATTGTGCCCGCTCGCCATGGAAGGTGGTTGTAACACCTCTAAACAACTAGATCTAAGCGTATACAGTTGCTACGTATAGTATCTTAAGTATTACACATAAAGACTTCCTTAAAAGATATTGTTTAGGCTGAACATTTACTAGCTGGTTTTAATTACTGAAATCATTTAATTAGACTTTTGAAACGATTGGATTTAGCAGTGATAAAAACAAGTTTTACAAAATCATTTCTCTTTCTACTTAAACGAGTTGTTTAACTTACATTGAACGATACCATACCATCCAGTATCCTATATACCTTTCTTGATGATAAAACAAATCTTTAAAACTTATTACAAAACATGGGGCTCCACTAGAAAAATATAAGCTTGAAAAGATAAATCTAGTTCTTATACAAATTGAAATAAAATCCAACTATCCTAACTTGTCTTGTTCTTCAACAAAATTCCCTCAAGTCATCCCATACACCCAATTCAATCAGCAACATCAATCAATCAACACCTAAAAAGAAAACAACAATGAGCCAAAGCCCAGAACACAACAACACAAGCATACACGAAATGATGCATATACTTAAACTAATGCAATGCAACAAACAACAATTTATTTTCTTTAAATTAAAGTGAAAAAATCAATATCGAGCACTCACATTCTAAAGCAAGCTTATAGGAATTTAGGGGTCTTGAGTAACAGTAGGTACTCAAGGGATTGATGAACGTAGCCCGAATACTTATATCTCTTATATCCTCTAGAAAAGGAAAATAGCATCCTCTAAGGCTCACAGCCATTACACATCTCTGCTTATCTCATTCCATAATTTCATTGATCCCATAAACATGAACTAAACCATATTACTTCCTTCCAAGCTTAAGTAAACGTTATGCAGATACCGTTTTTCCGATCGGCTATCTGCTGAGCCACTTCTAGATTGTCATTGCATCATGACAAGGGGGTGGCTTAAGTGGCTAACTATCGTACTCGAATTTGAGCACGGTTATCGCTCCTCGAATCAATTCAATGACACAAGCACAAGCAACAGCCATTTATTAAGCCGTATTTAAGTTTTAGTTCATTTATGATGTCTATCCTAACGTACAACACACAAGTAACTATGTACCTTATATATTCAAAATCCAAACAGAGACAGAGGGTAGCCGTTGGCTATTTTAAAAGATAGTTCAGGGAGTCAGCTCAGAGGAATAAATTTGTTCATAAATTAAACTCATATAAGCAATTAAATAAATTACCCACTCACATCAAACTTGTTTAAAGCCTATTTGATTAGACACTAAATAGGAATCCTGTCATGGCTGTAAAAATCGCCCAGCCAAGATATGGACAATTCTCTACTATCTGTAAAATTTATATCTTTTCCCTTGTTTATAATTCATTCACTTTCATCAAACTCATATTAAACATTCATTTATCTTAGGATGCATATATTTGAAACAACATACTCCCTTTATTATTAAATGTTTGCCTAGCATATCACATCTAAGTCAATTATTAAGGTAAGTTGATTAAACTTAATCAATCTAATTTATTTTGGCCTATTAAAGTCTATTTAGTAAAGTTAAACTTAGATTTATTAACTAAGTTTATTTTATTCCTAAGATTCATTTTATACTTAAAACTATGTTAAGTCTAATTTGTTAGTAAACCTATTAATTCACTTAGCCTATTTATAATTATTCAAGTACTGACATGTTATATCATATATCATTTATCTATTTCATTTTTTTCTTTCTTTCTTTCCTCTTTTTTTTTTTTTTTTACACAGGGGATGATCACTCCCATGATGGAGGCCGTGATTCTCATTGCTAGCCTCATCATTCCCTTGATCAAGGGTAATAATAGGATCATAAAAGATCATGCCCTCAATCACTGTTGCAGTCTGGGCTGTGATCAGATCACAGGAAAAAATCAACCCTCAATTGCCTTTAAAACTTTGCTCAATCTCTACCACGAACACAATCATGCTCATGATAGAGGGTGTGATCACGCCTGTGATTAGAGAAGGAGACATGATAAGTGGCCACTACACCCTTGATCATGTCTGTTGTTATATGTCTATCGAATTTTTCAAGAAACAGAGACCATGATGCCCGTGATGAGTATCATGTATTAGATTTTACATTTCCCCGTTTGTTTTCTTTAAATTTTAACTCCTTTATCTACTTGTTTACTATATAATCAACAAAACATCTTAATAAATAGCATACAAGTTCACAACATATCTATCTAACATTCTTAAACATATTTCTACAAATTATATATCATCTAATTATTTCATCATCTTTTAGTTCTATTCATGGATACACAGGCCTAGGTTTTAACATACATATTCATATTTCTCTTGTTTTTAAATTTTGTCACAGAGCTTTAATTCATCATTTCCATGCATAAAAACAAATTAAAAAAAGTAACACAGCAACTTACTTGTCTAGCTACTTGACTTCCACCATTACTACTTCTTTCTTAGTCTTTAAGTTACTTCATGCATATTATTCAAATTCTATCTTGTTTTCTAACTTTGGTTTCTCCTATGATCTAGTTGAAATTGAGATTAGGAGTTGATTTTGGAGAGAAAATAAAAAGATGAAGAAAAGGAAAAGAAGATGAAGAGAAAACATAGAAAGAAATGAAAGAAAAGAGGAAGAAAAAGGGAAAAGGAAAGCATGGGAAGAAAAGAAAAGATAAGGTTTAAAAAAATATTTTTAGGTAAGGGTTTTAGGCTTAATCCTTTTTTATAATTATTTTGAATATCAAAGAAGATTAGAAAATAATTTGACAATCTATATATTAGGAATTAATAACTTGAAAAAGGGGATTTATTTAGAAGTTTAATTTATATCAAATTGATAGTTACTTTGAGTTCGAGCTTAAGAACTGATATTTTTAGACAGGTAAATAAATTCAAAATTGATGGTTAGAAAGAATAGAATAATTTCATTTATTAGGAAAGGTCATTGAGGTCAACCAATAAATGTTGAAGAGTATTTAAAATTGATATTTGAAAGAAATTGATTAATTTGATACTTGGAACAGGTTATGGGAGCAAATAAAAAATTTGAAAGGAATATTTAAAATCTCAATTTCAATTTAACCAATTTACTAATTTAATTATATCTAGTTGTCTAATCATATTCTATTAGTTACTTGTTTTATTCATTTAAACTATCTAAAGTAAGATCAAATTCAAGTTCAAAATTAATTATCTATTATAATATTCAATTATAGAAGTTATAACATAACTATGTGAGGATTTAAGGTGTTTCAGCGATTGTGTAACTGCTGGTAAAGATTGTGAATACCTCGCTCCAACTACTTCTTATCCGGGGATATACTAGTATCGATGGCAAGAACATAGATGTTGAATATTCAAGGTTTCCCATCTGACTCATCAAGGTGGTGAATCCTTGTGTAGTTTTTGTATCTACAGTACCAAAAATTCACGAGTCATTAAACTCATTAAAGTTAGGAAGATTGCTTAGGTTGCTATTGTTTGTAGCCATATTGATTTAAACGTAAAATAAAAAATATCAACTATGTTGGAATAAGAAATGGGTAACAAGCTTAATCATAAATACTAACGAGTTAAAATGATTCAAAATGGATGGTGTTACAACTAGGTGTCCGATTTCAACATATGTAGAGTCATAAGCCAATGTGCTTATATCGGCTGTTGATGTAGACATGTGGTCAACAACGTGCCCATGTCGGCCAAATTTTTTTTTTTTTTCAACATGCCCATGTCATGTCCTCTAAATACCTTAGGGGACATCATTATGTTACTACCAGACCATTTGCCAAACATACTCATCTTTCACACTTATACTTGCAATTGCTTAAGAACTTGTTTTTACTATAAATAATAGAGCATCTGGAAACTTCATGACATCATACTAAAACACATGCACAATGCCGCCACCAGGAAAGAACACCTAACCATCCCTATTTCTCCACTCGGTCCTCAACCACTTGGTGACAATGATATCCATTTACTCACCCTAGCTATAAGAGCATGGTATGAAAGTGAGTTCTATTCTTGGTCTGTCCTTATAGGTAAAGATTATACCATGGACAACCGGTGGTAAAGCTTTACAAGCACTTAAGTACCACTGGGTTGATTGCACTCATGGATCTTCTAAACAAGATATACGTTGATCTCATTCATATGTTTTATTTAAATGCTATTATAAATGATGTAACAAAAGATCTTAATGTGGGTCCTTGGATAGTTAGTGGATACCAAACTTTGATCTCTATCACTACGTACATGTTTAGTTGTATACTCTACATTATCCTAAGTTACATTAATGGTCTATTCCATCAAAACAATAGTTGCATAAAAATATTCTACCGAGTATTTAACACAGCTAGCACTTCAATATGTGCTAGTGAGCATCAAACTGACCATCTAAACACCTAAAGCAAAAGGATCTCTTACTAATTTATAGACTAATCCATCATATGATTGGTTATAATATATGTTCGCGCACGAATTCAAATAACATCTCTATTAAAGATTTCTTCTTGATGGATGCAATGATTAATCACCGACCATTAGATGTTGGCTATTTGGTGATACAATCCATACATCAGGTGCTCAAGAGAAAGGATGCCCATCTCAAATTTGGTCACCTCATCACCATCATTCTATAATCGTAGGGATTTGACCATTTAATTACACAAAAGCAAAAATAAGGTCCAAATTTAGTAAAGGAGACATAGCAAGAAGGATGGGTTTTAAGTATGATCTTAAAGCCAACCAATATCGTTGAGATCAAGGTAGCACAGTACAACCAGGAGAAGGAAATGAGTCAAATGAACAAAGCTTCGATCTCAACTTGGATGATCTATCCCTCCCCCTCTTATGGCACAATGAAGAACTAGGAAACAAACACGAACATGGACATGGACACGAATAGTGGCAGGGTCAAGCTCAAACTAAATAACAATCTTATATATTTAACATGAATAACATAATGGAGTGTCTAGGAAAAATAGCCAAGGTCCAATCAGAACGTGAGGATATGCTCAGAACCATGAATACCTAGATGAATCAATTCTTCGATTGGGCAAGTTATCAACTAGCGCATCCTCCACCACCACTACCACAACTATCGTATCAACCCTCGAGCAAAACTGATGGTCAAGACGGTCAACAAAACGATCAATAATCACATTTGCATTATTTTTTTCTAAAATGAAATTAACTAATGTTTTGTTGGTATCAATGTAAATAATAATGTAACGCATAATACTGTTAATAGAGTTAAAAATATTACTCTATTAATCGTCTATATTTTATTTACATTAAAATTTAAATGTATAATTTATTTATTACATTTGTTTATAACTAATTTAAATAATTAGTTTAATTAAAATTCTGAAAACCATAGGACAAAAAAACTAAGCTGAAAATAATAAAAAAAAAACTTAATAAAACATGTGAAACTAGACCTGATTAAAGGCACGTGAACTCACAAGCGAAAGCATGCGACATGGTAGCAAATAAATGGGCCAGCACAGTATGGCACGTGAAAAAAAAAAAAAGAAAAAGCACGCAAAGCATGACACACAAACATGAATGGGCAGAACACGAGAAAGCACGTGATATGCAAAACAGGCAAAATTTAGCACGCGGATGGTATTGAATGATGCATTTGCCATCCCTACGTCCAATTTGTTTTACGTTACATATGTTTTTCGTTCGCTACTCTTCTATCCATCTAACACATTTTCCCTTCTCATTGAGTACTATAAAGTGGTATATTATAGCTTATAAGGTATGTATCATTTAAGTGATACAACTCATTGCTATTAGATGCCTTTTTGTTTTTTTATGCAACTACAAATTATTGGCCCCTAAAGTTCAACTTCTCTATAGTGCCTAAGGATATAATTTCCATTTCTTTCTCTCAATTTCTTATCAATGGTACCTATAATAAATATTTCATTGGAGACTCGGGCTTTTTTAGTGCAATGTCATTGTCCTTTGTATGACACTGCAAAATCTAAGTTCCTGTTATTTTTAATAAATAAGTCATGTTTAAAGAGAGTGCAATGCTAGAAATTAAAAACACAATCCAAACATTGGAATTTTCGGAATGAAGACCCAACTGTTCCACTAGTTACTAAAATCCTGAGGAATTAAAATTAATGGAATCACTCTTTTTTCTACCCTTGTGATCTCAAAATTTTTGCATATAATAAATTAGGAAACCAAGTTTCCATGGAATCATTTTGGCACAGCACAATTCATTTAGATGTTTATCTGCTATTCTTAAGTGACCCATATCCTATTGACTGCCCTTAAATTCACATCATTTGGCCATGAGAAACAGGATTCCTTGAAGCTTTGATTTGTTGTATTTCCAAATATAGTGTTAAAGACTTTCTTTTTGTTTCTTCTCTCCTGCATCATAAGAGATTTTTGCTAATCTTGACTTCTGCCACTCCTTTTGTGATTGCCTATTGTAGAGTAAAATCTTTTGTTAGTGCAAGAGGTATCGTTATTAAGGAAATTACAGAAACATTTGGAATAATCACAATAGCCAATAAGTTTCATGGTAAGTCCATCTTTTGAAATATGCAATTTAATACAACGTAGAAATGTTGGAAGGAGTGCTCGTTGTTTGTTCTTTGAGCACGTGAAAGCTTGAAAACTTGGGTTTTTGTGTGTGTACACGGAGAAGATCATTAATGAGTTGGAAGCTTATAGAAGATTTCGGGGAATATCTTATATAATAGGATCAACACATGATTTTTTTTCCATCTCTCTCTATCTTTGTCTCTCTCTCTCTCTGTCTTTATTGGGGTGCTTTAGCGTTTCTTTAGCATAAACTTCAAAAATGTAGCTTCATTACAACTATTCTTAGAGTTGATATTTCGTTTCAAGAGGGCTAATTGATGCAAAATTACAAAACTCACTTTTACTCATTTCTTAAGATATAATTTGATTTTGCTCTAATGGTATTTGTGTATCCTGGTCACCCTTGTTTAGTTTGTGATTTTCTCATGTTGGCATGTCTGGTCCATGTTAATAAATTTTTGTAAATCATAGATTTGGTGATCAGAGTACGTTTACTTATGCCTTAAGATATGTTGTTGTTTGGGAAGACTTCCTATATTGTGGAAATCATTGCAAGGTCATGGCTAATAAATTTGTTTTTTATAGTGCATTGCATTTAGTGTGCACGCGATTCTTCCATCTAAGGGACATATCCCTATTAGTTTTCTTCTAACTAGAAAAATCATGAATTATATAAATATCCTTATGTAAGGATGCTATAGTTTGCATAGTTTTGTTTTGATAGTTTTTATGCAAGTTTTTTCTTGTATATCTATTTTGAATTTATTGATTTAAGAGTCCCCCACCCCTCCTCCCCACCCCACCCCACTTCCCCTCCCCCCCCCCCCCCCCCCCCCCCCCCCCCCCCCCCCCAACAACAAAAAAAAAAAAAAAGAAGAGAAAGAAAAAAGCACAAGCTCTTCTCAATATTTGTTTCATTCCATCCATGCAAGGTTCCCTTTTTCAAAGTGCACCTTCTATTTTTTTTTTTTTTCTTGAGCTTTAATTTATTCCACCCTAATAGTTTGTTTACTTAAATATAATAGAGAGAGAGAATAAAATAACTATTTCTGGATACACCAGTTTTCCTTGCTTACTCATAAAATGGATAGAGAATATTTATTCCTAATGCCCTATGTAGTGGGAATAATGAAAATCATTTGATAGGTGGTTTTTTTAATTCTTTCTCTATTGCCTCTTTAATGGGAATAAAAAATCAAAAGAATAAGACTATTTTATCTCCAATAAATAACTTTTTATTTGTTCAAAATAACCAAATAGAGGCATAATAGTATTTTTAATTATATTTCCAATTTAATACTACGATTGATAAATTGAATTAAATGCTAGAATATGATTCTTGGTAATAAATTTTTAAACAGAAAACCTATAGTGCATTTTTTTTTTTAAACCAAGACAACTTTTCTAATCCTTATCTAGTTAGCTATTTCATCCAAATAAAAAATTTGTAAGAGAGTAAAGGTAGGTAGGGTTCACATATTTTTAATAACATTCTTCATTAGAAGTATATTAGATAGAAATTTGGTCCTACATTAGAACCTACAAAGGCAATCATTTAACTAAGCAACACATTCCCAATGGAGGGGGTTGTTAGATCCATTTTTATTGTGTTCTCCTAATGGATGATTTTTTAAGGGAAAGTAGGTTCATTTCCTGCTTTTATTTGCTCTAAGGATCCCATTTCCAAAGTTTAGCTACCTTCTATTATTGCTCTTGATGGGACAAAATATTGTTAGAATCTTTTTCTACAATTTATGGCACAACAAATTTGGAATGACTTTATCCTTTTAAATGTCTTAAGTCATAACTAAGTGATAACAATGACTTGTGCAATTTTAGATTTGCTCAAAGTAGGGGTTTTATCTTACTTTCAAAAAGACCTTTAGCTCAACATCTCCTCATTACTTAAAGGTGGCATGTTGGTGTGTCACTCTCTAATCTTCAACCACCAATATCCTCTTTGGGCTTGTCTTTCTTACGTTCCTTGCAAATATTTCAATCTTGATGAGTTAGTCATGTCATAAGTGGAATTAGTAAAATCACTTTGCAAATTCCTAAATAGCTTCTAGAGAGTGAGCAAATCAAGACAAGGTTGATGCTAGAGACGACTTAATCCATCAAGTAGAATTTGAAAGGGAAGATATCTCTATAGCAAAAATCTTAGTAGAGTATCAATAGATGCCACCTAGAGGTGCCTTGTGTGAAGTTTTTGGCCACCTGGCTTAAGACCTTACAATCCTTCTACTCTAGCTTCTACCCTTGCTCATCAAAGTTGACTAAAGTAAGAGAAAAGGATAAAGAGCCTTTGAGAGAACAAGAGGTAAGACCCTACAAGCCTTCTTCAGCTTCTAACCTTGCTTATGAGGGTTATACTAGAGTAAGAGGAAAGGGTAAAGAGCCTTTGAGAACAAGGTGTAGTCTCGAGCAACGTATAAGATCTTACAAGCCTTCTCCAACTTCTAGCCTTGCTCATGAAGGTTAGACTCGAGTAAGAGGAAAATGTAAGAGCCTTTGAGAGAACAAGATGTAGTCTCTAGCAAACAAACCTCACCTAGCTTACCCGAGGTATTGAACTTGTATATTCAATATGGATTTTGATGAGATAATATAATGCATAATTAACTATTCAATTATGGTAAATAGCACTTAATTAGTCAAACAATATTATGAATAATATTTAGAATATATATGTATGTATGTCGCATGTTTTTATTGAGATTGTGCAAGTTTTAGTAGGAACAAATTAGTGATGAATAGTCTTGGTCAAGGATCAAGACGAGAGCTAGAGTGCTTCATTTACTAAGGTGAAATAAACTCAAGACCAAAGCTCAACAATCCAAAAAATTTAAAGTCATTAATCAAGGGTCACATTGAGAGCTCGATGAGTCAATTAATCAAGATGCGACAAGCTCAAAGTCTAAAGTACGACAAGTTTAAAAATTCACAGCCTTGGTCATAAGTTTATCAAGGGCTTGACAATTCCATTGTTAAAGGTATGACGAGGTCAAAATCTTAGACTCGACAACATCAAAGAAGCATAGCTTTAGTCGAGGGTTAATTCTAAGGCACAACAAGTTTACGGCGAGACGTGTAAACCCCTAGATTTTATGATGGTTTTATGTAAGTTTAAATCTAGTTTTAGATATTGAATCCTATAAGCCAGATTAAGTCGGCCAATAGATCTGAACGAACAACTTTTAAAGCCCTAAAATGTGAAATGAAAATTTAAAAAATGAGATGAACTCAAATTATGGTTCGTAAAAATTATAAAAACTCTAAAAAGATTAGTTAGCCCAAAAATTTGATAGTTTTAGACTTTTACAAGATTAGTTTCCATATCCGACCACCAACACGTAAAACGAGATGAAATTTTCTAATGAGTAATTCATACTAAAAAAATATTAAGATATCTACAAAATATCAGATAAAAAAATTTTGGCTCATAAAAATATCAGTTATTGCCCATATAACCATATTTTACCCCTAACGGTAACTTATATGATGTTTTATTATTATTATTATTATTATTTGTCATTATTTGCTCTTAAACTTGTAGCAAATCATAGTTGCCATGTCTTTTCATATTTACACACCTATTCCCTATAAATTATAGCCTAAAACCTATATTTACAATTTATTAGGCAAGATGTCAAATTGTTATTTCACATTTGAATTTTTTTTTCCTTCTTCTCTCCCATTGCTTTAAATTCATGCCTTTCTATGTAGCTTTAAACCATGAAGAATAATGTTGTAGTAAAAGCGATATCATGTCAAGTTTATAAATCTTGTTTATATCGTTATATTTTGTCATCTAACCTAACTATACATATTTATATCTATAAGAGCATAGAGCTCACTAACCTAACATTTATTTATGTTTTTATTTGTTTCTTGCTTTTATTATTATTATTGCTCAATACTTATCCACTTCAAGTCATTAAAAAGATTAGTCCATCTCTAGTCTCGAACTTGTCCATATTCAAGTCTCGGGAGTCTTGTTGTAGCCTAAAACTCCCAAATTTTTGTTTTGTTGCTTTATTTATTTGCTTATTATGAGACTGGAAATATTCAAGTCTCGGAAACCTTATTATAGTCTAAGACTCCCAAATTTTGTTATTTTGTTATTTATGGGACTAGAATCACTTTAAGTCTTGGAGAGCCTTGATTTTAAAGCTAAGACTCCCATCTTCTTATGTTGCTCACATAAATTTTATCACTAATACTTATGTTCGTTTTGTGTTCATGCTCATATCATGTCCATATTGATGTTGTCATAATTCTTAAAAACTTGGCAATTCCCGATTATGCAAAATTATGACTCAAAAATTTATTTTCAAAACATGGAAAGCATGTGTGAAATGAAAGTTTTGAAAACTAAACTCTCACCTTATACTTTGTTCGTGTGCCGAAAATTATAGGGCCACATAAGAAAAACTAAAAACTTGATTTTTCTTATAAGAAACTTTTGATGACAATTTTTTAGAATGATAAAATTTTTTAGAATTATTAAAGGAGGCAAAACTTGATTTTCCTACCTAAGAGTTAACTTGATGGTATAATTGTTTTTTTCAAGTAATAAAGTTTTCTAGCCAACTCCACTTTCTCATACATTTACCTAGTAAATTGAAGAATTAATGAAATTATGAAAGTCATTAGTATCCACATTTTTAAAGAATTTTGTTTTATAGATAATACAAAATTTGAAACTTTAAGAAACAAGTCTCTTCATGAACTCATAATGTTAATGAAATTCTAATTTAAAAACTAAGACTGTATTTGCGAAATATAAACTCAAGCAACATCACTATGATCATGCCTGAATGATGAACCATTATTATATATACTACTATGATATGTTATATGTCACGCCCTGAAGGGTACCTTAAACGTGGCAGTCCGTCGTACATAATATTAAAGCTTAAGAATGACCACCTCAGTCATGCGAAGGCTTCCATACTATGTACAAGGCGTCTAACACATGGAGGAGACTCATCGGAGTAATACATTTTACGTTGATATAGCTTGAGTAACAATGTAAAGGAAATACAAATTTACTATACTTCAGATACAAATCACTACACTTCAAAATACAAATCATTCAACTCCAATTACATTCATCCACAGACTTCCCTACATAAACTATTACAAGACAAATCATAAAACTAGCAGATAACTTCAAACATTCGTATTCCTTGCCGAAATCCCAAAGTCATTCCCGACTTCAACCAATTCGGTCCCCACCTTGCATTCTTGAGATAACCTGTTCATTTAAACAACTATTGGGGTATAAGCTATACTAGCTTAGTGAGAATTCCCTTAATTCCGTACCATAACAAACAAGTTATAATCAGTCATATGCTATGCATGAACAAACACGTGAGCAAGCAATTATGCATGGGCATCCGGAACCCACACACAGAACGGATTTACGCCCTCCGTATCTTGGGTTAGGAATGGTATTGAGTCTACACGACCGCATCTAGTCCCCAAGCCCTCGGCTCTTAGCACTCGACTCGGCTAGGCTCATCCAAGAATGCATCCACATGCGCCTTAGTACCCCTGAATGAGCTCTGGCACCGGGTTCGTTATCCAAACGAGTCATCCACGGACCATACCGATCGACCTGCGTAGGAGTAGCATGCTACCAAATGCAATATGTCCAATGCGATGCATGACCAATTTAATTTTTGCTTAGGTCAAAAATATTTATACATTCTTTAGAGTGACCAATCCATATCACACATATAACAGAAATAACATGAACGGTGCAGTTATCCAATCAAATCGTGGTTTCGATATGCTTTAGTATTCTTTGGCACACATTCATCACAGTCTCATCATATATCCCATCCCCATTCATATCGATTTTTATCTTGTTCCTATAGTTCTAATGCAACTAACTACAATCACAATCAAGGTAACAAAACAAGGAGAAAACTCACTCGGCCATTGGATCACCGGTCTTCTAGTAATAATAATTCGGTGGTAGGGAATCGTCGATCTCGGGATCTCCTAAAAAGGAAGAAATACTCTAATAAGTATTTCATCACTTAACTAATCCAAACTATCTCATTCAAACTATCAAATTCGCAATTCGCGTCCTAAGCGGGAATTCCAACTTAAAACGGCCATAACTTGGTCATTTTAACTCGGAATCTCGCAAATTATATATCGATTTCTATCTACTTCGAAAGATCTATCTATTTCTAATATTATTTTCAAGTTTTGAAAACTTTGAAGCTTCGAAAAGTTCGGATCAGATTAGGGCAGCAACAATTTTCAACTTCCGAAAAGTAGTTTTGTAAATATTTGTAACGTTCCTACTATATAGATTGGCTATACATGCAATATGAATGATTTCCTAACATGAATGACATGAGATGAGCTTAATGTATGCATGATCTTGATGATTTTTGCTAAAAAGAAATTTTATAACTTTTTATCTTGCAAGACCATAATAACAACTACTTATGAAAAATCTAGTTTTCTAATCTTTGATCATTTCCATTTGTTTTGGATTTATTACTTAAGAAAATATAATTATTTTTGTCAAAATTGAGTCTTCATTATATATATCACTTATGACCTTCATTTCTACATAAAAATTTCCATTTTACACTTTGTAAACATGTTTTCACATATGATTTACTCAAAAATCCGAATTTTAGAAAATTCACTTTTTGAATGATTACTTTGGGAAAAACTTGTTTAATGCATTAAAATTTAAGACTTCACTATATTTATTGTCTAAAAACTTCATTTAACACATAAAACTTGCAATTTGAGCTCATATACTAAGTGATTACAAATGCATCATCTCAAATTACGAATTTGACAATTTGACAATTTGATCACTAACTCAAAATTTTTCATTTTGATTCCATTACTTGTTTTACACATTACTCATGCCTAAACTCATTTTAACTTGTAAAAATCATTACTCAATGATATCTATTACCTATATACTTCATTTTTCACATAAAACATGAGTTTTTGAGTTGATACATGGGTTCTAAAAATTGGTCTTGGTTGGGATCCGAATTTACAAAATTCATTTTTGGTTATATCTTTTGTTAAAATCTATCTAAGCTCATGAAAATCCATTCCTTACATATCCTATCCTAAGAGCCTTTCATTTCTTAAATAAAAACTTCATTTTTGAGTTGGTAACATGTTTTTAAAATAGGCCTTGGCCAAAATCCGAAAATAGAATTTTTATTTTGAAAATCACTTTTGATTCTTGTAAAAAGAAGTCTTGATGATATACATATATTAAGCCTTTATTTTCTTAAGTAAAATTTACATTTTGACACTTGGAAAGTGGTTTTTAAATATTGGTCTTGCCAAAATACGAATTTCACAAATTTTGTTCAAGTTCAAATCTAAGATCTACACATAATATGAACATACACCTAGATGAAACCCATGAAAACAAACTTTAAACTCATAGATCTAAACTTTGCTCATCAAAATTACTCATTTATGTTATCTATACCCTAAGCCCTTCATTTTAAATGAAAAATACACATTTTGAAGTTGAAAAACCACTTTTCTAACTATGGTTCCATTTTCATCCGAATTTTCAAAATTGATTTTTGTTGAAAACAAAAATAGATCTTGGTTTCCTACAACTTTCCTACCATCATCAAGCTATAGCAAGTTGTTCATGAACATAAACAAAGATCTAATGCATCTATGAACTCAAAACTTTAGATCTAGTTTTCTAAACTAGTTTTACATGCATGAATCACTAAGATATGGGATGCTAGATCTATGCATAAATCATAAGAATAACAAAAATAACAACTTAAATACAAGATCTATGGCATAAACAAAAATCAAAGCTATAAAAAGTTAGATCTACAAATATATCAACTTTAAACAAGAAAATAATTGAAATACAAGATAATAAAAGTGAGAAGAGAGTTTCATTTTTGGCATCATCATCCTAAGCTTTTAAGCTTATGGAAGGTCATTTGATGCATGAAACCTTCATTACACTTTACCTATATCACCTATGGAGCTTTGAGATGAAGATTTGCTTAAAAATCTTTAAGAAATATGTGGAAGCTAATGGAAGAATGGGGGCAGCTTGTTCATGAAGAAACAAGAACAAGAAGAAGAAGAAAGAGAGGAAAAAGAGAGAGAAAAGAAAGAATGAAAAGGAAAGTGAGTAAATGAAGGAGAGAGAAAAAGTGTTTAATAAATGAATGAAGAAAAAAATAAAACAAGGCAGCCAAGGAGAGCTGCACGTGAATTAGAGAGAGAGGAGAGAGAGTTTTTTGAAATTTGACTCAAAATTGAATTGTAATTAATGTGTAATGTAACTTTCTTAAGAAGAGTAGAAAATAATTAATTTTAGTCAAAATGGAGTAAATAAGGACAATGGCAGCCATAAATAGGGTCAAAAATCTGCCATGAATTGTATAATGTGTAAAAAGATTGAAGTGAAAAAAGTGATGTGTAAGGTGTACTTGAAGGTATGGGTTGTAAAGTACTTTTTAATAAAATAAAAAAATAAAATAAAATTAGAAAATTTATTCCAAATATTGTAGCAGATTTTTCATAATTAAAATTAAATAATTATTTGAATTATTTTAGTATTTTAACAAATATGTTACCGGTATGATCAAAATACGCGAATATGGGTATAAATAATATTTTTATAACCCGAAAAATTCTAAAAAATTATTTTATGAAAATAAAATATTTTTAAAAATTTTTCAATTATTAAATTAATTTATTTTATATTTTAGTATCGGGTCTTAAACAGAATCTGATCCCGTAAAGACCCGAAACGAACTAAATTTTAGAAAAACAAAATTTTTATAACATATAAAATATTTATCTAAAAATATAAGACTTTATAAGAATAATAAAATTTTGTAATAAAATAAAAATGAAGTGCAAAAGACTAATCAATTACCGGTAATAATGGAAATACGATAAAAAGGTTATAACTGTAACTTTTATAACCCGAAAAATTATATAACTGATATATTTGGAAATCTTATGAAATTACGAGTCTAACGGTACTATTGGTATATTTTTATATCTCGAGCCCCGGACACGCTTTTCGAAGTCTGTATCCGAACGGTTCGAAATAGGTCAAAAATTTACCAATCTGATAATTATAAACGAACTTATATTACTATGAGCTATTCTATATTTAAACTACATCTCGGCCTCTAGGGTAGGGGCTAGATTGCCGGACTTACACTATTGTATTCCGGTTAGGGTTTCCGGTGATTTTTCGTTTAGACCTTTGCCAATTTGGAAACTGATATTTATGTTTATACAACATATTTAATTTGAGAAAATTATTTTAAATTTTATTTTATTTTTTGTAAGTATTTAATATCTTTTAACATTTTCGGAATTTTTGAATTGGGTTTCATTTCCGAAAGTTAATCGTTATTTACTTTTTAATAATTCGTTTTTGGGATCTATATTACCCGATTTTATAAATCGGAGTCATGTATGGAATTTGCGTACGTAGTGGTTTAGGAATTGTAGTATGTTGAGTTCTTACTTCGTTTTTGAGAATTCTTATTTTTCCCAAGACTCGGGAATTTTTCGAATTCATTCGTGATTTAAGACCAGTTGAAATTCGGTTTTAATTTGGAGTGATTTTTAGGATTTATTTTCGAAGTTCATCTTGAAATTATTTACTGAAATTTTCCGGGGCTTACATTATATGTATAAATCTAGTTTCATCCAAGGAAATTGTCAACGTTCAAATGCCATTGTTTTTAAAACTTGAGACTTAGATGAGGAAGTTGTAACTGATTTAAGATAGGACTTACATAAACCGACTTTCTACCTAGAATAAGCTTTTTAGACTATAAATTTAAGCAAAGTTTAGTATGAAATAGTCACTTAGGGAATCTCCTTTTGATAGGTGACGAAGAAGAAGACTTATCATTTCGTGAAGATTATTTTGATTGAAAAATATATGGAATAGCTGAGTGAATTTTCCTTGCTTTATATATTCATGTTGCGTTTGTTGTGTAGAGCACTGGAAGTTAAGCAAAAGATAAAAATGGAGTGTACGAAAGAATGAGAATTTACTCATGTGTTTCATTTGGTTGATTAAATAAATAACAAGTAATCGAAACGCAAATTAGTTGCTAAATACCTTGTATGTTAGTTTCTATTGATTGTGAGTTGTGATAATTGTGTGGTCACTTTGGAAAGAAACTAAAGTCGCATTGGAAAAAATTGTAAAATGGTCATGCATGACATAAAGTGAGTCACATTGCATTGCACTAGTATTCCTACACATGGGGTCAAATGAGGCACTACAACATTTAGGGAATACGGTCTCATAGAGGAGCCCTGCTGGATCACATGATAAAGAGGAATTTGTAAACCCCGATTTTCCTAGTAATCAAGTAAACTTCGGAAACCAGAAAACGAAATCCTAAACCGGATTAGTTCAAGCTTTGTGAGAGAAACCTAGAAACCCTAGATCCGGCTTTACTTCGGTTTTATATCAAAAGAACTTTTATAAAATAATTTAATGTGGAATATTGTTTTAAAGTATATTTCCAACCATAGAAAGTTTTTATTTCGAAAAATTTTCTATTTCGGGCCTTCCCGAGCTCCATTACGGAAAAGTGAGCCCGAAAACTAGAAACTCAAAAAAATATTCCGTAATACTCTTTAGAACCGAAATTTTATAAGGATTTTAAAAATATAAGTTTTATAATTTTTCGGGTTATAAAAATTACAATTATAGCCTTTTTCCCTTATTTTTTTACTACCAGTAAAGTAAATGTCTTGTCTACTATTTATTACTATTTACAAGTACAACCTATTACACACACAACCCATACCCTAGTCTTATATCCTTACAAATACTCATTATATTTTCTTTTCCAAGAAATTTTTATCTCTTAAATAAATTATCATATTTAATACTTTTATTACATAAATTACAAATTTAATAAATTCAAATCTCTCCCTCTCTCTTCCCCCTCTTGGCCAGCACATGACCCCCCAAATTGCCTCCAATTTTTTTTATTTATTTCATTTTTATAAACAAAACAAACCCTAATTCACTTAATATAGATAGTCTTTTAATTTTCTCTCTCTTCCATTTTCATTTCATTTGTTCAAATTTCACAAAATCCTCTCTTTTTCCCCTCTCGATAGTCGTGAGCCTCTAACCCCTCCACACACACACACAACAAGCTTCTTTCTTCTTCATTTCTTCAATAAATTCAAGCTTAGGTGATGATTCTTAAGCCTCTCTACCATTTAATATTGTAATGGCAAGATTTTCATGTGTTTTTTCATCTTAAATCCCCATGAGCATTTGCTAGGGATAAGAAAATACTAATACATGAATATCAACCCATCACAAGAGTAGATCTTGAGTTTGATAAGCTTTTGTTAAGATAATGTTATGTTCATACATATAAAAGTAGAGATCTTGCATAAAAATATATGTTTATGCTCTTAAACTCCTTTTTATGCATTATAAGTAGTAGATCTAGCACTTAGACACTCATATTATGCTTGACATTCATGTTCACATAAATATTTTGTATCTTCATGCATTAATGCTCATAAAGACTTTATCTTGTATATATAAATGTTGTAGTTAGTAGATCTTTATGTAGATAAGACAAAGAAATTAAAAAGGAAAAGCTTTTGTTAGAAATAATCAAAAGAAAATTCGTATGACTTCAAAGCTATATTTTGAAAACCCTTGTATTAACTTCAAAACTCATGTTTTATGTGAAAAATGAAGGGTATAGGTAATAAGTATCATTAAGTAGTGATTTTCATAAGTTGAAATAAGTTTTGAAGAGACTAATGTATAAAACAAAGAGTAGAAACAAGATAGAAAATTTTGAGTTATTAGTCAACTTGTGAAATTCGTAACTTTGGATGATGCCAATGAAAACACCTATTATCCAAGCTCAAAATAAAAGTTTTATGTATTAAATGAAGTCCTTAAGTGGTAGGTATAGTAAAGTCTTAAATTTTAATGCATCAAACAAGTTTTTCCTAAATGAATCATTCAAAAAGATAGATATCTAAAAATTCGGATGTTTGAGTAAATCCTATTTGAAAACATATTTGCAAAGTGTAAAATGCAAATTTTTATGTACAAATGAAAGTCTTAGGTAGTGTATGTTATGAAGACTCAATTTTAACTAAGATGACTAGAAATTCTTAAGAATGAATCCCAAAACACAAGTATGTTGTCAAAGTTAGAAAACTAGATTTTTCAAGGGTAGTTATTTTTGAAGTCTTACAAAATAAAAAGTCCTAAAATTTTCTTCTAGCAAGAATCATCAAGATCATGCATACATTAAACTCATCACATTTCATTCATGCTAAGAAATCATTCGTATTTCATGTATACATGATTTGTCAAGTAGAAACATTACAAGCCTTTACAAAACTATTTTCTAGAATCAGAGCCGTTACTAATAACTAATCCCTTTGTTTCGTGACCTAAATATTTTCAAAACTTGAAAATAATATTAGAATTAGAAATATCTTTAGAAAATAGATAGAAATCGATATATAATTTACGAAATTCCGAGTTAAAATGACCAAGTTATGGCCGTTTTAAGTCGGGACTTCTACAAATAGCAAGAATTACGATTTTGATTAGTTTTGATATATAGTTTGGATTAGTTAAGTGATGAAATACTTATTAGGGTATTTCTTCCTTGTTAGGTAATCCCGAAACTGACAAATCCTTACCACCAGACTACTACAACTAAAAGACCGGCGAACCATAGCCGTGTGAGTATCACTTCCGATTCCAATTATCGCTTATGATTGTAATGATAGTTGCACTAGATACTTGGCAAAGATAAAATGAGTATGCATAATGCGGTTAAAACGGGAATTATATATGTTTGATGTTGATGTGAGAACTTGAATTTAAAGAATATCAAAACCGGTGATTAATCGTTGCTTGTATAAAGGAATTAGGATTGATTGTTTGTGGATATTGATTGGTCACTTAAAAGAATTGGTATAATTGATTATTCGGAATTGAAGATGAATTTGAACTCATTCATATCACGATGGGGATAGGGATGGAGCATTAGCATTTCATGGTTTTCGTGATCCTAAATGGTATAAAAGTTGGTTAATCGTGATCCATAAAACGAATTATTGAGTTGGTTAATCGTGATCTATAAAACGAATTATAAGTTGGTTGACCGTGAGCCTAAACGGCATCGTACTGCAGGATTCATTAATCTGCTAACTCAAGATGGAAGGCGCAAGTCCATCCACATATGATTTCCGGCTGGTCATATGTTTAATGAATTCACGTGTTTGATGCATATCATTTGTCTAACTAATTACTTGTCTGATTGATATGTTATAATTGTGATCATGGAAGTTTTCACTCACTAAACTAGTATAGCTTACGCCCCTATAGTTTCTATTTATTACAGCACGAGTTTATTTGGCTTAGACCGAGACAGACTACAGCTCAGGTACAGGAGCTAGGCATTTCCTATAGAAGTTGTATTCGAATTGTTTAGACTTCACAGGAAAGAGACTCTAGATGACTATAATGGAACTTTAAATATTTTTGCGGGGGAATGCCCTTAGAATTTGTACCTCATTGCTTATGCGTTTTGATTTATTATCTAATGCTATCGAATGCTGAATTAAACTCTTTAACTCCATTGAATAGAGTATTCTATTATTGTAAAAGGACGCCTTACATCTATACAAGACTCTTGAAGGACTTGAATAGTAATTCGAGAGTCTTATATGGCATGTGGCGGACTGTTACGTTTGAGATACCCTTATGGGGGTGACAGAATTAGTAGTGATCGGTTTTTGGAATCTTAGATGGTCGGACGGACCCGAAAAGTGCAACATTTCCTAAGCCTTGATATGGAGGGCTTAAATCCATTCTGCTCATGACACCGGTAAATCATGAGTATTTGTTGTGAACATATGGTTGATCCATTGCATATGGTTGCTCAACTAACTTGTTTTGTCTTGGTTGATATGAATATGTCATTGTGGAATTATCTCACTAAGCTAGTTATAACTTACCCCCTTATAAATTTTTGTTACAGATGGAATACAACAAATCCTTATGGTTGTATCTGAGGCCACATTTCTTTTGGGTAAGAATGGGAGCTTTTGAAGTATTGTAGTAAAGATCTTTTGATAGAACTCTAGTAAGATGATTCAAGAAGAAATTATGTAAATTTTATATGAAAGGACTTCATTTGTTTTTTATGTAAGAACTTATATGAATTTAAGTGATGCAATTGTTATTCTCTAAATTTTTGTTCGGTATAATGATTCCATCCCATTTAAATTGCATAACTTTAATGGTAACTCTCTTGGTGAAAATACATCTTGTGCATAATATCAAAGCTTTTGCGTGACTAAGGTTATCACTCCTAAGCTTTACATTGTGTATGGCGGATGTTATGTTTAGGGTATAGCACAAGACATGACAAAACAAGTCTAAATTCAAGGCTCGATGGAGTCCACATAAGCAAAGACTTGGTCGATGGCTAAAATGAAGGCACGACAATTTAAATGAATGAGTCAATGTGACAAAAAGAGTCGTTGAAGTGCATTTAATACTTGGTGACTTAAAGATGTTTACTCTAACTAACATTTAAATTTTTGAAGCTATAAATATTTTGTCCTTAAGAGATTCAAAAGAGAGAAATGCAAAAGTAAAAAAGAGCTTTTATTTGCGAACAGAGAAATCATTAATTTTCGTATTCCATTACTTATTAAATTGTAAATATCTAGAAAGAGAGAAAAATATTCTAGTATTCAATTGTTGTATTTCCTATTTATCAATGAGCATTTAGGGAGAGTAATGAAATATTTTATTTCCTCAGTGTTATAAAAGCAATGTATTACTCAACTTGAGCATGTTTATTTGGTGATTAATAAAGTGGTGTGAAGTCCTTGATTAGAGGTATTGGTGGATCATGGAAAGGAGGAAATAGGTTGAACTCTACATTAAATCTAGACTCAAATTTTCTATCTCCATCTCTTTAGTATTTCATATTATAATGTGTTGTGTATTATCCATTGATATTGAAATAAAATTTGATATGTTGCATTAAAATTAAATATTTGAGCATTTTTGGGTAAATACTCAATTATTCCCTCCCCTTCTCCCCCACCCCCACCCCAAGTATTTTCTAGTACATTTTCACATTTTCACTGGGTATCAGAGCCTCATCTCTATTTTTCTGTGCTTAATCACATATAGAGTAAAGACCATGGCATCAAATACATTAGGCTTTCTAGAAGGGCAAGCTATCAATAGGTTACCTATCCTCACTAGTATAAATTATGCTTAGGGAGTGTAGCGGGATACTCGTTAAAACACAAAATTTATCTCTATGGCATGTTGTAAAAAATGGTCCATAGTTATTGCAGGAAAAAATGAATCTAGCCATACTAAAGTCGAAAAAGAGAAAGTTCAGTTAAATGAAGTTGTAATGAATTTTTGTATTGTCGATTAAATGAGAGTGATTTTAGTAGAATTTGAACTAGTAGATCAGTTAAAGAAATTTGGGAAAATCTTGAAAATACTTATGAAGGATCTATAAGAGTAAAGATACTAAAATTAATCTTCTTTGTGTGAATATGAAAATTTTAAATGAAGACTAATAAAACAATTGATTAAATACATGATAGATTCATCAATATTTTGAATCAATTATTTATTCTTGGCAAGACATATACTAACTTGCAAAAAAACTCTAAAATTCTTAAGTCCTTACTAAAGGAGTGGAAGGCGAAAAGAACCACCATTAAAGAGGCACATGACTTAAGCAAAATGAGCAAAGAAGAACTTCTTGAAACCCTCAAGACTCATGAAATGATTAAGAAGCCTGCAGAGGAGTCAACTAAGAAGGAAATTGCACTAAAAGTTTCTTGCTCCGACTCAAGTTCAAGTGAAGAGAAGCAGAGTGAGAAAGAAGATGATGAAGAGCTTGAAAAGCTTTATAAGGAAGTTCATCATGTTCTTGAAGGTGAACAAGAAGAAGAAGAACATGAAGGAATATGCTAGCTCCTCAAAATCCAAGAAAAAATCACATGCTTTAAGTATAATGAACCGAGGCATATTTAACAATATTGCCCATATATAAAGAAAGGAAGCAAGGAGGAGGAGAAAAGAGCTTATGTGGCTACATGGAGTCATGAAGACTCATCTAAATCGGATGATGATATATGCTTGATAGCCCTTGATGATGAGGTATGCTTTATTTCTTCTCAAATTCCTTATAATGATATTTGTGACACGTATGGAAAAAGCATGTAGTAAATTAATTAAAATGAAGAAAAAGAATAGCATGCTTAAAACATTAATGATAGAACTAGAAGAAAAGTTGCATAAGTTTAGAACTGACCATGAGGAGATTAAAATGGAAAATGAAAAGTTGCATGAAGAAATTGAATCTTTAAAATTAGACAATGAAAAGATGAATAATAAATATAAGAAGTAGAAAAGCAAAAATAATGAGTTAAACAAGATCAATGAAAAATTAACAATTGAAATAATTTACTTGATCTAGAAGTTAAAACTTCAAATGGTGATGATAAAAGTAATGATAACGTCGCATGTACTGGTTATAGCACTGACAAAATTTTAAAAAAGCTAGTTGATCTTAAAAATGAAAATGAAAGATTGAATACTAGCTTATGTGATACAAATGTTACATAGCCAAATTCACTAAGGGAGAGAATAACTTGAGTATTCTCCTTGGAAAACAAATATATGATTTTAACAAATATGGAATTGGCTATAGCAGAAACAATGGTTGCAAGTCTTATAAAACAAAGTTTATAAGAGCTACTCATGAAACTTGCAATTATTGTGGCAAGCTTGGCCATATTACACACAATTGTGCAATAAGGAAAGCAATACATTTGGGTCACACAAACAAGTATATGTGGGTCCCAAGAAGAGAAATACTTACTCTGGCTAACCATAAAGGACCCAAGCAAAAATGAGTATCAAAAAGTTGATTGTGTTTTTGTAGGTACCCCAAGTGCCTCTAAAGGCAAAAATATGGTATATTCTCAACTTGGTTGAGTTTGATAGTTTGTCCTTGTTGTTTGTGTATATAATATGTTGATGCAAATTTTTTATGTGGAGATTCTTTTGTACATGTTTTGAGCTAAATTTTAGCTAAAATGGGATTTGAAATGCACAAAATTGGATTTTCATGTTTTTTACGCTTAAATCATGTTTTGTCATGTTTATTCGATCTAAGCAAACTTGCACAAAGGTTCAAATTTGAATAAAAATGTTTTTGGATAATTTTGTGCACACTTTTGAGGAATTCATGTTTTTAATAACTAAGATGTATACAAATTTGCAACACGTGAACTTATGTGAGTTTATTTAATTTCAACATACTTTAAAGACCTTTTTAAACTTGCATGAAATGTTGGATGTGCTTAATCATGAATCTTTGATGATATATTGTTTTTGTGCATGTGTTAAGCTTAATTTGTGCTAAAACTTGGTTTTTCATGCATGAAAATGATTTTTCATGCTTTTGATGCAAAAACAATGTTTACACATTTTCAATGTCCCTTTCTAAACTTGGTTGAATGACTAAAAATGTTTGAAAAGCTTTGAGGACAAATTTTTACATGCTCAAAAAGCCATATTTCGCAATTTTGGACAAAAAAACTTGCACAAATTAGAGATATATGTTCTTACATAGTTTTGCGTGACTCAAACATATCTAAAATATCTTTTTGAACTTGTATATTATATGTGCATCTCTTCTTTTATGAGTACAAAAAGGGAGAGAAGTATAGAATGCACGATTAACATGCAAGAAATATGATTTTAATGAGTTCAAAGGGAGAGAAGAACTGTGATGATGTATGTTGTATGCTATGTTTGTTTTTAACCAAAAGAATAAGGGAACTAAATGATGAATTAAGTGTAGTTTGCAATCTCCTAAAATTAAGCATGAAGACTTTGAATTAAATATGAGAAAATTCCTTTGAAACCTAGATGCTTAATTGAGGAAGAGTACACTAAATTGAAAAGGGGTTAATTGTACATAATTGTTCTCATCAAAAAGGGGAAGATTGTGAACTTGTATGTTCAATATGGATTTTGATGAGATAATATAATACACAATTAACTATTCAATTATAATAAACTACACTGAATTAATCAAACAATATGGTGAATAATATGCTAGAATACATATGTGTATGTTATGTGTTTTTGTAGAGATTGTGCAGGTTTTAACATGAACAAATTAGTGATGAATAGTCTTGTTCGAGGGTCAAGACGGGAGTTAAATTGTTTCATTCACTAAGGCATAACAAACTCAAGACCAAAGCTCGACAAACCCAAAAATACAAAGTCATTAGTTAAGGGTCCCGTCGAAGGCTCAACGAGTTAATTAGTCAAGGCACAACAGGCTCAAATTCTAAAGTGTAACAAGTTCAAAAATGCAATGCCTTGGTTGCGAGGTTCATCAAGTCCATTGTTCAAGGCATGACGAGTTCAAAATCTAAGACTCAATAAGATTAAAGAACCACAGCTTCAGTCAAGGGTCAAGTCCAAGGCACAACAAGTTCAAGGTGCAACAAGTTTGAATTCAAGATTCGATAGAGTCCACATGGGCAAAGACTTGGTCGAGGGATAAAATGAAGGTTCAACAAGCATTAAGGTATAATTGTTTAAATGAATGAGCTATTGTGGCAAAAAGAGCTGTTGAAACACATTTAATGCTTGGCAATTTAAAGACGTTATCTCTAACGGATATTTGAATTTTTAAAAGTTATAAATACTTTATCCTTTGGAGATTCAAAAGAGAGAAATGCGAAAGTGAAAAAGAACTTTTATTTGCAAATAGATAAATCATTAATTTTCTTGTTCTCTTACTCATTAAATTGTAAATATATAGAAAGAGAGAGAAAAATATTCTAGTGTTTTGTTCTTATATTTGCTATTTATCAATAAGCATCAAGAAAGAGAAAAGAATTATTTACTTCCTCAATGTTGTAAAAGTGGTGCATTGCTCAACTTAAAGTGATGATGAAATTCTTGATTGGAGGTATTGGTGGATCGTGGAGAGTAAGAGTGGGTCAAACTCCACGTTAAATCTTAACTGAAATTTTATATCCTTATCTCTTTAATACTTCATATTATAATCTACTGTGTTTGCTACTATTAAAGTAAAATTTGATCTGCTACATTAAAATTAATTGTTTAAGTATTTTCGGGCACATACTCAATTCACCCCCTCCCCCCTCTTAAGTATTTCTAGTGCGTTTTCACGTTTTTACGAGGGCCCTACAAAACAAAGACTCTAAAGATGACATCCATACACCCTTCAAGATGCGTAACAAGATGGACGCTCACTTGAGTATAAAAATGAGTGTGATAAAGAGTGTCCCCTTGATAGTCCCAAGTCAAAAGAACCCTCTATAGGTTTACATACCCTTTTATGACCTTATGGAGTTCGCATGTTTTGAAATCTCTTAAGTAAAGAGAGTGTTCCTCCTCATTTTCTATATGTTTGTTGTCAATTTTATGCCTAAGTGAAATGAAATAAAGGAAGGTCCAATACAAAATTATAATCACTTGACAAGCAAAATCTTTAGGGTGCGACCTATTCAACTCCATGCTCTCTTTGCTTTTCAAACTTGGAATCTCATGAGCATCTTCTGCAATTGATGTTACTTTCTGGCATTTGGTTTGATGTTACTTCAGTTCTTGATTGTTTTTTATCCTTCTCTTCTTGGAATGGGGTGATCAATGGGTTCATCTAATCCTCTAATAGCCAGCTTGTTGACGAAGGATTCTAAACTTGTTAGCAGTTCAAATTTGATAATAACATGCTTTTAGATCTATTTTAGAAAAGATATGTGCATCATATAATTCATCCAATTGGTTATATTTTTGGATTATGTTATAGAATGTATGCTCTATCTTAGAAGTGCTTTATAAAATTATTTTATAGCTGATTTTTCTTCCTTTATCAACTAAGAATAACATTTTGCAAAAAAGGTCGTCTTGTATAGGTTTTTTTGTTTTCCTTGAGGCTTTCATGGTTAGTAGCCAATGTGAATTACATAACTTATTTCTCAAATGGTATAGGGAGTAACTATAGCTACTAAAGAGTTTTCTTTTTTTTTTCTTTTAAATGTATAAACGCATCCTAAACTTTAGAGATGGTGCAAATTGACCTCCTGAACCATAAATAATTTGCAAATAAGGACATCCCGTCATTTCTTCTGTCCTTCTCCATATAATTCCTTACAAATTCATACTTTTAAAGTTCAATGGGTTAGTCCGCACCACCTCTAACGTTTAAGGGGTGTTTTTGCATTTTACCCTTTAATTAAAACAAGGAAAATTTACCCCAAAAAAATTTATTTGATTCCATGATGATGCATTGGACTTAATGAATATTATGCTTATTTTTATATTGTATAAACTCAATGTTAAGAGAGTCTAAAAAATTTGAGAGTACATGTAAAAGATTCAAAATACCCTAGTGCTCTAAGCTTTTGAAGTACAGGAAATTTTATTTGATCTAACAGTAATTTGCTTTAGACATCTTTCTTTGTTCTTAGATTTTTACCTTTTTAATAATCAGCATTATGATATGTTGATTTTGGAGAATTACGATTGTGCTAAGAAAGGGTTTTTCTTTCCTCTCACAAGTTGATTGCTAGAAAGTGACATTGCTTAGAGAATAATTATTACAAGAGATGTAAGCTTAGTAGTATGATGGTATTTATTGTTGCTTTTAAGTCATCGAGTTATGGCACATTACTAATTCTAACATTTTCAAGTTTTGAAAGGGATTCCTAGTGATGGTGTAAAGTTAAAGAATTTTCATCAACATGCATTAACTATAGTTTCGGAAACTATAGTAAGGAATGAAACTTCCTGGTGTTAACAGCCTGCTTATTGAGAGAAATAATCATTTATTCCTTCATCATTTTAAGTAAAATTGCTATTACTTGATAAGAATGACAATTTAATTCATAATGAATTGCTATTAGGCAAAATAGTTATTCATGTCCCTCTTACATGAATTGTTATTCAATGATTTTTTTTTCAATATTTATCATAGATAACCTTGTCTTAAAAATATGACATATACAAATATAATCTCTCTGTAATAAAGATAATGGGCATTACAAATAGTTTATTTTTACTTCAATAATTACTTTTTTATTTTTATTACCAAATGAACATTGTAATAGTGATTAATATCTATTACGATCTTATTGAATTAGAATCCAACTCCCTCCTTATTTTATACGGCAAAGTGAACAAGGTGTAAGTATTTTTACTTCATATTATCTTTCTTCTAGTGCTAATCATGATCTTAAACATTCTAGTGTGGTTCATGTTAGCAACCCAATCCTGCCGTTAGGCTAACCCTTTTATGTCATAAAGTTCAATGAGGTTTGATTTTACTTGACATTAGGAAACATTAAAAAAAAAAAAAGGTGCGCATGGAATCTATGTTATGGATAAACATCAATATTATGATTAAATGAAACAAACAATGGTTAAAAAAAACACACAAAAATAAAGAACACAAAAGATTTTATGTGGAAACCCTTGTGGGAAAAGCCACGGCAAAGTAGAGCGAGAATCCATTAGTGTCACGCCTTGGAGGGTACCCTAAATGTGGCAGTCCGTCGCATATAATATTAAAGCTAATGAATGACAACCTTAGTCATGCAGAGCATCGATATCATATGCAAGCGTGCTTCCAAGATAGTAGGAGACCATAGGGGATATATTTAAGTAGATAATAAAAGCATGCAAGAACTTATAAATAAACATGGAATATTCATTTGGATAATAATCTCTTAACTTCTTGGGGGTATTCCCCCGTCTCAAATAGTTTGATTAACTAAACCATTAACAAGGTATACATAACTATAACATAAGCCTATTATAGAGATTTTCTTAGAAGTCTATGTTTAAAACTAAATACATATAACTTCTCCTAAAAACTCCTAGTAGCTTTGGCTCATACCTAGCATACGGGGCTCCTTGGTGCCAACCATAGGTAATCATACTGTAACAAAAAGCTATAGGGCTATAAGCAAATCTAGCTTAGTGAGATAACTCTCATCTATAAAATATTTCCATATATCAAATAAGTATTTAAACAATCATATGAGAATACACCAATCACATGAGCAAACAAAATACACAGGATTAATCGGAAACCATGTGTAGCATGAATTTTACGCCCTCCATGTCGGGGGTTGGGAGGTTACAGACCATATGACCATCAATATTTGCATATTTACTGGCTTCTATTCACCCTGTAGACTTTCCGGCTCCTACTTGCCCATGTAGACTTTCTGGCCCCAACTAGCCACCACTACAACTCCTCGTTTCCCCATACGAAAAATAGTAGTGAAATAAATGTGACTCACAAATATGATATGCATGAATCTTTTTCAATAAGGTTATTCCATTACTGTCAAGTTCAAGTTAAAGGTGATCAAATCAATATTCATCATATCATTGCAAGAAATCATAAATTATTCATCAATTTCTCTTTCGATATTCTTAACTTATATTCAACCAATCATGAATCCAAATCACACAATATTTGTTCATTTATCTTTTCCTTAATTTCTAGTGCTACTATTTACAAGCACAAACAAGGAAATGTAACTAGTAAAGGATTAACTCACTCCATGTAGATCGCTCCTAATTGAAGTAGTCTTCCGGGAAAGTGATCTCGGTTCCTTCTTCACCTAAATAAGATGAAATACCCAAAATGAGTCTTCTATAGAATTTCTATTTTTGAAAATTCTAAATCTATATTAAAATCGCGGTAAAATCGAATTGGAGGAAATTCCAACTTAAATGGCCATAACTTGCTCATTTTAACTCGAAATTTCACATATTATATACCTTTTTTTACCTATTCGAAAAGATCTATCTATTTCTAAAACTATTTTCATCAAACTAAGTCATTTGGGTTCCTAAATAGTGGTGATCAGATTCACTACAAATTTTTGCAAAACTTGTATTCCTTCTTTTAACAAAACTCATATAAAAAAGATAGATATTATAATAGTTTGTAAAATCTTTGAAAATGTATATACATATATTTATTGACTCATATCAAATATATGAAATTAATAAAGTTGTCTCAAACCATGAAAAAGTAAGGCCTTTTAAAGATTTTGGAAAAGTGAGAACTTTTGAAAATTCCTTTTATTTTGCTTTGAGAATATCTCAAGTTATTTTAAATGAGTATTTTCTTTTCCTAAATTTCATTTCCTTAGTCTTTTTAAATTTTCAAGGAATGATTTTTATTTTCTAAGCTTATTTTCTAACACTTTTTGAAAGTAATAACAATTCTATATTTATAAAATAATTTCCTCATTTTCTTAAGATCATTCTATTTTTATAAAAACAATTTCTTTTTGTCAAACTAGTACTTGATGAAAAAGTGAAGTTTTAGTAAAACTTTTGTTTACTTAAGAAGTTCTTTCTATGTTATGTATGTTTGTAAAAAAATATTCCTATGAACTCCTCTAGATTTCTTAGAAAAATTTGTTAAGATAAATCCTTAGTTTTATGAAAAATTACTTCCTACTTTTACTTCTAGAAAAGAATTTCTATTTCAAGAAAACCTTTCCTCATTTATCTTGTTGAGACAAAATCAATATATTCATGCATGATTATGAATATAAATCATAAAATTATGAAAACATAAGAAAGACATAATAATTAAAGAAATAAGCTAGCAAATAATATATCAAGTATTGGAACCTTAGCTTCATCATGGTATCCCGGGACTAAGAATAGACTAGTCCATAAAGAAAAAGAAAATGTTTTGACTTGATGAGGACAAGTCTAAGACTAGAAAAACTAGTCTTAAAAATAACATGAAAGTAAATAAATTGCAAGGTAGTAAATAAATTGCAAGGAACGTAAATAAATTGCAAAACAAATGAGCTTATATGCTCTAAAAGATGTATATAGCTACATAAATATATTTAGATATATATATATATATATATGAAAGCAACATAAAAGAAATTTGATTCATGAACAAAAACAAAGTATGAACATATTGTTGCTTTCTTTAACATTCATGGTTTAGAAAACATACACTAAGCTCATACTAAGTAAATGAACATAAAGAAAGCTCTAAAGAAGAATTACCTATCAAGGCTAATTTTGAGAGAACTTTGAGAGAGAACTCTTGTAAAGAATTTCAGAGAGTATTTTTAGTGTATGGAAAGTGTGAAAGAAGCGGAAGGAAGAGGGGTATTCATAGGAAAATATGGGAGGAAAATTGTGTTAATTAAATAAATGAAAATTGAAACAAATTGAGGAGGGAGAAAGGCATGTCCAGTGCTACATGGAGTGTAGAGAGGGAGAGAAATTTATTTTTTTGTATTTTTATGAATGAAAAGTAAGATATGAAAGATGTGAAGTTGTACTGGAAATGAAAATTGTAAGAAAGTAGAGATATGGTTTGTAAGAGTAGGTTGTAAGAAAAAGTAGAGATAGATAAATAGTGTAGAATAGTATAATGTAAAGTAGACATGATAATTTAAGTACGGTAGTAAGAAAATACATGTATAATTGCGATATCTGCTATTTTTAGTTACAGAAAAATTATGAAATTGATATTTTTGAAAACCTTATATTTTTATGTATCTAACGGTATATTCAAAACATTTTTACTAATTGTGCCCGGGACACTTTTTGAAAATTGTGTCGGTGTACTCAAAACGGATCACGGTTTAACTAATATGATATTTTTAAGCTTTCTCAGGTTATTACGAACTATTCTACATACTAATCTCTACTTACTTTCCTAGGGTTGCTTAAATGGGAATGCCGACTTGAACGGTTACAATCGACTAGGGTTTTGTTGACTTTAGGATTCCAGTTGACTTTCTAATTAGGGTTTAAGCTTAATTGATCACAAACTTTAGGGGTTTACAATTAGTGTTGAAGAAAGAAATTATAGATGTGTACAAGTGATCTCATAAATCTAAAAACGTATTAACCCTAAAAACAACCCAAAAAACACGTATATGTGTCGTGCAAGCCGACATAATGATTGGGATCTGAAAAGTCATAATTTTGAACATACGCCAACCAAAAGCCAGTGGCTTATATCACCAACGTCGAGGCACACCCAATAAAGGTCGATAGCTTTGAGCCAGCCTTGAAAGTTCACAGAACTAAAATCTTAAATGTTGTCTTTAAAGCTAGTAGGGTACAGACGATAGATCGGCAGTGTAGGCTTAAAGGCCAGCAACGTTAAGCCAACTTTGAACAACCACAGAATCGAAAGCATTAAAGCTAGTATGAAGTCCGACGATGTATGTGATGTAGGCCGGTGGTGTATCTCCAAAAGCTAGCTACGTACATGAATTTAGGTTATATATCCTCAATAATCTCCACTTTGACACAAATGCAAGAGCAAAATCAACAAAATCTAATCTTCAATACATAAATCATAAACATTCTCCTCCTCTTCCACAAACCCTAAAGTGGATTAATTAGCAATCAACACCAACAAAGTCCAGAAAATACTTAAACTTGGCTATAGAAAGTATCTTGGCCACCATATCGGTTGGTTTATCTGAGTATTGACCTTGCTTACAACAATATCACCATCAGTAATAGCATCACGAATGAAATGGTACCTGACATCAATGTGCTTCATCCTCTCATGATACATCTGATTCTTAGTGAGGTAAATTATACTCTAACTGTCACAAAAGACTATTGCAATCTCCAAATTATCATTGATTTCACCAAATAACCCTTTTAACCAAATAGCTTCATTAAAAGCTTTTGTAATGGACATGTGTTCAACTTCAATTATGGATAGAACAACTATAGCTTGCAATATGGCTTTCCCACTGATAGTGCAGCCACCAAGTTTAAAATATAATCTATGAGAGATTTTCTCTTATCCAAATCTCCAACAAAATAATCTACAAAACCAATAATTTCATCTCTAGTTCTACCAAACTATCGATAAAGATTAGTAGTACATCTTAAGTATCCAAAAATCTATTAAACTGCTTTCCAATGTTCTTTACCAGGATTTGCCATATCCCTGCCAACAACGCTAACAACATATGAAAAATCTAGATGAATACAGACCATTGCATACATAAAAGATCCTACAGCACTAAAATATAAAACTCTTGATATATATTCAACTTCATCATCTCATTGTGGAGACAAAGTAGATGAAAGTCTGAAATATGCTACTAAACGTGTATTGATAGGCTTAGCATTCATCATATTAAACATGTAAAGAATCTTCTTAAAGTACACCTTCTGACTAAGGTGCAACGTTCCAAGTATCTTCTTTACTGCTCCCAGATGTTTCATTTCAAACTCTCTGCTCAACTGATTTTTAACTCTTTCAATCTCTCCTCTATCCTTGGCTGGAACCAACATGTCATCTACATACAAGAGTAGATATACAAAGCACTCATATTTACATTTCTTTATATAGACACAGCTATCAAAATTACGTCTCCTAAAATCATGAGAAGTAATAAATGAGTTAAATCTCATGTACCACTGCCTAGGCAATTGCTTTAAATCATAAAGTGATTTCTTCAACATGCAAACATGGTCCTCCTTTCCTAAATCCACAAAGACCTCTAGATGTTACATGTAGATATCTTCATCAAGCTCTCCATATAAGAAAGTTGTCTTCACATCTAACTGTTCCAACTCAAGATCTTTCAAAGCTACAATACCAATTAATGCTCTCATAGAGCTGTCTTTTACAATAGGAAAAAACACATCGGTGAAATTAATACCTAGTATCTGATTGTAGCCATTTGCAACAAGTCTTGCCTTGTATCTAGGTTCATCAACACTTGGTGTTCCATCTTTCTTCTTGAAAACCCCTTTACATCGAATAGTCTTTTTCTCTTTAAGAAGTTTCACTAAATTCTAAGTTTCATTCTTATAAGGGGATTCCATCTCCTCCTGCATTACAATCATCCACTTACCAAAATCATCTTAATTCATAGCTTCTGAGTAAGTAGATGGCTCTTGATTTGAATCAATATCCTCTGCAACATTTTGTGCATAAGCTATAAGATCTGCCTATGCCTATCTCTAAGTAAGCTTAACTTCTCTGCTAAGTCTTTCTCTAGCAATGGAATACTGCTCTTGTGGTGGTGTAAAGACAAAACTACCATGTTTATGTAATATAGGTTGAGAAGTAGTCTTTGATGTAAAACCTGAATCAATATGAAATTTTACCTACATTCTTGATTTCCACTGTACTTTATTAGATGAAGTGTTAAAAAACAAGTCAAATAACATCACTGTCTCATCAAAGATGACATCTCTACTGAGAATGAATTTCTTCAATTCTGGACACCACAACTTATATCCCTTGATACTAGGTTTAAATTCAAGGAATATGCACTTCATAGATCTTAGCTTAAGCTTCCCATTATCTACATGAGAATATGCAGGACAACAAAAAATTTTCTACTCTGAATAATCAGCAGGAGGATCAGACCATACCTCTATTGAAGTCTTCTTCTCAATAGCTGTAGATGGATACCTATTGATCAAATATCATGTTGTAGAAGCTGCTTTATCCCATAATGATTTATGTAACTTATCCCATAATGATTTATGTAACTGAGCATTAGAAAGCATACACCTGACTTTCTCTATAATGGTTATGTTCATCCGTTGTGCTACCCCATTTTGTTGAGGTGTACGAAGAACTGTTAGATTCCTCACAATTCCCTCTTATTTGCATAGAACATTGAAATCATTATAATAAAATTCAAGAGCATTATCAGTGCGAAGATGCTTTACCTGCTTTCCAGTTTGTTTCTCAATCATCGTCTTCCACTCCTTGAATGTAGGTAAAACATCACTCTTTTACTTTAAGAAAAATACTAAAACTCTTATGGAGAAATCATCTATAATGGTCAGCATGTAGAGAGCACATCCACTTGAAGGCACTCTAGACAGCCCCCAAATATCAGAATGGATATAGTCCAAAGTACCATTTATATTATGTGTACCTATGGTGAATCTGACTCTTTTCTACTTCCCAAAGACATAGTGCTCATAGATATTCAACTTATTGATGCCTTGCTCATCAAGAAAACTCTTCTGCTCAATTCATCCATATCGGCTTCACTCATGTGCCCTAAATGCATATATCATAATTTAATAACATCCTCATTTGACAGAGAAGATGAAGATAAAACATTTAAGTTAGCAATCTTTTTCTACCCCTTCATCACCACAAGAGATCCTTTACTAATCTTCAGAACTCTACCTTCACCAGTGTATTTGTACCATTTAGTATCAAGAGTACTCAAAGAAATTAAGTTTCTCTTCAAGTCAAGAACATGTCTTACATCTCCAAGTGTCCTAACAACACTATCAAATAGCTTGATCTTTATAGTGTCAATGCCTGCAACCTGGCAAGAAGCATTATTTCCTAATAGGACAATACCTTTAGAAACCTTTTCATATGTTGAAAACTAGTCCTGATTGGGACACATATGAAAAGTACAACTAGAATCCACTCCTCACTGGTTTGAGGATCATCATTAGAAGCTATAAGAAGTTCACTACCACTGTGGTCTTCAACTACATCAACTTCAACAGATTTTTCTGGTTTTTTCCCCTTCTGATTTTCAGCAGCTCTCTTATTCCTGTCTGCAATTTATAGCATTCTTATTTAATATATCCTTTCTTCTTGCAATACTTACAAACCTTATCTCTGTTTGAAGATTTTGACCTTCCCCTTGAATTACCAGAACTGCGTTCTTGACTCTTACCACAAGAAACAAGCCTCTCTACTTGAGGCTCAGATCTAGTCACCAGATGCTTCATCTTCTCAAAAGAACCTAAACCTTTATAGATTTCATTAGTGATAAGAGAATCATGATTGTATAAAATGGTATCTCTAAAAGTAGAATGAGAAGAAGGTAGCGAACAAAACAAAATTAAAGCTAGATTCTCTTCGTCATACTTAACCTCTAAAGTTGCCAAATCAACAACAATTTCCTTGAATGTGGTTAAGTGATCTTCTAGAGATCCACCTTCCGACAGCCAATGTGAATATAGTCAATACTTCAAAAGCATTTTACTGGCCAAACTCTTCGTCATACACAGCTGCTCAATTTCAACCATAACGCAGCTGATGTCTTCTCCTTCAACACATCCTATAAAATCTGATTTGACAAATGAAGATGAATTTGAAAAAGGACTTTTTGACCTTACATTGCTTTTCTTACGGTGACCAAGACACAGGCATCTTATCAAACGCTAATAATGCATCATCCAAATCCATCTGTGCTAACATTGCTTGCATCTTAACCGACCATAGCAAAAATCTTGTGTTTTTATCCAACAGAGGAATACCATACTTCACTGTGGCCATTGTAAAGAAACACAAAAAACCAAAACCCTTGGCTCTGATACCACTTGTTATGATCAAATAAAACAAACAATGGCAAAAACAAAATAGAAAAATAAAGAATACATTAAGATTTTACGTGGAAAACCTCGTGGGAAAAACCATGAGCAGAGGAGAGAACGAATCCACTATTATTGAAGAAGGAAATTACAGATGATGTGTACAAGTGATCTCACAGATCTCAAAAACTTATTAACCCACAAAACATGTTTATATGTCGTGCAAGCCCACACAATGATCAGGATCTGAAAAGTCACAATTTTGAACATGGCTTGCGGCTTATAACACCAACGCTGGTGATGCACCCAATAAAGGCCAGCGGCTTTGAGTCGGCCTTGGAAGTTCACAAAACTGAAATCTTAAATGTTCTCTTCAAAGTTGGCAGGGCACAGACGATAGGCTGACGATGTAGGCTTGAAGGCCGGCGGGGTTGAGCCGGCTTTGAACAACCACAGAAGCGAAAACATTAAAGTTGGTATGAAGGCTGACGGTGTATGTGATGTAGGTCGGCGGTGTATGTCCAAAAGCCGGCAGTGTACGTGAATTTGGATCACATATCCTCAATAATCGACATAAATAGTTGTAAGGTTCTTGAACCGTTAAATACATGTGTTATGGTTAGAGAAGCCTGGAGGCTAATGGGATAAGTAGGATCCCGGATGCATGCTGTTTGCTCAACAAATTTTCAGTAGCTTTCAAGGTCTGAAGCCTACATATTTTATGGTTTTATTGCGCCGTGCACTTAAAGCCATTGCTGTATCCTCTACACCCTACAGCGAATCCCATAGTCGTAGAAGGTGCTAGTTGCACAGCAAGAGTGCATCAATCTCCTCGCGTCAAAGACCCACCCGTGGCTGGTAATAGTTATAATTCTTTAAGGATGGGTGTTTTATATCTAACCTGGAATTTCATGGCTTAAACCAAGATGGAGAAACATATTAGAAGACACAGAAAGAAGTTGGACCCCAGCCCCTTTTTAAGGGGTGTTAGCATGAAGCGAAGATGAAGTAGGCATGTTGGCAAAGGTTACTAGCTCATAGTGGAGCTGTCTTTGCTAGATTTATTGCTGGCTCTATGCTTACTTCCTTGACTACATTATGAGTTCCACCCGCATGTCTTGACAGGAAAAAGGAGTGCAGAAAATTTAAAACAAAGCAATCAACTCAAGTGCCTCGCAGCCATGCTTCCTTTTCCTCTTAAAAGAAACACGAAGTACAGTTCCTCCGTTTATCATGCCATTTGAGGTCGTGCAGTGACGTTTGAGTGCACTAAATAACTTCCGTAGGATAAAAACCTCACGATATCAACAATTCCTAGCCTACGGGCATCTGCTTTTCAATTTTTTAATTTTTCTTCTTCCAATTTTGTCTTTTCAGAGCAAAGTGTGAAGTTAAGGTCTTTGTAATATATAATCTAAAAACATAATGTTCGTTACAACCTTTAAAAGGTATAAGCTCAAAATAAGATACGAATTATGATATACATAACACGAAAGTCTTAGGGAAATCCAACTTGTATACATGATTGTACCAGCTTCCACCAAGAAAAATTTAAGATGTAATAGAGTAGGTCTTTATAAGGTTCCATTCCGTCTAATCTATTGAAACCTATAAGATTTAAGGTTAGGTTTGAAAATTTTTTTACTTAAGATCGAGTCGTGGAATATAGTTTTGGCCCAATATTTTGTATTTACATAAGTTAAACTAATATTCATAATATAACTATATTATATGTGTATATATATATTTGTTGTGTTTGAGTGTAAAAATTATTTTTTCACAAATAACATGTTGATTTTTTGTTTGAAAAAGATAATGATCTATTTTTTTCATATTATTCATAAATGTTCTTTTTTAATTTTAATAGCTTGACTTCAATTTTGTTATTTAGTTGTAGGTTAAAGTAATTTTTAGTTTTGATTATATACTTAGGTTATCCTCAATTCGATGAAATGGAGTGAATAGCTTGACCCAATACCTTATAGGGCGAGTTTGGTTCCATACTTTTAGTGATAAAAACCGATAATGTTTAGGGTTGGATTGCAAAGGTCTATAGGAAAGTGGATGATTAAATAACGCATGCTAAACCCACCAGGTGAATCCTAGAAAAATGTGAGTTGTGATAGGTCCCAACTCCGGTCTCTGAGTAGGCGTAGGTAGTGAAGAAAGAAGCATCCACACCGATAGGGCAAGGTAAGGGGGTGACTAGTAAGGGCATAGGCCATGTGCCTCCATGCTGAAGCCACATATAAAATAACCAACACCTCGTTTTAATTCAATAATTAATAGTCAACCATTTAGCATCCCCCACACATCTATCCACTATTACCGCATAGCAACCAACAAAACTTTTTTTTTTCCTTTTTAACTTTTAATTCCATCTTCCACCTCTAGCATAAAACAAACACATTTCACAAATACCATGTGGACTTGCCTCATCATATTCAAACGCTACTCTAACCTCTACTATAAATTAGTATTGAACTAATAAAATGAATTCTCATTTGCTTCTTCTTATAATGTTAAATATTATTTTGGTCTTGATGTTTTTTCTTTTCCCTAAATTTGTATTTTAAATGTGATAATTACTCATGTTATCAAGGATTAATAGATAAAATCGTGTTGAATCAGTGTTAAACCGTAGTTGATACTCATGTTATCAAGGATTAATAGATAAAATCGTGTTGAATCAGTGTTAAACCGTAGTTGAACTGACCCAAAAAGGTCATATTCAATCTGGTTGAAGCAGATAGACCAAGCCGAGTATAACAACACTAATATTTGCAAATCTATTGAGGAAAGTGTAGATATTGTGCAGATATTCCTTTGGGTGTCTATATATGAAAAATTCTTTCATATTATCCAAACTAGCTATGATAAATGTACTAAACAACATAAATCACTTATCTGCATATAAAAAATATTTATTTTGGATTCTAGTTTTTACTTTCTTACTCTTACATTTACAATGAATACAAATTCTTTAGAAGAAAAAAAAAATATCATGCATTGCTTATAAAAAAATTGAACATATTATAAATTTTAATTATAGAGAGCATCCTTAAGAAAAGGTAGGTTGTTGACCAAGGGTTAAAGAAGCTTAAACAAAAATTTTTTTACTTAATTTTTGAAGTTTCCTTATTTTATATATTCACAAGTAATGATAATCTTAAGCTCATTAAAATATATAAATAAATAAACTCTTTTTAACTTCCCAAGGGGAAGGGGGGTGGGGTGTGTGTTGTTAAGACTTATATTTTACTGAGTACACATTAGTAAATCTAATGCTATGACTTTTCATATATGATTTCATTTACTCAATATTATGTTAGATAATGTAGGTATAGAAAACTAAGAAAAGGAAAAGAAAGGAAAAAAAAAATAGAGAGCAGAGTAATGGAATGACATAGAAAGGATATCTTTTATATATCAATATTATTGGATAGATGGGTTTAATGTAAATTTTAATGACAAAATACATTGCACAATTACTCATTTGTTAAAGTTAAGTTACACATAATTAGAAAAACTTACGTGTAATGTGATTTGGCTATATTTGCACGGTGATCTGGATCAAGTTGAAATGGTCCGAACCTATGCAAAGCCTCTTAATATTGTTTTTGGTAAGCTAGTACAAAAGTTCCAGACCTATTACAAAAGATCCGGACCTATTGTGTTTTCAATTAGCCATTGGAGCATTTAATGCCTAACCCTTTTTATACTTTTTGAGATAATGGCTTGGAGTTTTAGAGGGTTTATAAATACAAATATTTGAGTAGTTGGAAAGTATTGATTGAGCTCATTTACTGCTATCTAAACCTTATAAACACTCTCAAAGCTTTGTGTATAATTTATGTTGATTTGTGAGTGAGAGAAATAGTGTGGTGACATTTATTTTGCATTTGCTATCTCTTATAAAACACTACACGGTAGATTGAGATTAAATTAGTGGAATCTTGAGTTGGGCCTAGTATAATAGGAAACATGTTGTAAAAGCACAAATCAAGTGTTTTTGTGTTTGAGTTGATTATAGCTCCTTATGGAACATTGTTTGATTTGTTGAATAAAGTGTATAAAGTCCTCCTTGAGTGAGGCATTGTGTGAACGGTGGAGACTAAGGGGCGAACCAAATTTCACGCTATTTCACGGTGTTGTCTATTCTATCCCTCTCTCTTTGTCTATTGCACTTTGTTATTATTATTGTTTATGTGTTAAGTTACAATAGTTAGATATTAGAACTTAAAATTTATAAAATTAAGCATAATTGCATTCCTAAGTGTTACTTAGGTGTTTCAACAAATATATGAGTATAGATGGTAATGGGGGTTTTATTTTATTTTCTTTTTTTCCTTTTTTTTATATGGTGAAGATACGACAATATATTGTTGATCTTGAATTTGGATTTAACTCGAAATTTTAAAGCTTAATTGAATTTTGAATTTTGTGATTGAACCTTATTTCAAGAAACTTATTGTTAAAGGATTAAAGTTCATAGTATTGAATTTGTATCGAGACAACTACAAGTGAAGAGTCTTATGCAGGTCAGAATGTTATCCAATGTGACCACTTCAATACCTATCGTACTGTATCTGATATGTATCTATAACTTGTGTGTACCATATCTTTATTATATCTATATCATATCTATTTGATCAGTTTATGAGTAAAACTGTCAATTTTTCATCAGTGTCTTTTCTTGACATATATCTTTTTAAAAATGACAATAATATGATATCAAAATGACTAGAATATGATAAAAACAAGTAGATCCTTAAGTTTGTAAAGAGTTTGAGAGTATAATTTAATAGAGTGAACTAAGAAAGTTATGATGATTTTTACCGAGGCCTTTTAAGGGCTATTTATATTGAAAAGAATGGGCCATTATTAAAGGCAGTTGTCTTTCATCTTAATTGTGGTTAGTTCTTATTGAAACAACCATCCATGAGAATATAAGGAGATGTAACTCCCTACAAAACACATTTCGAAATATTTGAGATGTGTTGAAAACAGCAAATAGATTGGTTTTGTCATGTTGTTAAAGGCTAACCTATTAGGTTTGGATAGATGTTGGCATGAAGATCGGTTTATCTTTTTAAAGTTCTTTCGTGGCTTCCAAAAGGTCAAACATGGGTTCATTGGGTTAGTTATGGTCGAATGAGGTTTAGATTGGGCTAAATGAGGTTGAACATAAGCAGATACATTGTTTATTAGTTTAAATAAAGTGTATGTCTATATTAAACATCAAGAAACTTTTATCTATGGTCAATGCCAATTATTTTTGCTCGTTTTTAAATCAATTTTGAGAGAGTGAGTTTTTCAGTACTATGTGGTAAGGTTGCTGCAGCTGGCCAATCACGTGTGATAAGCATGGCGTTAACCTAAGAAAAGTTTTGAACTAAGGACATGTGTATAGATGTTGCAAAGAGAGGTGCAAGATGAAGAATAGGCAAACCTGGTTTCTCGACTCTTTCTTCGTGAAGTAGTTGCTTTGATTCTTTCTGAAATTATTTTAACAGAGTTTCTGCATTATTCTCGATTTTAATAATATGTAGAATTCTTACGCAAATGAGGGGGGAAACTCTTATTTATAAATGGTGGAGATTGATACTAGGCATTTGATAGCACTCGAATGAACGGTCGAGATCAAATGTTGCTGGTGATCATTAGATCATTTTATAATGATCCGATGGTTGTTATAAAGCCTCATTTTCTTATAATAGTGGATTGGGCTAGAAATGGGCATGATGGCTTTTATTACATATGAAAAAAGCTCATTTTGATGCAGATTTATTTTGGTTAACATAAGTCCTATTTTATTTAAATAAAGACCAAATTAACTCAAAGATTTTTTGAGTCTATTTTTCACGTACAAGAAAACCGAATTAAGTCGAGAGCGAAATGAACTAATCCAACAATCCCTATTCCGAGTCTACCAAGCCAAATCTCCCTATGACATTCCTTATTAAACCCTGTCTTTTAGGCCCTATCACTAGCCTTGAAGATCGGCTCGTGATATTAAATTGGGCTAAAAACTCAATTATCGAAATAACCCTTTGCAAGTACTATATAAGCTAGCAAACTCTGCACATGTTACATAGGTTCTAAAAACATATAGAATTAAATTAGATCAAATTTGATAAAGGGGGTTGATCAGTGTGTTGTAAGAAAGAGAGGGAGGGGGGCTGGTGGGGGCGCGCTGTTGTTGTGGGTGGGGGTGATGATCATGCTAACTGAAAATTGGCTAGTGGAGGTTATTGTAAAAATTGGGTAGAGGAAAGGAGAATTCTATAACCTCATGGTAGTTTTAACGGAACTTATTTTGTTGAGATCAATTAAACAATGATTGAATTCTTAATATTTTTTTACATTAATTTTTGTTATACTTAATTTAATAGTAAGAGTATGGACATAGAAACGTTCAGTTACAAGATTATAGAAGTTATGAAGAGGAAAAAATAATTGGAGAAAATATAGTGAGATAGAATAAATAAAAAAGGTAATAATTTAGAGAAACATATTAACAAGAATTCTACCAGAAAATAGAGGGGCCCAAAACCACCCTGTAACTAAAATTACAAAAATAGCATTCGATAACGATACGGCCATTTCTTCTCCTCGTTCGTCCTCTGGATCTGAAGCTCTCTTAACACTTCAAAAATAGGAAAAAAGGAGAAATACCTCCAGCTCCCTTCACTCTCTGTCTCACACACACGCATACACGCATTACAGATCTCTTTACTTTACACTCCAGAGCCTCACATACACACACTGCATAAAACACGCATATTTACTATATATATATATACACATATATACATACATACACACGCACAAACGTTCGTTATATGTCTCGTCCTCAGAACTACGAGTTCCAGGAATGGTGGAACAAGCAACGAGAAAAGAATCACTACCACTCCCTTGCCGACCCCGACGACGGCGACGTCACCAACCTTCCTACCGCCACCACCACCTCTTCCTCCACCGCTACCTCTTTTTTACTCCCAGTCGAGATCTCTAGTCCAAACTCCTCCGACTCCTCCTCTTTCATTGAGAAATCACGCGCTCGCAGCAGGCGTCAGCTCACATTTGCATTCTTACTCAGGCTCCACCACCTCGCTTCTTCTCTCGTCTCTCTCCTCACCTCCTCCGTTTCTCTCCTCCGCATCGCTAATCGCCGGATCGCGACTTCTGCGGCCGATTCGCCGAGATCGAAGCTCTATCGTATCATCAAGTTCTTCTTGATCCTCGTTATAGTCCTGTTAGGGTTTGAATTGGTCGCCTACTATGAAGGATGGCATTTTAGAGCACCTCGTGTGGGATCCAAGGAAGTATTTGGATACCTAGGACTTGTTTATGCTTGGTGGCTTGAGATTAGGGCTAATTATCTGGCTCCTCCATTGCAGAGTTTGGCGAATGCATGTATCGTGTTGTTTCTGATTCAGTCTTTGGATAGGGTCGTGCTGGTTTTGGGGTGCTTTTGGATTAGATTTAGAGGATTGAGACCCGTGGCCAATGTAGCTTATGGGACGAGAGATTTAGAGAGTGATGACGAGGATCCTGCAGGGTACCCCATGGTTTTGGTTCAGATTCCCATGTGCAATGAGAGGGAGGTAAGAAGATGTATGTTTCCAATCCCCTCGAAACACCAAGTTAATGGAAATTATATGTGTTGTGTTAATTAGTATAACCAGCTGTGCACTGAAACACCCACTCATCATTTTTCAATGATTGGGCATCGTATTATTTGTTCCGTGATTATTGTTTATTATGATAGGTGCAAATACAGTTGAGATAGGACAATTGGACCACATTGTATGCTTTCTTGGTGATGGGGCAATGTAATTTGCTCGTCTGTGATTACTGTTTGTTAATGTGGTTGACTAAATTGATTTATGATCTATATATTTGGTATGCAAAACAGTGGAATTTTGATTCCCGAGGTTTGACTTACCCTAGTTCCATTGTGGTTGTGTGTGATGTATGGCTAATAGCCTAGTAGGATATAGTTGTTTGATTAATGCATTGTGAAACTTCTTAACCTCAAGTGTTTTCTCACTGCTCTGCTTTTTATAGTGTGGCTTACTTAGGGAGATTGATGACAATATGATTTTAGGATCTGTACTCCAAGACAGACTTGCATCATACCTGGTCATGTATTGGCTTGAATCGTTGTATGTGATACTTCTGATTTTGCTTTTGCCTATATGAAGGTTCTGTTATATAAATGGGGTTGCTTTATACTGGTTTTCATATGTTCTTATCTGAAATGCATCCTCATTCTAACATCATCATCGAGCTTCTATAGGCTTTGATATATCAGGTGTTACCTTGTGCTGTATCTGAGCCTTTAGATAATGCAAAATTAACTCAGATGGAAATTTACTTTCTCTGATCAAAATTATTGCTAGCTCATCATTTCCTTTGCAATCACTAATAGAATTGTTGTCACTCTTGTGGGGAATGACAGGTTTATCATCAATCAATTGCAGCAGCTTGCATTCAAGACTGGCCAAAGGACAGAATGCTGGTACAGGTACTAGATGATTCTGATGATAAAGAAGTTCAAGATCTTATTAAGGCAGAAGTACAGAAATGGCAACAAAGGGGTGTGCACATTGTTTACAGGCATCGTCTTCTACGTACTGGATACAAGGCTGGGAATCTCAAATCTGCAATGAGCTGTGATTATGTTAAAGATTATGAATTTGTAGCCATCTTTGATGCAGATTTTCAGCCAACTCCTGACTTCTTGAAGAAAACTATTCCTTATTTTGAAGTGAGTTTGCAATTCACATTAATTTTCAAAGAACTTGATGTGAATTCACCTTAAATTGTTCCATGTCTTATGACATTGCAGCTCATTTGTAAAGGCATGCATTATATTTCCCTGAGTTAAGCAGCTCTATACTATTTGAACAGGAAAAAAAATACTTTTTGGAATATGTGTGTGTGTGTGTGTGTGTTGTGTGTGTGTGTGTATTCCCTTAACTTACCATTTCATTACTCTCTCTTAAGGGACATGATGATTTAGCATTGGTTCAGACAAGATGGGCTTTTGTTAACAAAGATGAGAACCTGCTCACTAGACTGCAGAACATAAATTTGTCTTTCCATTTTGAAGTGGAGCAACAAGTGAATGGTTACTTCATCAACTTCTTTGGCTTTAACGGAACTGCGGGTGTATGGAGAATTAAGGCCCTCGAAGATTGTGGTGGCTGGTTAGAAAGAACAACTGTTGAGGATATGGATGTTGCTGTTCGTGCTCACCTTTGTGGATGGAAATTCATTTATCTGAATGATGTGAAGGTATGTGATCCTTGCTATTATAAAATACTTTTACACAAATTGTGGTTCTTTGCATTAAGATTTGCTGTTCTTTTATTCTTGCAGTGCCTGTGTGAGCTCCCTGAATCTTATGAGGCATACAAGAAACAGCAACATCGTTGGCATTCTGGTCCTATGCAGCTATTTCGTTTATGCTTCATGGATATTCTTCGTTCAAAGGTAATGAAGTTATCCAGCATATTTCATGTTTGCTTGATTTCTTTCCAGGGCTTCTCAACCTTACTTTCACACAAGAAAATTGTTCAAAGCCTTTAGTTGGAAGTAGTATTTTTGGCATGTCATTTCGGGGGACTGTTTTGGGGCCTTTTCTTCCGATTATTAGGCTTTAATGGTGTCCAGGTAGTGTAAAAAACTTTATAGTGATTCTCACTGGAGTGATAATGTTCAATGCATTTAGGTATCATGTTAAGTGGAATGTTATAGAAGCTTTACCTCACTAAATAATAAGTCAAATAACCAACCCATAATCAAACTCTGGTTGTCCTCTAATAAATAAGTTAATGTGTAACTGAAAGGGTTGGCCTAGTGGATAAGCACACAAACGCATGACAAAAATGTCTTTAGTTCAAATCATACAATGCTAGCTATACTTAACCAATATGCAGGTCTTATATGGTGGTCTATGTAACCCCAATGTAGCCAGTGAAGCTACGGCAGTGCCTCTTTTGTTTTGCATGTTTTAAGTGGTGGTGGTTGGTTTTTTTGGGGGGTGGGGGTTGTGGAATCAATGTATCTTTAGATAAAAGTCAAAACTACTGATCCTTCTTACTGATGATGAAGGATCACAAGAGCTCGTAATGCCAGATTTGAAACTGATTGTTACTCATATCAAAGGGTTCTCTTCTCTTGTATAGCGAGATGGGCTCCTGCATGCTAACAACTAAAGGGTTTCTTTTCTAAAGAAATAAATGTCCTATTGTTCCAAGGGAATCACATATTCAAATAGATAAGGACTGCTTAAATAGAAGCACCCATAAAAAAATAAAATGAGATACCATGTCCAAACTAACTCTTCACTAGAACATTGCAATGGAGTTTATAAGGAACTTATGCAATTTCTAGGGTGGTGCATAAAATTAAGTGCTAGTTATAGACTTTGCAATGGAGTTTTAAAAGTACTTTTGATCATTAACTGTTTGGTTTCTGTTGATTGTTACTGAATTCCCTGGTTGACAAATGTATAGCTATCTGAATTACAGATGTTTGCTTGCTGCAGGTGAGTGCAGCTAAGAAAGCCAACCTGATATTTTTGTTCTTCCTTCTACGGAAGCTCATCCTACCTTTTTATTCATTCACCCTCTTCTGCATTATCCTACCCTTGACTATGTTTCTTCCAGAGGCACAGCTACCGGCCTGGGTTGTTTGTTATGTCCCTGGAGTTATGTCAATCTTGAATATCCTTCCAGCACCACAATCGTTTCCATTCATTGTCCCATACCTTCTTTTTGAGAACACAATGTCAGTTACTAAATTCAACGCTATGATATCAGGCCTATTTCGGTTGGGAAGTTCTTATGAATGGATTGTAACTAAAAAATTGGGAAGATCATCTGAGGCTGATCTAGTTGCATTTGCTGAGAAGGAATCTGATCCGGTACTTGATGCTGCAAATCTACAGCGGTCATCATCAGACTCAGGCCTTGCCGAGCTCAATAAAATGGATGCAAACAAGAAAAAAGGAAAAATTAAAAGAAATCGACTATATAGGAAAGAACTTGCACTTGCATTTATCCTTTTAGCAGCTGCTGTCAGGAGTTTGTTGTCAGCACAAGGAATACATTTCTACTTCCTTTTATTCCAAGGGATCACTTTCCTTGTTGTTGGCCTTGATTTGATTGGAGAACAAGTGAGCTAGTTCTCCACTTCCATTTGAGCTGGTCTTGTGCAGCCATGAATCTTTTCTTGAGCATTCCAAATCTATCCCTGTGGTGATTGCAGCTGATAATTAAGCTTAACCTAGTAGTATGCTACCACTCAAGAAGCCTTGATGCACCCCAATGTGCCTTCACTGGCTTTCTATTTATTGTTGGATAAAGGATCTCCCAAATTATTGGAGGTGAACCCTGGGAGTTGTAAAATGTTATGCATTCTTTCTCCTGTCTAGCCGTTATTTGCCCCATAGTTTCAATGCTGGCCTTTGTAGATGAAGGCTGGATTTTGTATACTACAACATTTGTGATTCTTTGATTTTGTTAATCCTAGAACATTGAAGATTGTGTCAGATCTGAGTTTAAAGTCTTGATCTCGTCAGTAATTTTTTGACTGTTGTAATGAAGATTGATTATCTTTTGATATTTTGAGTCCCTAAACTAATTGTGGGATATGATTAATTCGTTCTGCTAAATTAGATCAGGCTTTTGTGAATATAGTCCAACAGCACCTTACATATATATATATATATATATATATATTTTTCCCTTTGGTTCTGGAACAAAAATGAAATCCAATGAGAAGTATGTAGTTACATCTTCCATCAGTCAATGAAACAGTTGTGGATTCCAAAACTAAATCTTGAATACGCTTACAGGTACAGCTTCTGAAGAGTCACATATCATGGAATGCTAAAATATCTACAAAGGGGGTACGCTCCAACCAATTTCACCTAGTAGATACAATAATTCAAGAACACATTAGTGGACATGAACGGCTAAAAAGAACTAAATAATTTTTGTTTTTGTTTTTTTCTTAAAAAAAAAGACAAAAACAGAAATTGTTTATTTAAGAAAACACTAGTGAGTAGTAATAAACCAATATCATGTGGACCCTCGACCATGCTAGATCTATAGTGGTGAGATTGATTGGGAACGGTAGGAGAATGGCCTGTATATGATTATTATTTTGTTGGGAAGGGGGTTTTTAGTTTTACATATGCAGGTATAGAAGGTGGTTTGGACTGCTCCACGATATGACGTGTTTTTAAGGAAACTTTCAGTACGACTATACAAGTGAGAGAGAGAGAGAGAGTGAGAGAGATGCAAGGGATGTGGAAGCTTAATAGGACACGGTCATTGACGTACCGATTTGAACTTTCGAATGAATTCACCAAGGTAGACTGGCCATTCACCAAGGTAAATTAAATTTTTGCACTCTTTCACAAGCCAGGCCGCCAGTCGTCCAGTCCTTCACTGGAATGAGGAGAAAAATAAAATAAAACCCAAATAAATAGATTGCGGTTAACAATTTTGCCCATGATCATGTGTGTCCGGAGAGAAAACGTGGGCACAAGATCATTGTTGTGCGTGCCAATCCTAGCTCTTTCTCACGAACTGAGGTTTTACAAAGAAAGAACACCAGGGAATGGAAGCCCAAGTCAAAAGACGACCGGACACAACCCAATCTTTTAGGGACTAATGCACTGGACATCATCATTCCCAATTGTGATTAATCTATAAAATTGAGTTCATGGTTCATTATATGCATAAACATGGACTACCATGATTTACTACCTACAAACATGGCTCTACCATAGGTCGTAATCGAGCTAATAATTAAATAAGCCTGAAGTGCTCTAGAGGGGTTATGAACAGTTAAGATGGAATTTATTACTATTCTAAATGAAGAATGAATATCTTAGAATCATTTGGTTGATTACATGTAATGCAGAGAGTCTCTTGGCATGGCAAGATATTGCCGAGTCTACGGTACTCATAGCCAAGTAAAAATTAAACCTTTGATAACTCATCATGCACAAAATTAATTGCAGACACAAGTGCAATGATGAGATTGGTATCAAGTTAATACAATCCTCTTTGGAACATTGAATGACTTACCAAACACAACTAGATGTTCTCTGAGCTTGTACCTATTTTGTCATACTAAAAAGAATTATCACTTTTCCATAACCCTGAATCAATGTATGTAAATAAGTTGATTCCTAAATTAAGGTCCATAAACACGCAAACCTTAATCTGAGTAATTCAAACAATGAGAACAAAAGATAAATTGATTAAAATTACTTGACACATTATCCTTTTTGAACTCACGAATAACTATTATCGATTGAGCCTTAGAAAAGAAGAAACGGTTTAATGTCTATTACAAGGCATGCTTGTAAATATGTGTTTCTTGCAAGAATAGGAAAAAAAAAAACGGACTAATATTTAAATTTGGTCTAATGATTTGTTAGTTGTTGTATGGTAGCTTTCTCCAACAAGTGGCAATCTTGAATTGGGTTGCAAACCTAATTGCAATTCTATGATAATGCAATATTTAGATGCTTAGACTTCATGTGTGGTACGGAACAAGGGATAATCAATAAAATAGCTTCAAGATAAGGCAGTCAATTGGAGTAGAGATGAAGTTATAACCATATAGGGTTTATGGGACCGTGCATAAAGCATTGCTATGGACTTTACTCCTCAATGGCTAGATGAGAGGAGAAAACTGGACGAGACTACTTCTTTCCTTTTTCTTTTTCTAAACAACCACTAAAAGGATTATTAATCATCAGTGCTTGATTTAAACCCCTTTTGTCCCCTGTACATGTTTGATGGGAATCATAAGCACTCCTATTCTTATTTGATATTTCTAGAATGTTGGAAATGCTCGGTTGTCTACTTTATATTTAAATAAATTACACCAATGGCTACTACTATGGCCGCAAGCAAGTTAAGTTGAGATGGTATAATACTGAGGTCAAGTTTAAGCTTGACTCAAAAATTTAAAGGTCAACATCAACCAAGCTTAACATTTTACTCACGAATTTGGTTCATAGTAACATTAAATAAGCTCTAACTTGAATCGAATGGGCTCGTTTAGGATAGATTTGTTAAAAAATATTTTTAGTTATAAGTAAAAATAATATTAATACTCAATATCTATAACCCCTACTCTAAAATTATAATAAACTATTAAATAAATTATATTTACTTTAATTAAGTAATTAAAGCTCAAATAGTTGGATATTTGCCTAAATTTAATGTTCATTATACAACTACAATTAAAAATGTTCATCCTAACCAAGAATATAAAACTAAAGTAAATATTGATTTCTATGAAATTTGAAATAAGTTATGCATAGTTTCAAGTTGTCTCTCAAATAATAATACCGAAATCTCCTAACTCTACATGGTACAACTGAACCATATAATAGAATCAATAAGGATAGTTAATTACATTTATATATAGGGTAAATTACACCAAAAGGTTAAAACATTTGAGGGTAAGTTTATTTTAGGTTACAACATTTTGAAAAGTTTAAAAGATATTACAACGTTTAGTAAGTAAGTTTATTTTAGGTCACAACATTTTTAATTAGTTCAAAAAGATGTCATAACGTTTTGAGAAGTAGGTCAATTGAAATCACAATTAACTTGTGTCAATAGGAGAAATATTTAATTAAAACTCTGTAAATCATTCTTTTGATGCCCCATGGACATTTATTAATAGGAAAAATATTTAATTAAATCTCATAAAACATTGTTTCAAACGTTGTGATCTTTTTTGAACTTTTTGAAATGTTGTGACTTAAAATGAACTTACCCCCAATTATTGTGACCTTTCGGTGTAATTTACCCTTTATATATATATATAAATAATACTTCTTATCAATAAGAAGACATTCAATTATTAACCACGAAATCATTCAATCCTTACATGCCAATAATTATAAAGGAGATAACAACTTATAATTTTCTAGTTTTCAATTAATTAATTATTGGGCCTTGCTTAGCCTAACTAAAATATATTCATGGTTTTGCTGGCTTTCTCAATCATAATTATAGTATCAATTTCATTTCTCATATCAACATAGGATACCCCTACAACTAGGTATCCCGACACCACCATAATGTCTATCACAATAGCATAGCATATTCCCCGCTACCCACAATATCTCAATGCCCTTACATAGGTATGCCTAGTAAAACACATATAGCATATAGCATAGGATATTAGAAATACTTTATAATGCAATAATCACTAAACACTCAATTGAAAATTTTCATGTCACCTACACGACAATTTCTCCTCTAAACAAGCAAAGAACATACACACACATACTCACATATATATACTTATATATATATATATACATATATAACTACCTAAACTTACCTCAACGCCAAAATTTCATTTAACTAGCTGAAGATCCCACTTAATCCTATATTCTATCTCATTTGGCCTAAAATAATTTATAATTCATAAAATAAACATCTCTAAAGACACTACAAAATGTAAGTAAAGATATTTCCCTCTATAAGACTTAATTATGAAAAATTGGTATTTTGTGTTTCTACACAATCTCTCAACACAAGTTGTATAGGATACTTGTGCAAAACGTCAAAAATGGCTAGAGAATTCTACACAGCCTTGTACACAAGCTGTGTAGGGTGCTTCTACAGAACATAAAAAATGGTCAGAAAGTTCCATACGACCTCATACACAAGCTATGTAGGGTGTTTGTGTAGAACTTCCAAGAAGAAATCTTCATCTCTAATTTAGCACTTCCTTTAACACAATCTTTTGATTTACAAATTGTTTGAAGCGTATGAAACTAGACACTCCAAGCTTTCAAGTGATATATGATTTGTCTACTAAAACCTAAATTTGAATGTCAAAAATTTCTTCTTTACTCCAACCTATAAATTTTGTCCCAGCAATTGATTCTTTATATTCACCAAACCGAGAATGTTCATCCCCTTCTTATGAACAAAATAACAATTCGAAACTTTCATGATCATATTATTGAATAAGGATTGATCCAAACTCTAAAAGATACATAATACTATCAATAATCAAATCAGGAAATCACTATAATTTGAAATCTATTACATGTGAAGTATGATGACTAAAACCTTAAAACAATACATATGTAAATTAACTTCACGAGTTAAAAGTAGTACCTTTTTCAGAGAAGGACACCTTAGAAGAGACAAAGATTTGAAAAAGTTATAGGGATGGAGAATTGAGATTTCTTTTCTTTTAATGGTGGCTAGGGTTTTCTTTTTTAAGTAAACAAGGAGTTCTTTTCTTCTTTTCTTTTTAAATGAAAATAAAAAGACCTTAAGGTTATAGCATTCTTGTCTCTTTAAAAGAAAAATTAAATTCCTATTATTATTATTATTATTATTATTATTATTATTATTATTATTATTATTATTATTATTATTATTATATGGATGTTACAATATCAATTCAAATTCAATTAACAATTGTACTTGACTTGAGCTTGATAAAGCTCGATATGGCCTATGAGTTAATTGAGCTGAACATATAAAGCTAGAGCTTAGCTCGATAGACTGCTTAAGTAACTCAAGTTCAAGCTCAACTTGACTATTGTCAAATTAAACTTGAGTAAACATCTAGTTAAGCTCAAGTAGTTTATGAATCAACTTGATTCATATGTATTCTTAGCTGCTACATTAGAATAAGAGCGTGAGACATGTGTGAGTTTGCTTGTTTACTATGTACTAGGCCTTGGTGCTCATTTTTAATCATTTTAGGTACTATTAACAACTTATACATGAATTTGAATTATGGTTGCATGGGATTCAAGGATGGGAATTATGACTAAGGTTATGGATAATATGGTGGTTATCACAAAACTTGGAAACTTTTCTTTAACTTTTCTTCATAAACTTTGTTAAAGTTTTCTTTTTTAGCTACATGACAAACTTTATAGACTTTTTCCTTCGAATGGACCCTTGGGTCTAATGTTTCTTGAAGTAAGACATGCTCACATGAGAGGCCCATTGTAGGCCCTGTTTGTATTTAAACATTCTTAATAAATTTATCTTTTGAATAGGTTAAAAAAAAAAAAAGAATATGTCCTTTACAAGCTAAAAAAATCATCCAAGACATTAAAAATAAATAAATGGTACTATATTAAAATTTGGATAGAATCCTACCCTATATATTGCTTAAGTAATACATGTAAATCGCTACATCCTATGCACTCGAAACAAGACAAAACCAAAGTTGAAAAATCAACTTAATAAGAAAAATTCAAATTGTTAATTCTACCCATGGTGGTGGATACTATGGTAGATTTGATGATGTCCTAAACCTTTTATAAGGCACTCAAAAGAATGTGGGATTGTTCCTTAATACACCATGTGAGGACATCCAAGTCAAAATGGTATAGTTGAGAAACATAATCGAACCCTAAAAGATATGGCTAGAAGTATGATTAATCATTCTTCTTATTGGAATCTCTTTGGGGAAAGGCATTAAATAATGTAGTCTACACCCCTAACCGAATTCTAAGCAAGATTGTATATAAAACCTCATGAATTATGGAACGATAAGAAAAACAAGTCTTAAGCATCTTCGTATTTGGGGTTGTCTAATTGAGTCTAGGCTATACAAGCATAATTTGAGAAAACTAAACGTAAGAACAATTAGTAGAAATTTTGTTAGATACTCAGAACAATAAGAAAGATTTAAGTTCTATGATTGCTCAAGTAGATCCTTTTTTGAAACTAGGAGTACTAATTTTCTTGAGGATGTAGAATATGGTGGAAGCGCACTAGTTAGGATTATTGAATTTGAGGAGGAATGTATCAACATGCATGTAGTTGCAATTGAAATGTTGTCTCCATCTACTCCGGCTACTTTTCATGATGCAAACATGGATTTTCAAAATACTTTTGGGTTCCTTCTAACTTTATAAAGGAACAAGCTTCCATCCATATTAAAGAATCACAACAAATTCAAGTGAAAGTGTCATTACATAGATCCCTTAGGAAAGGATATATATATATATATATATAATTCTAGATGATTATGTCACATATATTTAAGAGCATGAGCTTGATATAGGACTTGAAGATGATCCTTCATTTGTCGATTAACCTAATAAAGTGCAAACTCCCAAAAGTGGATTGATGCCAATGAAGAGATGAAATCAGTGAAAAACAATTATGTTTAGGATATTATTGCATTGCCCAAAGTTGTGAAACCAATTGGTTGCAAATGAAATTTTAAGACCAAATGGGATCAAAAGGCAATGTCAAAAGATATAAAGCACTTCTTGTTGCAAAGAGTTTCATCGAAAAGGAAGGCCAGTGTCATCAAAAAACTCTTTTAAACTTATTATGCCACTTGTAGTTCATTATAACATAAGGCTCCATTAGATTGATGTAAAGATTGTCTTTGTTAGTGGCAACATTAAGGAAATGATATAAATGGTACAACCTTTAAATAATTTTGAATTGGACATTTTTTTTAAAATATTTGGTATGTAGATTAAAAAATATTTATGGATAAATCAAGCATCCCATCAATGGTGTCAAAAAATTGATATAGTGATTTCCTCTCTTGGTTTCGATGAATACATTGTTAATCAGTGTGTCTATCAAAATATTCGAGTGAGAAAATCCATTATTTTGGTTTATGTGTTGATCATAGATTACTTACAAGTAACGATATGGGCTTATTGTAAGAAATTAAGATATTCCTTTCAAATAATTTGGAAATTAAATATCTCCAGAAAATGCATTTTTTTTAATGTTAGCCATATAGATCCGTCGTGATCATTCATGAGGCATATTAGGCTTGTCACAAAGAGGACATATTGATAATACAAATCACAATCATTATTAATATTAGTGAATGTGCAATCAAGTCGTTTGCATCTACATGATGTTGATTGGTTCATCACGATTAAGGAAACTAACTTCACTCTAATTCAGGATTCGATGAATCTTTTTATAACCACTTAAATATATAATGAAACCGTATTGGTCCTTTAAAGGACCAAATGAGCTTATCATAATAGGGATCACTTATGAACCTATACAACCCTATTGTTAAAAGAAGGAAGAATGGTTTCCTCAAGTAAGCCATTATTATTTTGGTAATGAATGCAAATACAAGTGTGCTCAAAAGACTAGTTAATTAGGGCCAATTAGTTGTCTATCCAATTTAAGGTGATCAAACAATATCACAAACCATGTCAATAATTTAAATAAACATCCAAAAGTCAAGGCAAGATCACCAACCACATATGATTTAAGACCAACTTATAAGTATAAACAATTATAATGTAAATAATATCCATTTTTACAATTGTCATATAAATGAACCACTTACCTTACAATGCTTAATCGATCCTTCCCACAAAATACCTAATTGGTATAAAAAGCTAAAATAATTTATGAGTAAATGATTTAAATAATCTAAGTAATTTTACCATACGTTTTATTTAATTGAAAAATCTTAAAGGAGATAAGCATAAGAATTATTTTATGCTAATTTAAGATTTATTAATTTATTATAAGTTCCTTGATAATGTATTGTAAAGATAGTAAGTAATTATAATATCTTATATACTAATTAGTCTTAGAAAAGTATGTTATAACTTGGAAAAAGTCAGTACCTAAGATAAGCTTTATAAGAATATTTAGAAAGTCGTTAAAAAGTATCATGCAAAATAAAGCCCCTTTAATATAATTTATTATATGAATTATATACTAATTAGTCTTACTTAAACTAACAGAATCTTATATGAATAATTAAAAATAGGAAATGAGCAAGAAATATCAAAATTTTTACGAGTGTTAAGTAAATTTATATAGAAGTTGCCCAAAAAAAAAAGATTTTTTTTTTTTTTTTTAAAGATCTCATATGATCTCAAAATGATTACCACAACTTGCACCCAACCACGACCAGGACCATCACCCTCAGCCGTTGCTAAGAGCCTCCTACTTGTCGGACAGAAAAAGAGGAATTCATAAGCCTAACTGTAAATTTTCAACAATTTTTGAAATTCGAATTGAGTTGTGTGAATATCTGAAGAGGAGTTTGGTATTTATAGTACTTTCGCCATGCAATAAAAAATGCCAGATGTCCATATTTTGCATGGAATTCACCTCTGTTGTAATAATTTTATGACGTGTGTCTTGGTAAATTTTCACAATTTTTTGACAGCTGGTTAATTTATATGTATTTTTCTTTAATTTCTGCATGTTCCTGAAAAAAATTAATGATTGAACTGTTCATTTATTTTTTTATGGAAAATAATTAATTTGTGATGCAATCAATTAGTTTTTACTATTTAGATTAATAGTAAATTGTTTGTTGATTTTTATTTGTTTTATATAATTTTATGCCATATAGACTTCATTTATAGTGTATTTATATGCACAATAAATCTTATTTTATTATTTTATGTTTTATTCCTGCTTAATTCAAGGGAAACAAAATTTAAGGGAATGTCACATCATACTAAACATATGTTTTATGGTGTAAATTTACTAAATATGCCCTTCCAAAATTTAGTTATTTATATCTAGTGGAAAATTATCTTTTCCCCTTATTATAATTCCTATTCTTAAGTTTGTAAATAATAAAGTTTCATATTTTAGTGCTTTTAGTAACCTAAACTTCTATTATTGATAATCTTATTCTAATGTTGGGTTTTATTGACACTAATTATTGTTCCTATAATCTTATATACTTAGGGCCTCGATAACATAATTGTCTATCTTATTATAATTGACTATATTAGAGGTCCAACTCTCACATGTCAACTTTTCACATACAAACTTTTTGAAATAATATATAGTACCAAAATAGGTAGTTAATTGTAAGCATGGGCTAAATTTTGATAGTTAATTGCCCAAAAAAAAAAAGAAATCCATTTATTAAATTGACGTATTTAAATTTTAAGCAGTTAAATAATAATAAAAAAAGAAGAATAGAGTTCAACTCGCAATTGTGACATTTATCCTTTTATAAATACCCTTGTTAACTGTAAATCCTAGTAGATTATAGCCACTTTCCTTTGCTTTTATTTAGAAGGCTAAGACCTTAGCATCGTGTTTTGCTACAAATTAGCATAGATTAACTTAGACTAATACAATGTTGATAGATTAGTCCGAATGCTACTAACTCTAAAGAAGTTCATGTGTTTTTAATTGCTTATTATTGATTATAATCAATCGTTATTGATTTTAAGCTTTTAAATGGTATGTTTGTTCATTTACATAATGCTAAATTCAGGTCGTTAATTGCAAAAAAAATATATATATATTTTTTGATTTGACATATTTAAATTTTAAGTAATTAAATATAAAAAAAAGAATAATAAAGTTCAACCACCAAATGTGACATTTATCCTTTTTTAAATACCTTAGTTATATGTAAATCCTAATAGATGATTGCCACTTTTATTTGCTCTTATTTAGAAGGCTAAGATCTTAACATCTTGTTTTGCTTCAAATTAGCATAGATTGGCTTAACCTAATAAAATCCTGATATAGTCTGAATGCTATTAAGTACTAACCCTCTAAAGAAGTTCGTCTCTTTTTAATTGTTTATTGTTGCTTATAATTAATTTTAATTACTTATAAGCTTTCATATGGTACATTTGTTTGTTGTGTTCTTAGTTTACTAAGCAATTAATTTTTACTGAGGGTGGTATTTTTATGAGTTAGTAGTGACTGAGGGGTTTTGATGTTCAAGAAGTTGCGTTTATGGGTTTCTCAAAGTTATTGCGAAAAAGTGACATTAACGGTGTTTACTTAAATATAAGAAACAGATAATGATTAGGAAAGTTATAAGACATAGGCAAGGATTGAAAAAAATTATGCCGTATACCGATAAAAAGATTAAAAATTATATATTCTAGTATTTATTTTGTCTAAAATTTTACTACAAAGAATACATAATCTAGCATTTTCTTTAATTTATTAATTATAATATTAAATTAGGAATTATACCCCTTCTATGTTTTTTTTAAATAGACATTATTTATGAAAAATTAAAATAGTCTTCTAATTTGATTTTTTATTCCTTTAAAGAGTAAATCAAGAGGGTATAAAATAAAAAACCCACCTACCAATTGGTTATAATTATTACCTTTGCGTAGAGAATAGAAAAAATCATTGGGAATAAATACCTTTGCCATTCACTTTGTCTTAAATACAATCCTCATTTTATTGAATAACTCACAAAATCACTAAACTCGAAAACAATATATAACCTTTTCTATTATAAATATATACAACAGTACAAATATTGCACCATCCAGTTTTTCTTATCTTACCCAAATTTTACAATTTGCAACCTACCTCAAGTCACAATTACTCTTTCAATGTCTAAAACAGAATACAAATCTGGCTCAAAACTTCTATATACCATCCCTCTCACTGTCCCAGACTCCCAGTCCATCATAAACCTCTTTTCCCTTTTTTTTTTTTTAAATCTTATCCGGCTAACACGAGCAAATATTCCCTATGGCTTTACCTACCAAGCCCTTCCTTGTAAACTAAGGTAAATGCATTGCATTTCTTCACATACAAAGACAGATCACAAAATAATGGGGACGTAAAGGGCTCAGTTTCCCCCGATCAACAATACAGACAGAAAACATTAGCGAAGAAAGTTCGAAATATGTCCAATATTTGCTCTAACTTTAAGTTCCACATGCCAGCATTTGTAAATGAAGTCATAATAATGGACACAAACATTACCAAGCTTAAGAAAAATCCAGAAAAAATACTCGTCATTCTTAAGCTAGAAAGCTTTTAAAAAGAAAAATGATGAAAGCTAAAAAAACAAAAGGTTGAATGGGATGAAGCCATGTTCATGCCTTGCTGTCAAGGCTCATTGGTTCAGCTTCCGCCTTCTGCAAGTACAAATTTAGTGTATTTAGTACAGATAATGATGCATTCTTCTTAAATATATTAAAGAAAATATACATACATAACTTTGAATTGACTTACGCTGGTTTCATGAGTCTCTAACTTGCTCATCCTAGCAAACATGTTGCCATAGAACTTGGCGTCCTTTTTATTGTACTCCTTCACTTTTTCCCTCAACAATTTATACTCCATTTTCACCTCCCTGTTTAGAAAAGCATAGGACCGATGACTATGTTAGGATCTGCAACCATGGATTATGGAAAACAAGGACGAGGTCGTCTAACAACCACAGGAGGAACACAAACAAGGACCTGTTATCTGGGTCGATCTCAAGAGCCTTCTTAATATCAAGCTCTGCTAAATCCAAGTCTGCAAGTTGGATATAAGCCTGTGCTCTTCTGTAGAGGGCCTTGACATTCCTACTATCAAGCTCAAGTACCTAAAATCACAAGGTGTAACGAATATAAGATGCAAGATCATAGGATGAAAGAGCTGCATTTTACTTATGATACACAAGAATATTGATAACACAAATATCAGACCTTAGTGCAAAGTTTTTCTGCCTGCTTGTACTCTTTCAATTTCAGCTTACATGCAGCATCATTCAGGTTACAAGCTACTTTCAAAGCCTTTGCCTGCTTCTTTTCCTCATCACCAAAGCTAGTGTCAAATTCTATATACTTAACAGCCTGCAAATGATACCCCAAATAATTATTACAAGTATAAGCAGACTAGAATCTACTCAGAAAGGTATACTAAAAGCAAATAAAGGTGAAATTTTTTGAGAAGATGCTGCAAAGAAAAATAGAATGTCAGTTACGGCATTGCTACAGTCAGGTGTAACTTACAACCATAAAATTAATATTTTTGCAGCCATTTCATGTTAAGCCAGAATTTAGATACATGCAATCAACAGCCAAAACCTAACAAAACTCCCAACACAGATGGAGTAGGGAATTGTCATCTAAGCAGACATATCACATCTGCAACTTACCTTTTCATATCTCTTGGATGCTCTAGCATATTTCCCAGCCTTGAACAGTACATTTCCTTCTTCTTTCTTTTTCCCCGCAGCCTCAATTTTCTCTTGGGTATTCATGTCCCAGGACTCCTTATCCTATAAAAGGTAAGTAGAGTAAACATATGCTACCTTTGGTTCATTATTCCCAAGCACAGGTAAGTGAGGAAAAATACCCATGCCTGGCTTTAATAGAACACTTCTAAACTCACCTTAACAAAAGATTCAAGCTCCACCTCGTAAAACACAGTTGAATTTGGGGGCACCACAGCCAGTTCTTGTTTGGATTCAGAAGACCCAAAAGCATACTCAGGTGCAATAGTTAAGAGAGCCACCTCCCCCTTCTTCATATTTGCCACAGCTCTATCAAGACCGTCAATTACTTGCTCTGCATAAAGATATCAACATTCAGCAAAATGCAATACCAAATCAGGGGACAATTAAGAGTATACAGGCAAAAATAACAATTGCCTTCATCTGTCTTGAACTCATACAAGTCTTCTCCATCATGGCCCTTCTTCACAAACACTGTTCCATCTTGTAGCTTCCCAATCAATTTCACTATCCTCAGCAAAACAATCCCATCAGTACAATGTTGCATGATATGAGTCAGCAAGTATATGCTTGAAACCATATAAGGTAAGAAAAATGCAGAAATAACACAGTCGACTCCCAGAAGAACTGAAACCATTAATTTTTAATGGGCTACCTTTAACTACAGCTCCTTCATTAGGCCGCTCATATCCCTCTCCTTCCTTCAGTATCTTCTTAATCACTTTTTTATCATTGGTTACCTCTGTAACAGTCTTCCATGACAACAACTCCAAGGTGATGTTAAGACAAGCATTAGGCGGAACAGCACCCTCACTGCCAGAAGCTGGCTTGCCCTTGTCACCAAAACCATCTGCAGACAGATGCCTAGTAAGTAAATTTAAATTGCCAATAACCTGTAAACAAAGAAAATATTTTTACTCACACTGTGGCTTCACAGTCAAGAGTACTTTCTCTCCTTTTTTCATCGTCTTAACAGCCTTTGCCAATGCAGGGCAAAAATGACCTAAATAAAGAATAAAAAGAATGCATAAAGGTCAATGAATGGTCCCTAGAATGCATCACATTCTTATTAAATAAATTATGCGAACTATTGTGTCCTGACCTTCTTTTACAGTGAACTCTACTCCATTGCACTTCGCAACCACTGTACCATCTTCCAGTTGTGCCTCATAATTAACTGTGTACATATAGATGAGCAGAGAAGCACATCAAAACCCAATGTAGATGATCTACATACTTGAGAAAAAAGATAAGACAAACAATGCAGAATACCTAATACTTCATCAAGGTCTTTAGGATTTTCCCATTTTTCTCCTTCCACAAGGATCTTTTTGAATATTCCACCATCCTTGCATATATCCTTCACACTTGTCCAAGACAGGAGCTCGACGTCAAATTGCAGAGTGGCACTTGGAGGAATAGTTGGAGGAGAGCCAGACTCACCATATGCAAGTTCAGGAGGAATTGTTAAAATGGCATTTTCTCCTTTTTTCATTGTCTTTACACCTATATCCCATCCCTTTATTACTTGTCCTGCAACAGAATATGTACCCCTTAAGAGATTAAAGTGATAGTAACAATTAGAAAAATATATCCATTGAAAGATTAAAATGATAGTAACAAAGAATACAGCCCAACATTTGACTTCGGAAGAGGGAAGGGAAAAACAAATCACAGCAACAGGAATTTGACCACTCTGCTGCAACTGGAATCACGTTTTCTCAGCTTGGCAGTGCTATTTACGAGTTTACTTACTTTGCCTACTTGACTAAGCTATGCTGAGATTCATGTTATAATATTAGCCTTATCAACTTCCCTTCTTTATGCACACCGTATGCTGCCAGGTGTGACGCATTGTAATCAGAATGGAAAACTTTTGGTAAATGATCTATTCTATAAAATCTATGCAGCAGTAAAGTAAGCTTATGCTATCAAGAAGAGGATTTAGCGGAAACTCCACAATCTCACTCATGCAATTGGTGGAAACAAATGATATGTGGTAATGCATCCACAGGGGAAAGAGAGGGAAACAGAAATCTCACCATTCTCACATGTTCACATCATTAAATGTATGTCCCACCACCCTCGGCCCACCTCTCTTTTAACCCTTCGTATGAAAACCTTCCTTGCTCAACCTTGCACTCTCTATCAGGTAATCTCAAAACCCTAACCTTCTCTTTTGACTTACTCTATCTGTATTGATACTAACTGTGTGTTTTGTGAAAGCTACACCAACAAGGACGACACAGCAGATCTGTTTGAGTCAGATCCAACTCCTAAAGCACCAAGAGGCACTTCTATTTCTCAGGGGATAATTGGCATACCCCTTTCTCTGCTTTTCTTTACTATTTACATTTCTGCTGAGTACATAGTGTAGCCGTTACAACCATTCTGTCATCTGTTACAATCTGTTATCATAACCGCTACACTACTATAATTATAGTTCCTACACTACTGTTACAGTGATAAACCTTAACTGTTTCTGTTACGTACTATAGTCTTTCATCCAAACCAGTGTCTTCCTAGTCCACTGATGTCTCTCTATAACACCTGCTTTATCTTTTAATTTTAGAAAGGAAGAACAAGCTAGACAAAAATCATTCCTACATTTTCCGTCCTCACAATACCAAATAATATCCAAAAGATGATCTCACTTCACTTCCCTCCAATCTACAGTTTAAAGCACACTCCAAGCCAGAATGCAAAAGAAGCCCTCTTTGACCACCGCTACTTTTTAAACAACAATTTCCAACCAACCGAACTCAGACAAAATGGCTAATAAATTGGCTCAGCATAAAGAAAATTCAAGGCTCGAGACCACCAAAACAATCATTACATTGGTAAAGCTCGCACGATGAAACCTTAAATCCAGCTCTTTAACACTGAACGGCACAAGATCAACAACTGCTCATTCCAATAGACAAATCCACCAATCAAGTTCACATTACAATCATCAAGATTCATTATTCAAACTACCCCAAAACACTATACTACAACACAACCAGTAAAAAATTAGTAGTAGAAATCATTCATAATCACAAAATAGAAAAAGAAAAGGGACTTCACCTTGACCAAGAGTGAATTTAAGCGGCGTGCCGCGATCCCTACTTGAATCAAATTGAGTTCCGTCTAGCAAAGTCCCCGTGTAATGAACTGAAAATGAAACATAAGAAGAAAACCACAAATTAACAAACCTTATTAGCCAAATGAAATCCACGACACCAAGTTGAAAAGAAGAACGGAAAGTCTCCAACTTATATATTACCTTCGACTTCATCGCCATTATCAGGAGTGTCCCAACCTTCACCTTCCTTAAGGAGCTTCTTCTTCAAACCTTGTTTACCGATCTCCTTCTCTTCACCGACTTTCATGATAGGAGCGTCGTCCGGGAGGTCCAAGTCGTTCATCATCATGTCGTCGGCCGGAGGGATATCGAAGTCCTCTTCCATCCTGCTTAAGAGAAATTGAACGTGTGTAGATGGGACAAGATGTGTGTAGAACGGTGGAAGATGAAGAAGATAATGGGGAGGAGGAAAAGTCTAGAAAGAGAGACCGAGCTGCGTGCTGTGCTAGGTACAATTGATGTAAGAGACTGGGAAGATCAAAGAGGTATTTATATGGCGTGCGAAGAGTGGAGCTCAAAAGTGTGTGTGTGTTTTGTGGGTTCTAGAGGCTTCTATTTTAGAGGGTTTTTTATTTTCATTTGTAAAAGAGACAGAGAGAGAGCATAGATAAATACATATCCCTCGTTTTGAGCTCTAAGTTTTTTTATTTTCTTTTTAATGTAAATCCCTTTTTCCCGCAGGAATTTTGCAAATTTGTATCATCAATTACTAAATTTAAAAGTACTAATTTATTTTTTTATAAATTTTTGAATTTATTAATAATAATAGATGAGGTAGTTGATTATAAAAATCAATAAATTTGTAAAATTTGATAACATTCAGATTATTGATTATAAAATGAATAAATTTTGGGTATAAAATTATTAATTTAAATTTCATATGGTTAATTATAAATTATATAAAATTCAAATATTAAATACTATAAATTACCCTTTCAAATTATAAAGTCGTCCTCAATTCATACACTAATAAATTATGCAAGTGTGATGCTATGTGATAAAAAGATAAATGAACTATTTTGAATTAATGATAAATAGGTAATGCTATCGAACATGTGCTTATCCAAAAACTAAACTTGGACGGATAGAATTCGGTTGGATATTAAGAGTATTGATGCAACCGAGATGGGTTTGGAAAGGTTTATATAAAACCTAAAGCTTAAACCCATCTCGATTCCTTATAAAGTTGCTCAAACCCGACTAATGATCCTATAGGGTTTCTTATACAATACTCAAACTCGTCTTTATAGGATCATAGTCCTAAGCCATCCCGTCCCACCGATTCGATTGCATTTTTACTTTTTTTTTTAATTTCCTTTTTCATTCTTATTGCTTATAGGTTCATGCAAAATGAACAAATAAGACAGTGTAATATTAACTCCACATTGCATATTCTATATCAATACCTTCAAAAAAGTGTAATAATAAGACAATGTAATATCAAAAGCTGTTGTATATATGCGATGCATATTTCTTTTTTTGCAAATTTTTTACCTTATATATATAATTTCTAACTTAATTTTGATGTGGGATAAGATTCTTTTGCATTATGTTCTTATATTGAAATATGTGATTAAGTATAATGCAAATGTAAATGCCATTCTAGATAAGGAAAATCTTATTCCAAACTTTGTAATATAATGCTAGTCTTCTATCTTTTCGAGTTAAATGTGGTATTTATTTTAATTTTTCTAGTTGAAAAAAAGGACATTAATGTCAAAAATTGAAAACAATAGAAAATGTGTGCTTAATAATATTTTTAGTTATTAAAATGCACTTTATATTATATTAAGTAATAAACTATATCAATTAAAAAATAAGCAAATTATTCATTTGGCATATTATCTAATATTTAATTGTCAGCATCAATAATAAGTTGGTAACGATAATATTACTTGCCCCTCTAACATTATATATAAATTTTTTTTAAATCCACTTATCTGTAACAACTTAGTAATATGTGAGTTATGACAAACCTTAATGTTTGTTAAGTTCATTTTTTTAATTTTAAAATTTAAACTGTGTTTTATACTAATTTTAGTGGGTCGAGTCAACCCTATAGGTTTACAACTACGATCCAAACTCGACTCGCGATCCTATAGGATCACAAAATTTTTTACTAAACTCATCTCATAACCTTATAGGGTTTTTGGTGGGTCGGATAGATCGAGTATCCGGTCTGGTTGCATCTTTAATAGAGAGCCATAATATGGGATATAGATATAGTTTTCTACCCCCACCCAATGCTCAACAAATCCCCTCCCCCCCAAGTAGCTTTCATGGAATAGAACTTGAACTTGAAGTTATTGGTATTAGGTCTTTATCTCCAATACCCACCTCATAATTTATACTCTATCATATAAAGTAAATAGATACTAAGGTATCTTGTACCTATTTAAAGCCTTCACGTTATTAAATAATTATAAATAATGTAAATATATAAGAACTAAAGAGTAATGGTCTTTTTTTTATTGCTGTTACTTTTTTTTAAAATTATTAGTATATAAAGCGCAAAAAATAAATAAGTCAAGTTATATTATGTACGCTAAACGAGCCAAGCTCAAGTTTCAAAAAAGCTTAACAGGCTCGAGCCAAGCTTATATATTTCAAACTCAATAAGAGTCATATGTTAACTTAATATTACACATATAATTGTGTACGCTAAATGAGCCAAGCTTAGGTTCAAAAAAGCCTAACAGGCTTAGGCCAAGTCTGCACATTTCAAACTCAATAAGAATCCAACTTAGCTTGAGCCTATTAGAAAATATACGAGCCAAGCCTACGCCAACAAAAACCCAACTTGGTCAGGCTCTTTTACACCTCTAGTTATAGTTAGTAATTTTGTCATGTGATTTTTGCTAAATTGCAAATCTCCACTTTTTCTATGATTAGATATCATTGTTTCAATATTTCTTCCATGATCATTTGAATGCATAATTATATACTCATCATAAGAGTCTGTTGCCAATTGGCATATTTTCTTTCAAAAAACTCCACCGCTAACATGACAAATATAGGATTGATCATTTGTAAAAAAAAAAAAAAAGAAATCTAATTTGTTTATCGAAATATTATAACGGTAAATGTCAATTTAGTATTTTAATATTGTACAAAAGTTTAATTGAACTTTAAAATTATTAATTTAATATCCGATTATTTTTACAACTTTCTTATTATTATCTATTCTATTTGTTAACATACAATATTATTAAATTTTTACTTTCTTCTTAATATCATCTAGTAATAATAAACTGCTTATTTGACATCAAAGATGGAACAAGGTGCATCAAATGAAGTAATACAATAGTCCCAAAAAAATTAATTATATATTAAATTAATGATTTTAAATTTTTGATACTAAATTCAATTTCCCTTCAAAGTCCAAATTATAGAATTGACATTTTTTTTTCCTCAAAACAAGAAAAATAATGGATTATTATGAAATAAACTTGACCTTCTTGCCAAGAGAGTGCCAGATTAACATTACCTCCATTGGCGAAAGAAAAGAACTTGTCTGTTGATATTTAATAAATAAATAAGAAAACAAGCGAGAACGAGAGTCTTGTAAAATATGAGACAACCTGAGAATTGTTTCTCCATTTGCTTTTCATCAATTAATGTAATGCTATTGGAGGCACAAAAGATGATGGAAAACAATTAATTACCATTGGCAACAACAATGAAATTATCATCAATGATAAATTCTCATGGATACCATATTGACGACAACACGCATTAACATAAAAGTTTGGCAAAGTACGTCACAGCTGTGATTGTCATTTCTGTCTATCCAGAAATTTAATAGATTGAAAAGGAAAAGAAAACGGTTAAAAAAAAGGAAAAAGATAAAGAGAAAACCAATGGAAGAGAATCACTTGCAGTAAAAGAAATATATAAAACATTAAAAAAAAAAAGGAGCAAAGACAAGTCAGATAAGAATTATGTACCCCTAAGTCAATGGGAGTGGTTTTTTTTTTTTTTTTTAACTTAAAAGAGATATTTCATTGGTATTCACTAACCGTTGTCATATACACAAAGATTAAAATCATCAATAGACAAACTAGACTGAGCATCTAAACGGATCACTTCAGGAGTTGGGAAGGGGGTTTACGCCACCAATCCATAAGACACATCCCTCTTCTAGTTATAAAAGCTACTTAATCTCCAACCAAATTTGCTTTTCTAGAAACATGAGAGACTGAAAAATTAGCAGGACCTAACTCAAAAAGATTCTTGATTTTGACCAGATAAGGACTAGAGGCCAAATGAAGCTTAGATTTATTACCAACTAGAGGCCAAATGAAGCTTAGATTTATTACTAAGGAGAGATTGGACTAAAGAAAGACAATCCAATTCGAAATCAACATTGGCCCAGCCTATATCAATAGCCAATTCAAACCCCAAAAGAAGAGCTTTACGTTCAATTTCCTCTGCTGTCAGTTCGTAGCATACAATTGAATAACCCAAAATTACTGTCTCCAAAGAATCTCATACCACTACACTCATAGCTGCCCAATCACTTACAGCTAATCAGGAACCATCCACATTGTTCTTCAGTCTATTCGCCAAGGGTTTCTTCCAAAAACACTCACTCACTTCAGAAATGTCAACTCTCCTTCCAACCGAACTCCCATCTCCACAGACATTATTTAATAAAGTTCAGGTATAAACCAAAGCCTCCATGGGATTCACCATGCTACCTTAAAAAAAAAAACCATGCATCTCATCTTCCAAATATACTAGGACACCACACTAATCCTCACATCGATGTTAGCGTAAACCCTACCACAAAAGGAAGAAAATTGGTCAAACCAGTCCATAAAGTTTCGATCTTGTGTTTATCGATGCAGATCCCAAGACTTCTAAACTAGATAGGCCGAGTCCACTCACATATAAGGTATGCATGTTCGATTGTTTCCACCTCACCACAAAAAGGACACAAAAGATCAGGGAGAGATTTTCGCTTTCGAAGGTGTTCTATAGTAGGTAGACAATTAAATCCAATGCAGCATAAGAAATGTTGCATCTTAGGTAAAGTCTTTATCTTCTAAATCTTCTACCATTGTTATTTAGTCATTTCTTTATAAGAAGAAGCAAGACTAGATAAAGCTTATATTTATTGTGATTTCAGGTGGTGATACACAAATTTAACTATATAAACACCATCATGAGATGAGGCCAAATGATAGTACCAGCATGTTGGAGACGGCCTAAAGGTAATCTTCTAATACTCTCGACCTCTTTGTCTGGCATATACTGTCTAAAATTCAGAGATATTCCAGGACATAGTGTCTGCATCTATAAACTCTTTAACAGTTAGGATATTAGTGACACCACTAGCCTTACATTTAGGAATAGCACTAGCTACCATAGGAACCTAATGATCCTTGAAAGCTCTTATGCTATCCCCTGAACCCACCTGCCAAAGACCTTCCTTGAAGAGCTAATCTTTACCCTTCAAAATACTGCTCTAAGCCCAAGATGTCCAACCCCCATGAGAAGCAAATTTGAAGTCTCTATCTGGGAAATAAAGGCCCTTAAGTATTTTAACCCATAGATTGGACGCTCCAGTTTCAATTCTCCATGCTAATTTAGTCAACAGAGCTAAGTTGAAAGAGTGAAGATCGTTAAAGCCCAGACCTCTCTACTCTTTAGCCAAAGAAAATATATCCAAACCCTTCCAATGAATTCTATAGTCTTTCTATTTCTGTCCCTAAAAGAATTTAGCTATAAGCACATTCACTTCATTACACCACTTCATTAGATAGCAAAAACAAGATACTAAATACAAAGGGACAGCTACCACTACTATTTTAATTAAAATTTCTCTAAGTTTCCTAACAATTTTCTCCTTAACAAAGCCCAAAGCCTGATATTTAGAGCAGCCCTAAAGCTCAGGTAATCCCAACTAGATAACAAGGCTATCTGTAACAGGAATACCTAAAATACTTCCAATATTTTGTTTCACTTGATATTCTGTATTGCTACTGAAAAAGGCACTCGATTTCTTTAGGTTCACATTCTGCCTAATGCTTAACAATATGTATCCAAAATACCTAGCAACTTTGCTACCTCCTTCACCTTAGCTTCCATGAAAAATAGTGAATCATCTGCAAAAAATATATGAGAAAGGGTAGGACAAGACATCCGCAACAAAGATAAACAAATATGGTGATAGCAGAATACCTTGACGTAATCCCCTATTAGGTTTAAATTGTGCCACTCTCTTGCAATGTAATAAAATGTTAAGTTCGATAGATGAGACACATGACATCACCCATTCAATCCATTTGCCATCAAAACCATACCTCACAAGCACTTTTCTAAGAAAATTGCATTCAATTCGATCATAAGCTTTATTCATGTCAACCTTTAAGGAGCAAAAACCTTTCTTTCCTCTCTTTGATTTTCTGATATTAGATCCCCTAGAAAGGGTTTTAGCCTATTGACAAGAACTTTTGAAATGATTTTATAGACAAAATTGCAAAGACTAATAGGATGGAAATGAGAGACATTTTGAGGATGAAGAATTTTAGGAATTACGACAAGATCAGCAACATTAAGATTAGGTGGAAGAATACCTATGACGAAGAAATCTTTAATTGCATCATTACCGTCTTCCCAATGATAGTCCAGAAATGTTGATAAAAGATTCTTGAAAATGGGATGAAATTGTTCCTAAAACTGTAGAATAGGAGAGATAAAATGGTGCTTGTACATAACATAATAATAGAATATAAAATGAAAAAATCAAAATAAAATTATGAAAACAGTTTCCAAAACCATAGGATTTTACATTTAAGTCTTTATGAAAAATAAAAGAAATGATTTTATTCAAAAGGCAATTAAAAGGAAAAAAAGACAAATGGTACCAAAATCCAAGAAAATAATTCATTTGAGTCTTTTTATTAGTGTTGGCAAAACAGGAACAAGGCTTGACTGGGTATGTCAAGGGGTCAGAGGTCAAGAGATCAAATTGGGATCAATAAAAATATTAAAAAAATAATTTATAATTTAATTACTAGTGACAAGAAACATGAAATTACAACAAAATATAAGTTTAAATAATCATTTAACTAATTATTAAAAATATTTGAACTTTTGCGGCCTTATTTATATTTCTAATTTTATTAGTTTCAACATACAATGTTATTAGTAAAAATATCCGCTACCCAGAAACTTGATTTTCCGCTGTTTAGTTGCATAGTTGCAGCTTTTCATCTTTGTAAATATTATTTCATGAATGCAAACCCTTGTTTTATTGAAGATAAAAAAAAAATATATATATATATAGTTCCGTTTTTATTTTTTATATTATTAAATATTTGTACTCATTCTAACATGGACATTATTCAGTTGATTTTTCCCATTCGCTATTTAAGCTCTGTCCATGTTGGTCCAAAACAGGTATACGAAGGTAATCAATTTGGTGGTTTCTTAAGTCTCAATCTGGGTTCCATCAAATCCGAATTTTCCTAACTTAAAAACAAAAAAAAGAAGAAAAAATTTAAGTTGAATATTGAATAATGGATAGAACTCGCTTTCAATATAAAGCCTATCCATTTTGGAACCGTCCTAGATGCCTGGAAGTCGATCGTAATTTTATTTTCATTATAGTTCCACAAATTTAGTAATTGGACGTAGCGGTTTAGGAACAAACCAATCAATCTAACTCTAACTAATTAATTCTTAACCAAAAAAAAAAAAGAACAAATAAAAAGCTTCCGACGAAACTATGTTTGACTACGTGATACCATTGAGAAACATACTCGAGCCATCTATGGTTAAGCCATTTTTTTTTTGTCCCACATCGTTTAATCCATCTAATTGAAACTTGTATCAACCAAGTTTAACCATCAAGTTGATGATGTGTTAGCAGGCCAATAGTCATTTAGGTTATTTTGGATAACCGAATCAGTTCAATAAACAAGTTTGGTTGTAATACCCCTCAAATATAGATGGTAGAACTCTAATCACAGAAACGATTTTTAATATAATAACTTGGAGTTCATCATAACTTCAAAGTTAAGCGTGCTTTGTGTAGAATAATTATAGGATGGATGACTCCCTTGGAAGTAGACATCGGCACGGTTTGGGTCGATTCCGGACCCGAACCGGAACCGCCAGAGCCGGGATGGTTCACGATTCCAAGGAACCGCAGATTCTGGCGGTTCCGGTTCCACGTGAACCATTTTTTTTTTTTTGAAAAAAAATTTAGAAAACCAAAACCTTACCCCATTCCACCCCCCCCCCCCAAAACGCCCAGAAACTTGCATCATGTGTAGGTTTTCTCTTTTTTTTTTTTATAAATTAAAATATTTGGCGGTTTCGGACCTAGTTGGAACCGCCGGTTCGGCCACGCGAACAGCTTGGACCCATCAGTTCCGGCAGGTCCTTAGACGGTTTGGAACCGTCACCGAACGGGCGGTTCCCGGTTCAGGAACCGCCGATGACGGTTCCCGGTTCGAAACCTCCCCGTGGTGATGTCTACTTGGAAGCGTTGGCCTCAAAAGGACAAAACCATGAGAGTGTGACTAAAGTGGACAATAATACCTCGATGAGGTGGAATTCTGGAGCATTACACTGGTTGTACCACCAAAATATTAATATTATAATGAAATTGTAATTCACCAGAATTTCCATGATTGATTATGGATTGAATTAATGAGTTAAGGCTCTGAAAAATAAAAAGAACTTATTAGCTATCTATGAACAATTTTAAGAGCCCAAATAATTAAAAAACAATAACCAATTACCAAATATAAATGGATAAAATATAAATATTTTTATTTATTTTTTTGGGCTTGACTTGCGAGTTAGGTGACATAACTCAAAGAGTCTAGTTCAGTTATTAGAATGGCACTACGAGATTTGACTTAATGAGCTAGGAACACGGATTATTGGACTAGTTCGCCACATCTAGCTTTTCTCATGCAGGCTCATGCACACAAAGGAGATGACTATTGGCCCTAAGAGGAACTCCATCTCATCCATCCATCAATCACTATGATGATCTAACGGGCGTCATCCATAGTAAGTCCCTATAAATACTTAGTCACTCTTCCCTATTTCCAACTTTTTGAGGGAGAATATAAATAACATTCTATAGGGAGACTTTGTTGACAAAGATCAAGTAAAGCAACCCAAGCGATTTTTATATTAACTGCTCAAGAGCTGTGAGGTCGATATGTGAAGTCTACTTAATCTCCTTTACTTGTCACTTGTGCATTCAAGACACTAAGACTGTCTGTTATTTCTCCTTGTCATTCTTTGTAAGCTATCTCGTCATCAAGTATCATCTCCTCTGCAACACTCTAAATTCACATGCTAAGTACAATATTCACACAACATGTGCGTGACCACTATCAGGAAGAACCCTGCATTTACACCAAGTGAAATCGCTATAACTTAATTATGGTGAAATTATTAAAAAAAAAACCTTAATTATAAAAAGTATCATAAGTTAAACTTTAAATCCACTAAGCATGTTGAATTAAGTAATATTAAACAAGTTGATACTAAATCAATTACAAATTTTCTTGTAAACTTATAATAAAAAATTATGATAAATCTCATAAAAGCTATCTAAGTATCTCCTTAGGGAAGTTATTTGCAAATAAGTAGCCCCTCAAGGAAGTAATTTCACTTACAAGTGGCTTTTAAAGAAGAAACCCCTTAAGAAAAGCTATCCCCACCCACTTCTTTGGCAAACAACTTCTCTTGAAAGTTACTTAAATCTATTAATAAGAACCTATTTTCCTCAATTAACAAGAACCTATTTCCCTTATCATCCTCTACATATTCTCTCCCTCCATTTACTTAATCATTTCATCATTTGCTCTCTCATTTTACCTCTCCCCAAATAAAAATCCAACATCATCACAACCTCAACAGAAATAGAGGGGTTACAAGAATTCGAGAATTGCATCAATAAGAATCAAGGATAATTTTTTTTCATCTCAAGTTAAGTGATTCTAACCTTGTTAATTATTGATTTCAAATGGCCAAGTCAATGATTGGATAGAAATTGTAGAAAAATGAAACCACACTTATGATTATAAAGAAAAGGTAAGATGATTAAATTTATTTATTCTTAGAAGATTGCTATAAAGAAAATGTTAAGATGGAGGAATATTGAATAAGTTTAGAATTAGTTTCTCTACTAAGAGATGACTATGAAAATATCCTATACACTTCGGTGAATCTGTTAATATAACCTTTGAGATTGATGTCAAAATAATTATAAGTGGAGCAAAATTTAGGAATCAATGAATGTAAGTATATGCAAGTTTTGAATAGACATAGGAAAGTAAGAAATTGATCATGCTATGTTGTGATACTCGTGTAGTTAATCCAATTATTTATTTTGAGGAAAATTGTCAAATGTAGAGATCATTGATTCATCCATAAAGGAGAAATCAATCATTCGTCAATTAACTAGCTTAGGCTTAGATTTGAACCATGTCTATTTGAAAGTATTTAAGCAATGATCCTGGTGATGGATAGATATTAAGTGAATACAATGAAATGTTGTTAAATAAAGCCCCAATCACCATGGCACGACCCCCTCCCCATGAAAGAAGATTGAAGAAAGATGAAGAAGGAAGTAGCAACTCGAGCAAATCCCAAAAGTCCAAATTAAAATTTTGTAACTAGATCGACCTAGGTTATAGGATCAAATAGAAGTTTATCGTATGTTTTCAGAAAGGTGTTTTGTGTTGTTATGTTTTGTGACTTTGTTGCAAGCTTTATTATTGATTTCTTCTATGTATGGGTTTCGTACCCTTGGATGTTTCTCATTTAATGAAGTATTTCTAATTTGAACAATTTCGACTTCTGATTTTAATATTTCAGCTTCTTTTGTGAATTTGATATATTCTCTATCATGTTAGAATTTTTGAAATTTTTGAAATTTCCCTGATTTAACACTTAAAAAGACTTAATGATTAAAACTCACGTAACAAAATTTATATAGTCGACCTAGATGAGGACATGTGAGGGAAAGACGTGCATCAACTGATCCACCAAATGAAGCAAACCAACAAGAAGTACCTCCAATAGTTCTCCCCCCCAAACCCAGAAGGTGACTTACATGTGTTAGTATAACAACAAAATATGAACATGCCAGCACTGGCATCGACACAAGCACTACCTCAACAAGTACCCCAAGTATTTGTACAAGGATCTGCACCACAAGATGCCCAGTCACATGCCGTGCCTTTGCCACCAGTGCCACCACCTCAACCTTATAGGACTTCATTTCGGGATTTCATCAAAAGCAATCGCTACTTTGATGAAGCTTTTGGAAAACCAGATGAAGCCGATGATTAACTTGTGTAGATAAAGCGATCTTTTGCTGGTTATGAAATAACCCATCACCTCCATCTAAGTTGTGGTACCTACATGCTGAGATTTAATGCCAAGATTTAGTAGGAGTCAAAAAGCTAAGAGTTGCCACCGCCCATCACTTGGGACATGTTTTGGAATGAGTTTTTAAAGAACTACTTTCCAGGAAGCTTGAGAGTAAGGTATAGTGCTAACTTCTTGCACATATCTCATAAAGGAAGGACTATAGAGCAATACGAGATGGAATTCAGTAGACTTCTACAGTGCGCCCCCAATTCTTACAAGTACAGTGAGGGAATTGAAGCAGCAAGTATTTCTAAATGGACTTGATGAGGATTTAAGGATGATGTTAGAAGAGTTTGACATCCGCACCTTCAGAGAATTGATAGAACGAGCAAGGATTGTTGAGGGAGCTAAGAAAAGAAAGGCTGGAGCTTCTAAGAAGAAAATTTTTGTGTTCGATAAGAAATTTCAAGCCGGGACAAGCTTTAATTTCTCTTCTAAGAGGTTCAAACTTGTCAGCCACTTCAAGGGAAATGTTAGTGAATGAAAGGATGTTTAAAATTCACAATAACTTATTGGAAGTGCAAGGAAGCACACTATCTGAAAAGATGTCCCATGCTACAAAACAAGTGCTATTTATGTGGCGACCCAAGTCATAAGATCCCTGATTATTCGAAGAAGGCCTCCATAACTTACTTTGTTTGTAAGCAAATAGGGCATTTTGCTAATGAATGTCCTCAAAGGAAATCTATAATTGTTCAACCTATTGGATCATCAGGAAGACATACTCAGACAAGAAGCGGAAACGGAAATAGAAGTCACCCGGCATCATCCATGCATGGGTTGAGGATTTACAACTTGTAGGGACAATGGCTCTCTGAAGAAGCCAAGGAAGATGGAGTGGAGTTAGCTGCCTTGGACAATGGAGAAGGCTATGACTGTGGTCTGGTTATAGGTTAGCCTTAATCCCTAAATATCTACCCATTTGATATCTTAAGTATAAAATTATAGATATGAAGTATAGTCGATAACAATAAATGCATGGGAAATACCATAAGAAACGATAAGATTAGTAACTCATGTGTCTTGAACACAAGAACAATACAAGTAGGAGATTATAATAAAATAGATCAAAATATCATTGATGATACATCTTGAATGCATGAACTATACGTGTCAATTGATAATAATAAAATTAATTTTGCATATGGTGTTTTCTCGTGCTTTTATTTTTTATACCATACTTGAGATTATTGGCTATTATTATGTTTTAGGTGGAAAAGGTAAGTATGACTTTGTTAGATTTATTCGATTCGTTGGATTAGATAAAAAGGTCTTAAATTTTGAAATTATAAAAATTAGGAACTTTAGGATATAAATAAGTATATTGAAAGTACTATCTATCTTATTGTGAATATTGCTATCACTACATATAGATTAACTTGTAGATTCCAAGCTTATTGAATTTGTACATAAAATTTTGAGTTGAAAAATTATAATTAAAACCTTAGTGCATATTGATTCAAATATAGATTAGGTTTACTCGTTATAATTTTGTGAATGTTACCATAATATGCCTTGTACAGTTTTTGGTGAATTCCTATCACTTGCATTGTTGAATGGAGGTTAGAGTCCTAGAGATGACTCATAAGAACTCATAGATATGTTTGATATACTGCTTGTGTAATAAACTCCCCGTAGATGGCAAACTCATTTCGTACTCTAGGTCCTGTACGTAATCAACTTACTTAACTTAAAAACAAAAAAAAAAAAAATGGAAAATTCATTAAATGAAAAAAAAAATTATTTTTACCTTTTCTCATATTAGTAAATAAAATGTTTTTTCACTATCCTATATAAATATATTAACTAGTTATTTTCTAAATTACCAAAAAAATAAAGTAAATGAAGTTTTTAAAATTTAGGTTCATTTTAGGTGTTTTCAGAACCAAAAGTAAAAGTTAGATCTTTTAGGACTTTCATAGGGACAAAAAAAAAAAAAAAATCAAAAGGGATAAACTACTTAAACTTGGCGCTTTTTGCAATTAAAACGAATCACTGGACTAAAAGTTTTATAAAATTAAAATGAATTACAGAAACGTGATTCCAACTAGTAGCAACATAAACATTTATGGGGTGGTCACAACAATAAAATCATTTTTATGCGTTTTCAACAAACATTAAAGAATCCTTTTTTAGGTGTTTTCATTAATATATATATATATATATATATATAGTTTTTTAGGACCTCTTCATAAAAATAAAAACTTTTTGTAGAACTCTCTTTATAAAAAACATAAAAATTTTCCTTTAGGATTTTTTTTTTTTGTTTTAAAAACTAAAATCTAGGTTTCCTTGAACTATTTTTTTTATAAAAAATTAAAAAATTGAAAAAAATAAAACGAAAACTAAGAAAAGGTATGTTCTTTCTCCAACTTACCAAATATGGCTCATATAGTTCAGAATTTTTTAAGCTTATACAAGCCTAGATAATTATATAGAGTTTTAACTTTGCAGCTACTGAACTCACAATCTCTGATTTTTCATGCGAATTAGTGGTTGAAGCGGAAATCAAACCACCCTTTGATTTTCCATTCATGTTTTATTTTTCTGACTTCACTCAGTGGCAATTCTAACTCAAGCAAATCTTTAATAATGGGGGATATATAAAACCCTATTAGTTCCTGATCCAATGTTCCATATTAAACGGATTGGGTTTAATACAGTTTGGAACCTTTAGGAGGACATGAGCAAAATTCAAGTTCAACAATTGCTTCCTATAGGGCTGACAAATTAACCCAAAACTAAAAGAAAAAAAAGGCAATAGAAGTGATTGTATTATCAAATTTGGGCATGAAAAAAATATTTTTCTAGAAATCTTTTTTTTTCTTTTAATTTTCATTTGTTTGTTAGGGTGAAAACTTCCTTGTAAGTGAAAAACATTTTTCTTAATAAAGGAAATAGTTTTCTTTTTATGCAAAGACCTTAACATTTTTTAGGAAGACAATTTGTGCTTTTTAAAAAAGAAAATTGTTTTTTGAATTACACTTCATAATAAAGAGTATATTATTTTAACACTATATTACATTTTGCCTAAAATTCATGGAAAATACTAAAAATTCCTTTTAATATATTTATACAAATACAACCAAACACATCAAAATATGTTATTTTCATAAATTTTAATGAAAATCATTTTCAACTAATAATAGATTTTCTTTAGGGAGTTAGTGTCTCAAGTTTCATTTTTTACAATTTAATATTCCTACTTTAAATTAAAATCTAGTTTAGCTCTTTCTTAAATAGACATTTTAGCATATGTTCTATTGTGTTGAGATGACAATCACTTGTCATTTTTTTTAAGTACTCACCATCAAGGTAATGATTGCAATATTGGAAACTAGGAAAGTTACCTTATTATAACTATATAAAAGTTTCATTTGATGACAAAATAAATTAAAGATGAACCTTTTCATACGATTATGAAGCATCAATGCTTGATTTCCAAGACCTTAATTGACAAGATAGTCCAGGTGGATCTATGTGTTAAATATATGCATACATATATATATATATTATATATATTGATTTCCATCTCTGCTAACATACCATCTCTTAGAGTCTCTCTCTCTCGTCTTCCTTTTTTTATTGTTCTATTTTGCATGTCATTCTTTCGCATAAATTATCTTCTCAATGTATTTATAAACATAGTATAAAATTGGTTAAACAATATATGAGGTTTGATGCAGAATGGACTTTGGCCAAATGAGCTGTAACGAAGAATAATCTAGGCCTATTAAATACAATAGGCTAATTTAACTTCAACAAACAGCTAACACATTTTGGCCCATTCACATCGTTGAATAGAATAAGAGAGAAATGAAATTCTAATTTAAAGAGAATGTAATATGATTATTACAATCTTCAGTTGGTGTAAAAAGCAATAGCAATTCATTATGAATTATTATTCGTTTCACTAATGAATAGTTATTCATGTCAAGTGAGGAGATTATTTGTCTTATTATTTTTTACTTCTTCAGCAATGGACTCTTTGACTACATATTATAATATATGACTAGTTGTTAAAAGATTAGCAATGTGGACAATCTCTTCAAACTAAAGCTCTGTTTCATCATGCAAGAAAAACAAAGCATGGAAGACCTAATCCTCAAGTAGCTCAACGCAAGGACTTGTTGCTGCTCTTTATTATCAACAGCTCGGTCTTTACGATCAATTCAGCTAGATAAGCATACACCGTCGTCGTTCTCAACGACTATGTTAATATAACCACATGCAGCGGCAAAAGAAAGCCTTCGCTAGTTCATATATGATAGGATCATTCTTTGTTTTGGTCCTTCGCCTTGTGTGTGTGCGTGTATATATATTATCATCTACAATGTTCATGGGAGAGTGGCGTCTTTGCCACCGCTGTAAATGGGAAGACCATGAAGTTACAGAGAGAGATGCAAACGGAGGAGGCAAATTTCAAAATTTCAGGTCCAAAACGGAGGAAAATGTAGCATCCTTGGTCTCGAGTTTTTAGGAAAATTATATGAAACATTTCTGTTAATTGAATTGATCGAAGGATCATTACCAAGTTTACAAATTTCTTCCTGGGTGTGCGGGAATCAGTTTGGTCTGGTTTTCTCTAAAATCAAACCAAACCATATTATAATTCACAGTTTTGTTTTTTGTCCTTCCTAAATCAAACAATTAAATAATGGTTTAGATCAATTCGAATTATGGATTAAATCAAAATTCTAATGAAAAAAACCTTAGTTCTAATATTTTACATTTGTACGGATATTCATATATTGAAATCACACTATAAAGTTCATATTGTAAATCACAACAAAATACTTTATAAATTCATCACATTCATAATCCATAATCTCTCATAAAATCATTTAGTCACTAACATAATACGCTTATTGACTAACACATGGTAAAATAAAATCATCAGTCAACCATCCAGTGATAAATTTGGCCAAAGAAAAAAAGTCATTTATGAATAAAAATAATCTAATAACAAAATATAAAATGAAAAATTAATACATAATAAAATATATAATTAAATAAAAAAATCCATACTCCATAGAGTCCAAACAATTAATAAAAAGCAACATTAACTTATCAATGAAGGAATATATCTTGAACCTAAAACTAATTTTAAAAAAAAAAGAAACAAGTTATTATTGACCAATATTTAGCATATAATGAATATCATAATAAAATCATATGAACATATATGATCTTTAATAAATTATCATAACAAAATTTATAATTACAAGTAAAATATGTTTATGTTTATCTAAAACGACTTGGTTTGGTTTTCTAAATTGACTCGGTTTACCCTTCAAACCATTCATAAATTTATGGATTGGTTCGAATTGAGAATTTTCTAACTATATTGTTTAAAAAAAAAACCATATCTTTTATTTAGTTTGATTCAATTACATATTAGTCCGGTTCAATTGGTTTTTTGCCCACCCTTAATAACCATCACCAAAGTTTACAACTTTATTCCTTTTACCGAACTTACATAAATAGTAAAGAAACTCTAACATTATTGCTTTAAAGTTCGTCCACCCCCGTCACCAAAGTTTACAACTTTATTCCTTTTCCATATAACTAAAACCAAGTACCAAACATATACAGGAAGAATAAAGCAACTCCCAACAATTTTCCTTTAAAAAATTACCTTTAATGTGATATGTGTAGAGGTTACAAGCACTTTTCACAAGCTAAGGCTTGCACTTCTCGAAATCGGGCCCGAATTCACAATGTAATGCAGGTAGAGAACACACCTCAGTACATAACGAAAATGTTGGAAGTTTTAGTTTCATGGAAAAGGACTAAAGTTGTAATCTTTAGCAATGTGCATGGAAGAAAAATGTAAACTTTTCAACGATGGGTAGAAGAAATTCAAATGAAAATGTTTAATGCCTGAATTAATTATAAATTAATTATTTCCAAAGAATGAGAATGTATTGATGCAATGGATGTTCATTTTCCATGGAACTTATGGTATGGTTTACTATATCAAGATAAAATCTCTAGTTCCACATTATTAAATCCTTAAAAACTAGCTTTGTATATAATACATGATTGAATAATATAATGACATAAATGATAAATCCGATTTGATGTATAGACTTTTAGATAAGCCCAAGATCTTTTATTAATGATAATTATAGTAGTAACAATAATTAAATAATAATTACATTGGTGAAATAAATAAAAGAAAATGCCACGTCACTTAACACATGGCCTTGACACATGGCATAACTCTATAGATTGAAAGTGCTCTATCAACTAATGAAGTTGGTGTACTTGAAAAATTCAATTGGATATTAAGTTGACTATAATGCTTATATAACTAACTATACTTTTCTCCTAATACCACGTTTAGTATACAAAAATTGTTTAGAATAGAATGGATTTTCAATTATGGATTTATTTTTGTATACCAAACATGACATAAAAAATTAACTTATATTTTAATATTTAATCAATCAAAGACCTAGTAACAAGAACATGCTCATACAATGCAATGGTATTAGTGCTTAAACTACTACATTATCCCAATTCGCATGAGTCACAATGCAATTAAAAAAAACAATACACCAAATCAAAACTAGATCAAGGTACAAATATAATTTTAGGAAAAAAAAATTAAATAAGAAACATAAAAGGATGAAAGGTAAATTACTTCAACCATCTCTTTGAATTTTTATGAATTACTTCCACATATGGAAAAACAATAATATTACTTTGTTGCCACATCAGAAAGGGCGTTAAGAAAAATGTTAACGAAACCCTGATTTTAATATCTTATTTTCCTAAATTAACCACTTGTAGACATCCTTTTTTTTTTTTTAATTAAGCTTAAAAATATATGAATAGTCTAGTATATGATAAAAATAAAAAATTATGTTATACCAAAAAATTCACATTTTGATGTCTTAAAAAATGAAAATGGTATGAAAATTTAAGTTCACAAGTATTAGAAAATTATTCTAGTTTAATATTATATAATTTTATCATATATTTAATTTAGAATTCATTTAATTAAATAATTAATTTGGTTGATCCTAAATTAGAAGTTTTAAAGGTATCTTGTATGCACACATTAATAAGAAAAAAGCTAAATGGCTTAAGGATAACATATACACTCACATAAGTAGAAGGTAATCACTAAGGAGGAATCAAAGTAACTTTCTTTATAAAGAAGAGGACACATGGTAGACCTTGATAGGCCCATGCTCGCCATGTCAACACCACATCATCATCTTCCTCTTCAAGACAAAGAAGAACACGAACAACATAGCTCAACTAGCTCACTTTAACGCCATTTTTTACCCATTTAAGCTTGCAATTTCACCAAATTAATGGTGGAATTACAAATTAGGCATGAAAAGCTTTCAATTGATATCAAATTTGCAAGATTTTGTGCAGTTTTTCTAAGTTAAATAGGAGCTTGAAAATTGAGAAAAATCAATTTCTTACTTTCTTTAAAAATGACAATTTGAGTCAAATTTGAATAAATTAGGCAAGTTATAAAATATGGAAAGCTTCTTAACATGATATAAGTAATGTGTGCCGAGTTTAATTAGAAAATTATCTTCAAAATTGGTAAAATCCCAAATTTCATACTCAAAATAGCTCAATAACTCTAATTTTGAAATTCGCAAACTTTGTGCAAAAGTTTAAAACCCCAGCACTATAAATAGCACATAAATATCATAATCCCTCCAAGGTTTCCCCTAATTCTTCTTGAATTTTCAAATTCAAATTTGTAGCTTGAACGTAGGTTTTGAGTTTCAACCACTTAATTCGTGTTGATACAAGTTGTATTGAAGCAATTTAATGTCATATGGTGAATCACAAGGTCGAGATCTATAAGTAAGTAGATTTGATTCACTTCGACAGCCATCAAAAGGTTGTTGTAAGAGGACCACCGCGCCGCCACCACCATCCTAAGAGGCTCAAAACACCACCTTTTGGTGGTTTCGAAACAAATTGATCCTACAAAAGTGGCCAATACCCCCGCTTTAGCCGGTCCGATACACCCCCGGACGTTGCGCCTCCACCAATTAGCAACTACTCGATCTTAACGCGTGCTCACTGGCGATCCAACCCGATCGGACGTCCCCCTTATGCAGTCGTCGTCATCCCTACGCAGGTAAGTACTTTGTTTTCTTTTTTATTTTGTTTTATTTAACTATAATAAATAATAATATTATAATAATTAATGAATAATAGTATTATAATAATAACAACATATAAAAATATATATAACAAAAAATCCGGTATTGTGTGTATATTGTGAACATGTTCCCTTGAAAAGAAAAAAAAAAAAAAAACCTAAGACATGTAATTAACGATAATGGTCTTAATGGAATTTTATCTTAAAAATCCATGAATAATTATATTGCGCTTTGTCTTATAATTAATTTTTTTATTTTTATAATAAATTTGTTATCATAAATCCCTTTACATCATATAATTTTGTAGATACGTGAGTTTTACCATGCTATATACATGTCTTATTGAAATTTTATTTTTTTACCATGATAGATATGCTTTCTTGATAACTTGTTAATATGGATATATAATATATATGTTCGATTAATAATTTTATGATATCAGCATGAAAATATTGATTTGATTAAAATTTGTAATTTATATGTGACATCTCATTATGTTATGATTTCCTTTGAAATTATTGAAATAATTAAGTGTATGCATATGTTCATAGTATCATAAATTTAGAACTCGTTATATTGTTAATATGATCTTGTCTCGTTATGGTTAGAGTAATTAGCATATTTGATATTGGTAAAAGCCTTAATCTCGATATGAAGATTAAATTAATATACATGATTCATTGTTCAAAATTTTTTGTCAACTAGAAATACATAAAACTACAAAAATTTAATTTGATAGATTTAGGGTTCATAATAAAAAATTCAGTTTTTATAAAATTAATAAAACTTAATAATTTTAAATTAAAAAGAATTTTACAAAATTAAAAACCAACAAATTAAAATTTTCGTAAAAAAACTACGTATAATCTAATCTAAATAGTGGATGTGTAAGTGTGTATGTCTTTAAAGCCTGAAGGATGAAGATTCCCTGTTGAACACTCACATTAGGTGTTTTGACGTAGGTTTCCCCTTTCCCTTCTCTCCTTCACTCTTTGGTTAGAAAAAAAAATTGCATGTAAATATTAGTAGTCTGTTTTGTAAATCTTAACAAACGTGACTTATTTTGTAAATTATGATAAAATTGCTAGGTAAATAACTTGTAAATATCATGTAATATTAAAACATTTAGGGAACAATCTATAATTGGAAAATTATAGTGGTAAACAATAGGTTTTAATAGGATAGCTTCCGGATGAAGTAATTTCTGGTTTTTTTTTCCTAAAAATAATTTTCGCAAATCAATAGCAAAATTAGGATCAACCTACCTATTGATCCTAATTTAATGTTTTCTTAACTTTAGTTGGGTGGTGGCTCCAGATTTTTCAAAAATAAATATTACCTTTAATTCTTAGTTAAGGATTTATGTGAGGTAGGATTTGATGTAAGTCAGATTAAAGGAAATTAAACTGGAAATCAAAGTCTACGCTCGACATATTAGACTCTTCTTTGGAGACTGCTTTTAAGAGGGCTAGCCACATTGTATTTACTAAATATAAATTGTTCTCGTGCTTTTGTTTAGAATATTTGTTTGTCAATAGTTGTAATAACCGTGTATTAGTGGTGCAAATTTTTAATATTATATATATGTATGGTTAGGGGAAAGGGGGAATTTTATTTTATTGAATGATGTGTGCTAGATGTGGTTAGACCTAGGTTACCTTAAGAACCTACGATTGGGGGCCCTAGTAGGCTTTCGGGTTTAATGTGACTCGCGGTCCATTAATCGAGAGACCCTTAGAACCCACCAAATTGTATTCATGATTACAAGTTACCAAATAAACAACGGTGAGACATATTTTAAAAAGAGTTATGATTTTATGTAAATAAATTCTTTTTGAAGAACCTTCCCTTGTAAATATATCTATATGATTTTTTTATAAAGTTGTAACTCGAATAATAATATTGAAATTGCCCTGTTATTAATTAGTTGTCATATCCCAAAATAACATTCTTGTGATTGCATTGCATCTTTTATTGCTTGACATGTGTATAGTACATAAGATAATGGTAAATATATGTCAAATTTATAGATAATTTATAGCTTTTACATTAATAAATACTTTATAAATAATAATCATTTTCTCGCTCTTGTTAACGAATATAAAAAGAAAAGAAAAAAAAATCTCTTTTAATTTAAATATGTATATATTCCCTTATTCTTTTTTTTTTACACTAATTGGAAGAAAAACTGTAAAACAATGTATATAAAATATTAATAAGAATTATAGGACATGCAAATACTCTATAGGCTTAATAGATTGTAAAAAGAAGAAATGGCAAGTTTGTAAATAATTAATAGGAAGCTAGTAATTATTTATAGATTGTGAAAATTAACTAACACTCAAATGGTCCATAAGATTTTTTCTTCCTTTTAAATACTATTAGAGCCTTTCAATTAAGATCACCTTTTCTTATTTTTTTGATGTAATATCAAGTCAATCAATCATTTGCTTCCATCTTGTAAATTCAATTGTCATCTTGTCTTGTAAATAATTTTCAATAAAAGTAGCCCTTTTGTAATTTTTTTTCCTTTAAAAAAACAAGGATTCCTTGTAAATTTAGTGATGTAAGTTCTTCTTTAAGAATGACAATTCCACTTTAATCCCTTTCATAATTCCAACTTCAATAAAGTCTTAAGAAATTTTTGCCACAATGCTTTGTCACTGCTTTATAAAGCTATATGTAAAAAATATATACCCCTTAATAGTTCATTCATAATAGAATAAGTTATGAGAGATCATAAATAGTTTATCTCTATTAGAGTATAATTTTCACCCATAATCAAAGTGTCATTGTTCTTAGTATTTGTATTTTTTTTCCTTAAAATTATAAATATTAATAATTTCTTTTTTCCAAATAAGTGCATATATATATAATATACACATTACTATTCAATCATTCTTTTGCATTTTTTTAAATGTTCATGGACAGTAAATAATAAAGATTATCCGTTCTAAATATACTTTCAACAATTTTTCCAATTAAGTTTTTATTTACTTAGAAAACCCATAAATATCTCATAGGAATCATTCTTCTAATAAGTTCGTTCGAAAAAGACATCTTTGTAAAATTTCACTTTAGGTTATAAGTATTTGTTGTTGTAGAATAGTGTCTATATGATTCTCATAAATTTATCAATAGTAGTCAATCTTCCACCTAGGTTCTCTTACCACTTGTAAATAGTTTTTCAAAAGTGGTTTCCCATTAAAAAAAAAAAAAAAGAAGAAGGAAAAATTTTGAAATTTCCTGACATGTAGGGATCTGTTACGACCAGAAGACAAGTCAACAACAAAGTATCAAGATTGCAACTGTAAACCAGTTTATCTAGTGGTTAAAACTGTAAAAAACAGCTGATATAGTTGAAATTAGTTGAGATATAACTAAATGATCACAGAAGTGTAGCAGCTATAATAGAGATTATTAATATGTAAGAGAAAGGAACAAAGGAGAAACCATCCTTTGGCATTTCAATAGTGTGTCTTCATGACAAAGGAGTTAAGCAAAGACTTGAACATTTCCATTTACCTATATGATCACAAACTTAGATGTTAGCAATATTGAAATAAAGAAGAGGTGAGAAATTAGGATTTACATTATTGCCTAAGGCATGAAGTGAGAAGAACAGTAAGGAGTGGAGAGGAAAGTAGAGTATTAAGTTAAGGAAATAGGGCTGGGCCTGTGAAAATAGAGGACCAGTTTCGACATTGGTGCTCTCATCTACACTTGGAATTCTTGAAGAATTTGTTTAATATTGCTTGAATCTTGGCTTCTTGATTTTCAAATGGCACCTCAAAAACAAGCAATTCTTTTCAATAAGCTTCAAATAAAAGTGAGTCATCATTTTCAAATGCAAGGGTCCATGATTTCAATCTTCAAGGAATCAACTTGGAAATTCCCAAGTTTAATGGTTGACATTTTGGGATGGTTATTCAAGATTGAAAGGATTTTTTATTTTCATAAGGTTCTCGAAAATGAACGGACCACAATGGCTGCCTTTGCATTGGAAGAGCAAGCATTAGTGTTTTATCAAAGAATGGAACACAATACTAAAATTTTTACCTGGCCAGCATTCAAGAAAGAAGTGGAGGAGCATTTCGAGCCATCCATTAATGCAGAACATGTTACAAATTGCCATTATTTTCTTGGAGATTTTGTTATGGCTAAGAATGCATCACTATTAGAAAAAAATGTTGAGATTCTTGATAATGAGGTGGAGAAGGTTGAAAATCCACAGAAACACATTAGCATTTTAGTTGACACTTCAAATTGCTAATGGAACTTGATTCTATACCGGCAGAAGCACAGGAACAATATGTTTTAGTTGAAGCATCGGATGTTATGGGGATAGAACAAGTGAGCACAGAGAAAATAATAGAACTTGATAGATTTTTTTGGTGTTTGGCTTAGGGATTTTTTTTTTAATTTTTCATGGCCCACTATCGACATACCAATGCATATTAGTATAGGAAGCCAACAAAATTCAATTATCCCTTTCTCATCATTGCCAAATGTGGGATTTTTTCATGTGGGAGTTCATGGTTCTACATTGTTTTTAAGATGGAAAAACATTGATAGGATTATGACAACCAATAGAGTGTTCTTACAAGAGTATTATCAGTTACAAAACTCAATGGAGTAGAATAAACTAATAATGAATAGAGCACTATATAAGCATCACATAGAGGGTATGGAGACCTTATCTTATTCCATTTTGTCCTAAGGCCCTTCCAAAACCGTAAGATAAGATTCTCTGAAACACTAACCCCTAGTTAATGTTAAATAAGTGGGATTATCAAGATTTAAGCACTAACTAACAAGTGTTGCCATGATAATCTCTAGGAGTTCTTGGTTTTGAAGAAGCCTTAGAAGAGGGAAGAGTTGGATAAAGTTCTCTAAATTCGTATCAAGGTGAGGATTGAGATTTTAGATGCCTTAAAATTAGTTTTGTAGCATTTTAAGCTGCTAAACCTAATTTAGATGTATGGGTAGATGTTTGGGTGAGCTAAAAACCAAGTTGTTACAAGTTTTGGCAGCCACAAGTGTTATTAACAGCTAAAACAAGAACATTGCTACAATCAAAAAAAGGTAAGCAAATAAACCCGTGGGTGACATAGGGATTTTAAGTTTCATGAAGTGTACTAGCAACCTATTAAGTGAAGGAAGTGATAATTTGTATTTTGGGGTGCTTTTGCTACTAAAATGGTTAAAGAATAGGTAAACATTACTTTAATGGAGAATGAAATTGTTTAAGTTAAAGATGTAGTTTGAGTGATGATTTAAACAAGCAAAAAAACAAAGATAAATCGCGTTTGGAATGAGTAGAGTTGATAGGGAATCTTTTGAAAAGGAAAATTAATGTTTAACTTCAAGAAACTTAGGCATCACTGTACTTAAAACAAGGAAAGTGACAAAGTTGGGCCAACATGCCCTAAGATACAACCCATACCAGAGGTCATATAATTCTCTAGAGTTCACTTAGGCTAATATGCCTTAGGATACTGCCTATACAGAAGGTCGTATCACTCTCTAGAGTTCACCTACTTCAATATGTCTTGTAATATAACCCATGCGAGAGGCTGTATCACTATCTGGAGTTCACTTGGGTCAATATGCTCTGTGATACAGCCTATATAGAAAGCCATCATGTTCCCCACTACCCATATAGAAGGTAATGGAGTCCTCTAGTATTCACTTGCGCTACCACTACCTACACTACGACTCATATGGAGGGTCATGGAATTTTCCACCACCTACACTATGGCCTATATGGAGGGCCACGGATTTTTCCACCACCTATATGGAGGGTAGTAAACTTCTTCAGCCAACTTTATTTTTGAACCAAGGCCTCTATGGTCGTGCCATTGCCCATGGTCATCCATAATCTAACCATAGAGATCACTATGGCCCCTCCCATGGGACATGCCATGTTAGTATTTACTCCCATCTTTCCCAAACATCAAAAACTCTAGTCTTTAAATTGTAAAACCTTCAAATCTTCTATAAACTTAACACACGCTTCTAGTTACTACACCAAGTAACCACATCAAGCACAAAATGTCTCATCTAAATAAAAGTATTTATTATTTAATTGCCTAATAATTAGAATAGGATGTTAAGAAATTTACGTGAATAGTAGGCCATGGGAATCTATTCTTGCAAGGCTAAGAATGGAACTCTACAAAAGTATAGCCCACCAAGTACTGGTTAATTTAAACCCCATCACCAATCTTAACCTACATAATTAATTAGATAACTTAGCTAAATGAAATAAATGACATGGAACTTAGGAAATATCATTTATCCATTACCCAAACTCGATGTACATAGATGAGTTAAGTCCTAAACTATGATCCATGACCATGAAGACCCTAACCGAAATAATTCTACTAATGAGAATCAAAGATAATTGACTAGAATTGATTATAACCTGATCCTAATACGAGTCTTTGAATTTATGAATAGCAAATGGCTTTGAACTTAGAAAATGGAAGACAAGATTTTGATCGGCTAATAGCTACGTAGTAATTGTGTGCTGCTTGCTAAGATAGTATTAATAACTAGTGTGTTAGTTGTTGTTTAGCCCCTTTCCCTAGGAAGTGGCATCCTCGGACTGGGTTGCGAACCTAATCGCAACGTCAAGAAGATGCAGTAGTTATAGGCACCTAGACCCCTATGGAGTGCGCAGTAAGGTCGGGTAGGTAGTTGATAGAGGATATTTCAAAACCAGACAATCAATTAAGAATTCTTACGAAGTTGCAACAAAGTTATGCGGGGTATGGGCTCATGCATAGAACATCGCAATGGGCTATGCTCATTGATGGCTGTTTATATGGAATGGATCCATCCGAGACTACTTATCTTTTCTTTTGTGATGAGTTATGGGGACTTATCAAACCCCCCTTTTTCAGTACATATTCGCTGAAGGATCCCTACCCCTTTTGTTTGACAGGAGTCATATGTACTATTGTATGTATCGATATTTCTGGGATGTTAGGAATACTTGTTTGTTGGCTTTATAATACACCAGACTTAACTTGTTTATGTTGCATTAGTTTGGGAGTGCATGACATGCTTGTATGTGGTTGATTACTATGTGTTGAGCTACACTACTCACTTTTTATTATTTTAGGTACCAACAAGGGCTTATATGTAGACCTCCACTATAATTTAATGGGTTTCAGGACTAGTGAGTTTGGAGAGTGACCCAGATGAGTAGAGAACTCTATAAAAGTTTAAGAAAACTACTTAAATGTTAATGTTTCTTATTTTCGATGGATGACTGTAAACTTTAAACTACTTTACTGGCCGAGTGCCAAACCTTGTAATTGGGTTAGGCCTAACTTTCTAACTTATGTTTTGCTCTAATGGGCTATGATGTTTAAAGAATGTTTTCTTAATAATTTTGAGCAGGTTAAGATATCATATTGTCTTTTCAACATCATGTATGATGAATTTACAAATGGCATTCCATCGAGTTTCTTAAAATCTAATATGGTTTTCATAGCTAAATCTCAATTAAAAACCTACCTAACTAAAGGAAACCTTGCACATATCATGTGGAAATGATATGTATAGTGAAACTATTATCCCCTAGTACTTAGGATATCCCACATCGGTTGTGGAATGGGCTGAGTGCTGCTTTATAAGTGTGAGGGAAAGTCTCACCTCATGAACTAGCTTTTGGGGTTGATAAGGCCTAATAGCATCCAACAGTGATATTAGAGCTCATGTTTACAACATCTTTGGGTTCAAGACATGAACAGTTAATCCCATGGTCTGATGTGTGATAGAGTGAGATGTTGAGGATATCTTACATCGATTATAGAAGGAGTTGAGTGCTGCTTTATAAATGTGAGGGAAAGTCTCATCTCATCAGCTAACTTTTGAGGTTGTAAAGGCTCAATAGCACCTAACACTTAGGTGTTGAGACATGACACCTAAAAATCATCCCCAAATGTTATTAGAATAATAGGGATTCCGTGCCCTCTGGCCCTACTTAAAACATCCATATTGAAAATTACAAAGAAAATGACGATGTTTTGCGATACTATGCTATCCTACTGCTACCGTTCCGTATGTCTCCCCCGATCCTCCTAATTTCTGCTCTTATAATCTTCATGTGCATTCACAAAAGAGGTTATCCCGTGGGCTGTCTTGTAGGCCTTCCTTTTACTTTCTTCCCGTAGATGGTGGACCGTATTTCCATTTTTTTTTTTTTACTTTATATTCCTTTCTGCTTTTAGAAAAGTTGCTATGAGGAGCCTTTGTTTATGCCATTTGGTAAAATTTTTTCCTGACTCTCCACGTGTGGGCTTCATCCACAGTTGTCATTTGCCGACTAAATGGTCTATAAAATGGGCCTTATTAATATTAGATTGTGATGGTCCAGTAATAGAAAATCCAATTCAGATACTTGATTCGGTCAAATGCATCACACATACCAGCAGTATAGCAGGCTGGAACTTAATTACTTGATTTTGCTCTGTTCATTAGTTCCTCGTATTCGACTTAGTTGGATATAGGCTGCGATGAGTGCTCCAGTCGACTTTGTGAGCAGTCAGCGGGTGTGCATGGGGTGCTATTGCTTGACAGCTCGAGTAGTGGCAGAGTGGGCGCTCTGTTTGGCAAATGGTGCAGCTGCTATCTTCTACTTGAAGCTGTTGTTGGGTTCTGTCTGGCGCTCTTCGTGATTACAGCAGGCTTGGAAGGGGGCGCTCAAGTAGCTTGGACACTAGTGTTTGATCAAGCTCAGCTGCCGCAAAGGAGCTCAACGTGTGTGTTCTGCTGGGACGCTCAACATAGCTAGGTAGTGAGCGCTTTGGTCAAGGTCAGGAGCCGCTGTTCATGAAATGGGCGTTCAACTAGGTGCTCAGCTTCGGTTCATCTCAATTCCAGCTATGGATGCTTTGTGGACGCTTTGGTGAGCACTCGGCTGCTGTTTGGTGTGTGGTTCGCTTGGACTGAGGCTGTGAGCATGTGGCATTGATAGAAGCTGGTTAATCCGCCATGTGAAGCTTGTGCTGCTGTCGGTGCGAGTGTTTGCTTGGCATTTCAAGTCAGGTGCTGCACTTGCCCGCGAGATGCTGTGCTAATGTTAAGTTATTTTTACTCTATTCAGTCCATAGAAATTTATGCTTTAGCTTATCCAGTTTTAGATAAATTCCTATGATTCTGTGCTATTATTATGAAAATATTGTTTTTTAGCTCCAAAAATCATAAAAAAAAGAAATAAAGTAATTTCAATCAAGATTAGAGTAAAACAACAAAAATATTTAAAGATAGATTCCAACCATGGCCCAAAGATCCCAACCGAGGATAAGAAAACAAAGCAAAAGTCCAAATCGTGCCTCCAATCTACACCGTGATTTGCACTAAGATAATCGCCCCTTACAATTCAAGAGCATAGCTTAAATTGCGCCCGCAGTTCTGATTAGTACATATTGATCCTAAATTGCGCCTCTGATGAAAAAGATACAGTTTCTACTATGGTCAACCTTCAAGCTTGTGATCCAAGTCATGAAAAGTGACCATGTCCTTGTTGCCACATCCATGCTGTCCTAAAATAAAGCACATGAAAATATGGACAAAATCCATTAAAAGGACTTGCCACGTCAGCGAATTATATCTTCATGATTCTCTGTGCAAATCATCCATAAATAAACGCACAGAGGCATTGCAAAATGTGTTGTACTATATGTAATAAATTCCTAACATAGTATAGAGTAGTGAGAGAAACCTTTTTTCTTGCTAGAGGTTCAAGTTGTTTGGGTAATTTTATAATAACCCAACGCTTGTGCTTGTAAGATTTTACTGCTTAATATGTAGCATTTATCTTTATTTCATATTATATCTCTTGAATCTGTGTTTAATGTTTACATCTATAAAAAAATAATTATTTTAACTTAAGGTTTGCAAATCCAAGATTTGATTCATGTGATTTCAATGCATTTTATTTGAATATTGACTGGGTATTTGTAATTGATAGCTTGAACTTTAACTCATGGATTTATATGAGTACACCATGTAGATTTATGTCTGATTTCAACTAAATAGATTGAGAGATTATTTTTTTGAATATATCTAGACTGCTCATGAAGCTGCTCATAATCACCTAAAGATAGGTGTTGAAACTTTCTATCACTTAATTTTAAATTCATTAAAATTGGTTTTAATAAAAGGATTCTTAATATTTCTGTAGATCTAGTTTGTTGATAGCTTGTGAAAAGATTCCAGTAGTCCAATCTAAATCTAAAGTTTTTAACCTTAAGAGAGGTTTTAACTTACCTTAGTAGATCTGATAATACAAGTATACCCAACAAACAACTCATTGAGTTTGTTAAGAAATCACATGATAAAACTTGGTGAAACAAATCCTAAGCCCTTTCTTGAAATTAATTATCCCCTGCCATGACCTCCAACTACCTATCTCCAATTAAAGACCACCATTCAATTTTATCAACCACACCCCTGTGGTAAAATTGAATGCACAAACCCAAACCCTGCCTATTTCCTCTACTTTGAAGGCATCCTTTCCTTACCTAAACCCACATCTGGCAAAAGAAACCACCACATCCATATTCCTCTAAGGTGTGACAAACATGGTTTAATCAAAAGAACCCCTTCTTGTATTAGAGGAAGGAGCCGCTATGTACTTATCAGTTTTGTAAGTACTTTAATCCTTACATAATACACATGTTTAATCTATCTTTCTTACTGGCATGAATGGAAATAAGTATGGTCCCATTCTAATAGAAGGGTTTATTCGATTGTAGTCTCATGTTTGTTTAGATGTTATTACTAGGATGTGGTGGTGTGAGGTTGCTGACATATGCCCTTCTTTATGTTCACAAGTATTGTTTTCGTTTGCTTCCATAGTTTTCATTTGCACATATCACCATCTGAGTTATCTGAAACAAACCCATGCATATAAGAAGTTGTGCTTATTGTTTTAATGTGTTCCTTTACTTGCACACTATCTAATATGTTATGTGCATGATAGAGTCACTTGGTGAGTTTAGTGGGAGGTTATTGTCATCACATGTTATTTTGAATAGTGGGAGGATTTGCCGTCACATGCTATTTTGAATATGTTGTTTGTTTACTATTTTGCACTTTCGCATTATCATACAGTAATATGTTCTTTTTTTTTTCTTTTTTGGCACTTGTAGGCCATGTGAAAACATCAAAGATTCCCGTATATGTCCATAATGGGGGCAAGTTAATTAAGGATAATGAGGAGGTATTATATGTTAGCCGAAGGCAGGATGTAATTTGGGTTCACATCGCGAATCTTTCTTTCAATCTCTTGAAGTGAAGTTGTTTATGGAACTTAGGTGTCACAACATATTTCTTAGTCTAAACTCAAGCTTAGCTGATGGGCTTAGAGTTGTCAATAATGAATCTGGTTTCCCAGAGTTCATCGACATCTTTGACACTTATGGAAGTATTGTTATCTATGTACAACATTCTAACAAGGTCAGTTCATCTACAAGCCAAAGGTACGAATGCAAAGGGACAATAGCTGCAGTTATGCTAAGTGATGAGGAGGAGGAGTTAGAGGTGGATGAACATGACTATGATAGTAGTAACATTGAGGGCTATTTAAGCAATGACACGTCTAATGATGAGTTTCTTGATGCTTGGAATAAAATCAAAGATTTCAGAACTAGACCGTGGTTGAAGAAGGTGTAAGACAAAAAGCCAAGTCCACAGGAGCTTGAGGCAACTAAAAACAATGAGGATGATTCAGATAAAGATTATGGCGAAGAAAGGGTTAATGACGATTTCATGTAAAACGAGGAGGATGATGATAAACATGAACATAGAAGGAAGAGGAATGATTACAAGGCATTTAATCCTACTGCTAAGGAAGTGCACTTTGCAGTTGGAATGGTGTTTGAGAGTCCACAAGAGTTCAAAGATGTAGTTATAAGGCATATAGTAGCTCAACAGAAAAAAGTTTATATATGCAAGGAACACAAAGCAGAAAGTAAAGGTTAAGTGTGTAGGGGATGGTTACCTGTGGGTTGTGTATGCTTCTTTTGATAAGCAAACAAGTTCATTTCGCGTGAAGACCTATAATAGCAAACATATTTGTAGTGTATCTTTTGTGAACAAGCACATAGAGATTGAGCTGATTGCAAAGATCTTCTTCCCAATCATATGGGTATTGCCGATTATAAAGTTATTGGAATTCAAAGAACTAGTAAGGGAACAAATGGGTAAAAACGTGAGCATGCATCAATGTCGATGTGCAAAGGACAATGCATGAAATTCTAATAGGTTCACACAATAAGGAATACACAATGCTATGGGACTATTTAGAGGAATTGCACAATAAGAACCCTAGCTCTTCAAACATGATGAAGGTGGTTAAGGATTGTGACCTCAGAAAACCACCGTTTGATCGACTATACATATGCTTCAAGGATTTAAGAGGTGGGTTATTGGCTAAATGCAGGCAAGTAATTGGTTTAGATGGTTGCTTTTGTGAGTTGATTGCAACAATTGGTCCGGATGGAAACAACCAAATGTACCCAATAGTATGGGCCATTATGAGATTTGAGAGCAAAGACATCTAGTCATGGTTTTTGACAGCACTCATGGTGAACTTGGACATTGATGAAAATGATGGTTGGGAGTAATCATTTACAGTAGATTAGCAGAATGTATCGAATAAGTAAACCCAATTCCTCCTATGTGTTTTTTGTGTTTTGTTTAATATAAGGCACAAGCTAAGGCTCACACTGAGTATTGACACTTACGAGGAGTCTTACCTACTATTGAGGAGCTTCTACTGAAAGGTGAGCATAGGATATGTGTACGACACATATATGCAAAATGGGGGAGGAAGCATCAAGGGACATACTACAAGAAGCAGTTTTGGCTAATGGCCAAGGCAACGACTATTCTAAACTTTGACTTTCTTTCATAGTGCCTACTTAATATGGATAAGAAGGCTTGGTATGACTTAATGAGAACTGATTCGAAGCATTGGAGCAAGGCGTTCTTTAGCTCGAATGTATGTTGTGACATTGTGGATAATAACTTATGTGAAGCATTCAATACGAAAATATTAGAGTCTAAATGTAAATTAGTTGTTTCCATGCTTGAGGACATTTGGATTTACATTAAGGGAAGGATATAAAAATAGTGAGACAATTTGAAGAAATGACTCATACAAAATGCAAACAAATTAGGCACAATAGAAAGGGGGTATCAGATAAGTAAATGGTCTAAGCTTCGCCAATATAAGAAAGTAACAATAACTCAATAATTATCCATGATATCTTATTTGAAAATAAAATTGAAAAAACCTAAATTGCAGCGTTCGAAGAGGTTCAAGGAGTACTATATCCAATATGAAGCACAATAATAGGCTGCTAAGAAGCAAAACACTGACCAACAAACAGAGGTAAGACAATTCATGCAAGTCTGATTTGAAATTCTTCTTTGTTGATATTTCTATTCTCTATATTTCATGAACTCCTCCCATTTGCTTCATTACATAAGGTTAAAGGCATGGATCATTGCTTCTCCTAAAGTGGATTAGACAGAGAAGATGCAATGGAAGTGTATAAGACAATTCACAATTACTTTGAGAAGACACAATTCCCACATCCTAAAGATCCTACAGATAGGGAATGTCTAGTAAAGCCTATCTCTGTTCATAAGGATGTGGTAAGATAGCTAAGTGTTGATATAAAGGATATGAGTGGAGATTCTTCAAATGTCGAGACTAATTGGGATGATGATGATCGTATGGGAAAAGATACTGGTGAAGACGATGGTGAGAATTAAAGAGGTCATATGGACGAAGAGACCGACAGTGAAGAGATGAAGAAAGGAATAAAAAATCTGACAATAGCATAAAACCAAAGAAAAAAAGCATCAAGTCGAAATTGGTGGTGTTCATCAAGCACAAGAGTGGCCACCTCATGATGACACCATGGAAGAATTACAATGAGAAATTGACTAGGAAGGGAAAGAAGTCCAACAATGTAGTCGTCATTGACTAATTAGAAGTTACATTGTTTCTGTTTTTTGTGGCATTGCTGTTAACTTTAGGATTAATTGTGCATCAAGTAAGTAATATGTTTTATTTTGGATTTTATCTTTTGGAAAGTTTCCTTTAACATCAGGATGTTAAACCTTTAAAGATAGAACTATGTATTTTGTAGTAGGGGATTATATTACTGTATGAACCATGTATTTTGTAACATGAAGTTTTTTTTAATTAATGATGGGAGGCGTAGCTATTAAACTTGATTTTCCATGAATTATATTGTGAACACATGTTGCTGATGGAGATATTAGTTTTACTATTATTGTGAACATATGTTCACGATGGGTGTGAAGTGTTTTGTTTTCACATTAGAATGGTTTATTCTATGAGTTGAAGCAAACATGTTGCACTAGGCTATTGATCTTTATATGGATTGAGATGTATTCTTGTAAGTTACTCATTTTACTAGTTTTAGAGTGTTGTCTACTGTGTAGTGTTTGAGTTGGTTGTTAATGATAGCATAAGCAACTTTTTTGTAGCATATCTTTATATAAAAAAAAAAAAAACAAAGAAGGATTTGTATGCAATGTCAAATTGTTCTACCTGAATAATTGAGGGACAAAATAGTTACTTTATACATTGAGACTAACAGAATTGGACATCACAAAAAAAAAAAAAAAAAACCTAACATAAGCACACGGTAATACATTTCCAATTAACATATGGTGATACCAATTAGAACAAACACCAGTTCACACACTTCGATAGATTCCCAACCTAGCCATGCGCTATATCAATACCTATGTATCTTAAAGAGACTTATACATCAACAATATGACCAAAACAGACAACAAGACACAAAATGCAATTGCCTTTAGGTTTTTGGACCAACAAACACCCATGTCAGCTAACCTTGTTTCATTGTCAGCATTACGAATTGGTAGAGTTCTACCTTCAAGAAGATCGTTCATAACCTCTTTTGCACAATCGAGAATTACTAGACCATACCATTGACAAAATCCGCAACCGCCTTCTCTATACATAGCACATCTAAAGAAACGTGATGCAGTCAATATCATAAGAATGTCTTTTAACATTTTTAGCTATGTTAAGAATATCCTTTGAATATACTATAATGTTTTCTTTTATAGATAGAATAACTTTTAGTATAACTTTCTTTTTTATACTGCATGTACTACTTTCTTATCTTTTTATTTATTTGTCTAAGAAATTTTCCTTTTAGCTAAATTTAGGTTTATTTTTCATATCTTTTTATTTAGTTTATGATAGGACTTTTTTTTTCCTTTTTAGTAATTTTTAGGTTTTTAATATTTATTGTACACGTTAAGGCAATAAAGATAGTTTCATTATGATTGAATGAAATTCCTTTTAGTGTATTTTGCTTTGTTATCCCAAAAATTTTAATTTCTTGAATAGGATTTCGAAATTTTAGGATAACAAAGCAAAACATGCTCGAAGAAATTTCATTCAATCACAAAAAAAATGTCTTTAGCGCCCAAAGGCATACAATAAATACTAAAAACCTAAAAATTACTAAAAAGGAAAAAAAATAAGAAGTCCTATCATAAACTAAATGAAAAGATATGGAAAAAAAATCTAAATTTAGCTATAAAGGAAACTTCCTAAAAGTTCCTTAGACATAAAATAAATAAAAGATAAGAAAGCGATGTTAAAAACAAAAAGTTCTACTAAAAGTTATTCTCTCTATAAAAAAGAAATTATAATATATTCAAAAGATATTCTTAACATAGTTAGAAATATTAAAAGATATTCAAATGATATTGACTGCATCAAGACATTTTCTAGGATTATCATGTGTCAATGATGTCAGCAATAAGGTTTACATGCCATAAGTACACCATGGATTTCCACCTCTACTGCCGCTACTACTCATAATTAATGACATCATTGGCGAAAGACAATGCTGGGTTCGTCATGTATTGTGGCCAGATCGGCTCATCTTGGTCGGTTAAAGCAACATTCGAACAAATCATAAAATGGATGGGACAAATAGCAACACTTGGTAGTAGAGCAATAGCAGAAAAAATTTCTTCACAACAAAATGAGAGAGATATATGACTAAAAGAGAGAGAGAGTGAAAAAAATGGATGAGGCAAACATGATACTACTTTCACAAGTTATGAGTCAAATATGACCTTACTTTATATAATTATCTAATTAAATAAAGCCACATCAGCATGGAATAATGTATGTTAAATACAACTTTAATAAAGGCACCAAATTGCTTGTACAGCATAAGTACAAGCACTCTCCATGCCATTATCTCTCCAAATTTCATGCAATTGATCCAGATTCACATTTCATTTACTTTGAATAGATTTTTACAATTAAATCCCAATGAAATGCATAATTTTCTACTCTTTAGTATAGGATAAATGTGTAAAAATACATATTTATCAACGAATCCACTACAAGATACTGTCATACATGAATCATTGAGTTGCCATGATAATAACATAAGTACTCCCTATCTACTACCTATAACCAGACATAAGCGACAAAAACATTCTTGTAGTTGGATAGTTAGTTAATCTGTTTAAGTTTCTGCCATAAACATTAACAAATACAAGCAAGATATACACGTACCTAAACACACAGACTCACTATAAAACTTAGAACTTTCTAAACCTGAGTGATAAAGTATTAGAGTATTTAGAATCATCAATTGCTACAAATTCATCTATAGATTATGTTTCTTATAGCTCCTACCAAACATTGACGATACTTATGCATATACATATACATATACATATAGATTTTGTTTAGAGTTAAGACGTATGAGAAATAGGCAATCAATTTAATAATGTTAAATTTCATGGTTTCAAAGTAATCGTAAACCCTTATGGAAGGATTCAACAAGTTTCAAAGGTTTTTTATAAGGAAAAATTGAGTTTGTTAAAAGTTGTGTCGTTCATAAGCTCCAACATAACCTATGTTAAAAGTCGTGTATTTCCACATGGGTCTCAGCACACATCGTGTATTTAGTCGTGTTTAGCATGGAATCAAGATTTTCCTAATTTTCACACTATTGTGCTCAACGCGGGTTCAAACATGACTCGTGTAGTAAGATTTGTTGAACACTGAATAAAAAAATTATTGCATTTCAATATTCAATGCGAGTGCAAACATAACCTGTTCGTATTGACTACAAATGAAGGGAAAAACATGAAATTTATGAATTTCAAACTTTGTGTCCTCTTTCCAAACATCAAAAACTCAAGTTAAACCCAGATGCGACCCCTTTACAAGCTAGCTCATCTGTCTTGATGCATCTCATAATTAAAAGATAAGAACTTGCATTAAAAATCATATTACCTTCTTATGAATTCAATTATTCCTTCTTTTTTCCCATTTTCTAAATCTTTTCATCTAGAGATTTCTCAAAATTTCCCCTAAAACTCTTCACCTACTATAACGGATTACAACCATTGCTAAAAACTACAAGAAGTCAATATCCGAGTGGTTTCTAAGGTCAAAAATAGTGAAGAAGAAAGAAAGAAGACATTTTACTTACTATAAAACCCTTTTTGAATCTTCAAAATTGATGTGTCAATTAGCGAGGAAGATAAGAATTTTGTAGACTTGGAGAAGAATGTTAAAAGTGTGACCGTTTCTTCCCCCATTTCTCGTTCGGGAAGAGGAGGGGCGATTTCCGCACCAGCGGGCCCTCGGGGAGGCGGTTCCGGCTCCGGAGCCGCGAACGCGTCCTCTCGCCGGGGCCCCGTCTCCGGACGCGGGGCCCGCAGATCGGCGGACGCTGGTCGGAAGAGGTCGGCGTGCAGCACGAGGACTTCCCAGGAGGTCACCCGTCCCAGAACTGGTTTCGCCCAAGCACGCTACCTTTGCAATGTAATACGTTAGTTAATTTCAACGTATCTTTTAAATTTTCAACTAAATGGATCACTTTGCCCATATTAATTACTTAAAAATTACTTTTTCTACCCTTATTTGTATTTTATTTATTTTTAGGGTATTTCATATAATTTAATGATTAATAAAAAAAGAGTAAATCTTTCAAGTCTATTAAGGGAATTTTGTAAAATAATTCTATTTCACCGTCCCCCCTTCCTCCCGTTCTCTTGACACTCTTTCAGTCATGATATATAAGAACAAAGAAATTGGTAGCTCAAAAGGCGTTAACGTAAGACGTAATCGCCTTAAACTTACTCATCTATTTTTTTATTAATGATTCACTATTGTTTGTTGAAGTTTATCATGAGAGCACGATGGTTTTAAAAGATGTTTTTTAGAAATATTGTACAACATTAGGGCAATCACTTGACTTCAATAAATCATCCATTTTTTTAATAGAAATACCAACGAGGGTAAACAATGTTAGCAGTTATGGTTTTCTAGTTAACATTTATGCCACAAAAATAACAGTTATGGTTTCTTTTAGGGTTAAATTACACCAGAATATCACAACATTTAAGGGTAAGATAGAGTAGTTCATTAGAGGTCACAATGCTTAGAAAAGTTGATCAATTTAGCTTACAATTGACAAGTGTAAATAAGAGAAAAATTTAATTGAAACTTATAAGATTCACCACATGATGACATTTGTCAATTGTGACCTGAATTAACTCACTTCCCTAAATGTTATGACCTTAAATGAACTGCTCAAAATGACGTGACCTTAAATAAATCTATTCTCAAGTGTTGTGACCTTCCAGTGTGATTTTCCCTTTCTTTTTGTGGATTGATACTATAGACGGTAGGAAGATTATAGCAAAAGGAAAGTGAACATTATAGACTTAATTTTTCTATCTATGCAACAACTAGGAGCTTGTCAAGTTGAGATAAGACATGATGGCACACACAAATCCAAAATAGGACAATAAGATCTAGAAATTTATGAATAAGGTATTGGTTCTTATGGTTATTGTCATATAATTTATCTTGGATACTTTAGATTGTGTGAAAAGAGTATACAACACTTATGTATCACAATCATATTATTCTAGGCACTCTCACATGGCACTCAAATGCTCTAAACCCAGCTTAGAGTACTAAGTCAGCCAAATCACAATCCCAACATCTAAGTGTAGAGAGAGAAGCTTTAAGGAGAATAAAAAATTCACTTATGAATGGATAATTTACAATGAGAGAGTTCCCCCTATATATATAAAAGGTCTTAAAAAATGAACAGGTAAATTATGCCAGAAGGTATCAACGCTTGGGGGTAAATTTGATAGGACTAAAATTACTCTGTTCATTCTAGGATTATTTAATCTCAATTTGCATTTATTTCATCAATAATTCTATAAACTACCTATCATTTTTTGATCTTAGGTGATTTAAGCTTGAACTCACAAAGAATAGCAAAAGATCAACGAAAATACACAAAACAAAGAGACCATGTCAAAGACGCGGCTGTGCCTAAGGATGAATCAAAGAAGATGTGTTCACAGATAATTATGTGGTCTTAGATGCAAGTGCCGATTGAAGAAGATGATTACATAGTTGTTACCGTGGTCAAGGACATGGCCATGCGAAAGGGTGTTATTAAATTTCACGTGATATACTCCTAGGTACAACACCACTTAAGACGTGGACGTGTGTTGATGTGGTTACATTTCATAATTGAGAACACCGTTGTCCACACGACTGCATGAGTATTAGTTTTACAATTGAAGAAAACATCATAGTTCATCACGTGTTCAAAGACGCAGGCGTGCTTACTTAGAGTATTTATTAAAGTTTAGGCTTCATTCATAGGTGTAGTCGCGTGAAGGATGAATTGTAGTTTAATGAAAGAGGCATGGCCCAAAGCACGGCCATGTGTTGGGTGTTTTTCATCTGTTTAATGTGGATTGTGTTATTTTTATGCCTTTTTGTCACGTTAGCATCCTTTGTATTATAACTACTTACTTTTCACAAAACCCTAGGGGGAGAGAGACATATAGAGATATCTAGATAGTAATTTTGATTCAAAATACAAAATTTTCTTTTGAAATTCACAGTTGATCTTGAAGGAGACTACTCATTGGACCTTATTGATTCCTAATTACAAAGGGTCACAGTTTTTATAGACTTTATCCTATCATGTTCTTTGGATCCTTAGGTTGAAATCATGTAACTTTGTTCTACTTTAATTGAATTAGTATTAATTTCTCGAATTCAATAGCTTAAGCTAATGAGATCTTGAGGGTCACGGTTTTTATAGACTTTATCCTATCATGTTCTTTGGATCCTTAGGTTGAAATCATGTAACTTTGTTCTACTTTAATTGAATTAGTATTAATTTCTCGAATTCAATAGCTTAAGCTAATGAGATCTTGAATTTGTATAGTGTACCATGTGGATTCATGTCTTATTTCATTAAAATTGATAGAGAAATCGTTTTAATGAATAAACATAAGCTATTGATGAGGATTGCTTATAGCTTTAGAGATAGAGTCGTGAAATGCTTTTGTAATTAATGAATTAATCTAATGAATCCTCGTTTTTAACGCAATTCTATGTTGCTATTGATTAAGAATTGATAGTCTTGAGAAAGGCTTTAATATATCTTTGAGAATTCACAATAAAAAAAAATTGATATAAAACTTATTAAGATTCTTTTAAGTTACATGATAAAACATAATGGAAAAAACAAGATCTAAGCACTTTCTGAATTGGATTTATTTTAATTCATGCGAAATCATGCTATAAGTTCTCATAACTTAATTGGGATAAAATTAATTGATTGAATACCCTTGGTTTTCTTAGATTAGATAATAGAAAAATGGTGAGTAGGAGTAATCACTAAGTTTCCCAAAGAATATGACAGTGTGCTTGCCTTTTAGACTGTAGTTAGAAACAAGATAAAGAAAAGGAATTATTTTAAGACTTGGTCTCAAACCAAAATTCATTTAAGGTGTTAACGTTTAGAGTAGTTCAAAAGAGATATAAATGTTCGATAAGGTATATCAAATAAGGTATCAACGTTTTGCAAAGTTCATTTAAGGTATCAATATTTATATTACTTTTCAACTAAAGCTTTTAATTTTCCATCAATGGTCAATTACTAATACCTTATTTGATTAACTTTACCAAACATTGATATCTTTTTTTAACCACTCAAAATGTTGATACCTTAAATGAACTTATCTCTAAATGTTGATACGTCTTCTTAACCACTCAAAACATTGGTACCTTAAATGAATTTACCCCCCTAAAAGTTAATACCTTTAGATATAATTTACCCAAAAATAAACAACCAAGATTATTATGATATAATGGCTACAATAAAAATACTAGCTACCATTCTAACTACTACATCTACCTACCACACCTACTAATATACATTGAATTTAGATAATTCTATTATAATGACTTTCGTATGCACCTTCATATTTACCCACTATATGATGGACTTACCTCATGGCCCCTACTGGGCCTTAATTTAAGGTTTCCTTTGATAAGTCCATGACATTTTTCCTACCCAATCTAGTGACATCTTCGTTGTTTACTCCATTTTAAGCCTTCTGAAGATGTTCTTCCTCTTAAGCTTCATTTCCAACGTTTGTCCTATCAAATCCATTATCCTTTGTCCCCACTTACATTAGCTTCAATGACTTTTTCAACCATGATCTCTCTTCAATGTTAATGCCAGGTTTTCCTAAAGCCTTTTCCACCAAAGCTAGGCTACTTTATTTCTTAAGTAATGTCGTCTTGACATTTTCATCTTCCACTATGTTAGAAAAAGTAAAAGATGAGTAGGCTTTTTTATACGCATATACGGAAGCAAAAGTTACAAGGCGGGTTTCTAAACCAATTTTAATCTCACTTAACGAATAATTATGTCTTTTATCAATTATTCCAATTCATGCAATTATAACAATAATAATAAAAAGATAAAGAAGGAGAAGATCACACTGCGATTTAACGTAGAGTTTGGCTCGCCCCTAGTCTCAACGATCCATAATTGCCTTACTCAAGGAAGACTTCATGTATTTTATTTAATAAAAAATTTGTCTCATAAAGAGGACTTCACAAATGCCTCAACAAAAGGACTTCATCTATGCCTACACATATATAAGACTTCACACAAATGCCTCAACACATGAAGACTTTACCTATTACTCTAAACAAGAGAGGACTTTACTAAAACACTCAAACAATTGTGTGAATGTTGTCTCACAATATTATATCACTAATCTCACTATGACACTATTCACTCAACAAAACAAATACAAAATGAAAGAATATCTTTACATAATCTCATCCTATCAAGCTCTGCTCTCTTATATAAAACAACTTAAACTCTTCTATTTATAGAGTCTCTAAAAACACAGTAGTTGCCCCCCACTATGTCTCTAACGTTCGAATAAGAAAAATTTTAACAACTAGTTTTAGTGAACGGGGTCGCTGGTCCATGAATCGAGACCTCAATTCCTACCTCAATCTCTACTAATCAATTGTTTCTGCAGATTTCCATTATACCGGTGCGCCTTACTATTGCACACTATAAAGACCCGACTTATTTAATCCTAAAATTAAACAAGTCAAGTCCTCAACCCAATATAATATTTTCATATTATATGTAAGGTTGTCATAAAACTACTTGTTTATGTTGCTTATTTGTTTAATACCACTATACCTTAAAAAAAAAAAACTTTTTAAAACAAAGATTGCTTACATGAGCAATCTATACATATTTACATTGAAACGAAAGGTTACAAAAGCTTATGTCAATCTTTTGAAACAAAAAAAAAAGGATTTCATCTTGTTTATCCCTAATAAAAAAATAAACTTTAGGATCTCTTTATACAACACAAGGCTTAACTAACAAGCCTTCTATACAAAATACATTTAAGTTTCCAAAACATATTTCTACAAAACGTCTTCTTAAACCACTTGCCACTCGGAATCCTATTCATCCCATTCATCCAAGAATTTCTCCTAATCTATCCCATATCCCAAATAATCATAACAATCATCATCATCACCTGAAAAGAAACAACAGTGAGCCAAAGGCCCAGTACACAGCAACAAAACCAAAGCGAAATGGAAGCAAACTTAAATTAATGCAACAAGTTAATATCTCATTTTATCTTTCTTTAATATTTATTAAACAAACCAACATTGGAGTAGTCAGACTCCGAGACAATCTAGGGAAATCCGGGGTCCTGAGTAACGCTCTTGACGCTTAGGGGCTTGATATAGATAGCCCGATACCTATATCTCCTTGATAGCTTTACAAAGAAAAAGTAATCTCGTTTAAGGTTCATAGTCGTTACTCAACTTTACTTAACTTAATCTATAATATAAAATAATTCACATGCTCCCATAAACATTGAATTAAATTATATTATTTTCTCTTAAGATGAGTAAATGTTACACCGTTACTATATTTTCTATCGATTACCTACCGAGCCATTTAAAAAGAAGTCATCATTGTATCATGGTGTACCATTGCATCACGGTATGAAGTCATTGCATCATGACAAGTGGCCTGAGCGCCTATTCTAACATGTCATTGCATCATGACATATTTGCTACTCCCTAGACTGGATTTAAAGGCAAAAAACATAATCAATTCACATAAAACTTTAGCCATCATGAATTTAAGTCAATTCAAAGTATGTCTATCCTAACAAACATTCAAGCAAGTCACTGCGTACCTATGCTATGAAGAGAATCCATAGGACAACTCAAAAGAGGATCAGTGGAAGAACTCAAAGGAGTATCTATCACTATTATAAGGAAAATCAACTCAATTAACATTTATACTTAGTTTTATGCATAAAACATAACTAAATCTAATTCTAGCACCTATGGAATTCCAAATAAATATAACATAAGGTCATAACATATCATTTATACATTTATCAAGATCATACAAGCTCACAAAATCATCATTACACATCAAATATCATTAATCTATCTCATTTTATTCCAAAAAGATCCATTCCTAAGCAATCACACACCAACCATGCAAAAACAAGTTTTTAAACTTTGTTTAGAAAATGTATGAGCTAACAAGAAGTGAAATTTAAGCATTGATACTTTTGAAATTTGTAAAAAAATGAAAGTTATGGATCTCTTTTTAAGCTTTCCAATACAACTTGAATCACCTCAATCGGAGGTTAGAGGAAAAAGTTATGGACAATTTACTAACAAGCTACGAAACAAGGGAAAGTACACTACCTAGTACACTACAGTGCTCGGGGCTGTGTAAGGCACTATAAAGTGACCCGAGAGTAATTTTTCAAGGTTTTATAACCTACACAACCACCTATACGCTCGTGTACAAGGTGAGGTAGAGGTTAAAAAAATGACCCGATAGCTTATTTTGATCAACACAAGCTCGTACACGCCCAAATACAAGGTGCTGTTGATCTGGAAAAATCTTTTTGATAGCGAACACGCATTTTCCATGATTCTTTTACACAATATATCAACTTTTACACATTTAAACTCTCTTCAAAACACATAGAAAGTTTCCTATTACTTGGTGTATGAACTTAAGATTATCCATTCACTTCCAACTCCTCAAACAGCATAAATATCACTTCAAAATCCACTTCTAACATTTTCAAGCATTCCTCCACCCTTCACATAGCTTCTACCTACCCAAAATACACTTCAAGATTTCCAATACTTCTTACTACTTCTAAAACACATATAACAAGTTCTAACAACATCAAGATACAACCCAACATTCACTAACATATAAAACCACTCAAACTCATATGCGGCGTTCAAACTCATACTAACATGAACTCAATATCCATACCAAAAGAAAGAACAAACAAAGAACTTATAAACTTGCATTAACTTACATGAAGAAGCTTTGGCTTGGAGAAAATGTTTAAACCTAAGAGCTTATTCTTGCTAAGGGTTTGGAGTGTATTGCTTGAAGAAAGAAGAAGAACAAAAGAAAGAAAAGAAATGTGATTTTCGAATGGATTTTTGCTGCTATTTGAAAAGTATGTTTTTTATTAAAATATGGCTTATACTTATAAAAAAATATTGATTTTTTGGGGCTACCATGGGTTGGGCTTTATTTGGCATAAATTGGGCCTATTTTGGGCTCAAAATTAGCTTAAGTATGAGCTTGGAATTTAACCAAATTTCTGCTACATTTTAACTCAACCCTAAGCTTTAATTAACAAAATCCAACACTACACATACACATTTAACCACTAATTTACATTAACTAAAACAATATTAATTTAATATACGTACTAACACCAATTATACTCTACACATATATTTATACTAACAAGAACATATGTATAACATATCAAATTTTATTTCTATATATTCATCTCATGAATCAAACACTTTCAAACTTGATATTTAAAATTAAGAATATATCCACATGAAAATTAAATTATTAATCGATTTAGATCATTTCACACACTTTGTAGAGACCAAAACAAATACAAGCATAGTAAAGCTTAAACACATCAAAAACAAGTTTTGCTTAATAAAATGTAACTTAACTAAGTTTTGGAGCATTTATGCAATATATTTTCTTATCAAAACAAGATTTTAACCTTCACGTGGTTCAATAAACTGTAATCTGCATTGTTGTGATGAGCTCCTTTGCTTGCTTCACCTTTTGCATCACTATGATAATACACTGAGACTTCCCATTGAGTAAGCAAATGGAGTTTGACTTTAGAATAATGATCGCATCGATCTTGTCTAAAAAGTCCATTCCAACAACAAACTTAAAATCATCCATAGGTACTACTTATGTGTTATATCTCTCATGCCAGCTACTAATGTCGAATTCCACATCCCTAGCAAGTCTAAACGTCGAAATTTCCTTCAAATTTATTGTCTTCAATTAGATTTTACACTTTTCAACCCTTAACCCCAATTTATTTGTAATAACCTTCATTAGATATAAAAAAATGTGAAGCTTCTGTATCCACCAATGCTTTTATCTTCTTTTAGCCACCATTACCTCAACATACGTTAGGCTTTTGCACTATTCATTGCCTTTTGTGTCGATGGCAATAAGTAATCATATGGTGCCAAGCCAACTCTTCCCTCCATCTTCCAGCTTGTTTTTTACGATTAAAGTCATCAACTACTCCTTCTTATGATATTCGTTAACATAATGTATGAAAAAAATAGCATTTCAACTATTGGTTTTTCCTTGTATAACTTACCTTCTCCTTTATTTTTTCTTTCCTCTTTGGTAAACTTCATGAGCTACTACTCTTATATTCTTTCTCTTCTTCTACCTCTCTACAAGAGGAGTACTCATCTTCCCTTCCCTAGAATTATGCAAGCCCTACTGCGATGGCTATTCCCTTCAAAACATTTTCCATACCTCATCACTGTAACTTTACTCTCATCTGTAATTTCAATCCATCCAGAAACATCATGAGAGCATCATCCTATTTGAAATATGGAATCTTCAACATTATATTTTAAAAAATCCTGTACGTACTGTATCATAGTGCCCTCCTTAGTAAAGTGGCAAAGACTAATTTTGGCAAAAACATTTTTCTAAACTCGCTTATGAAATTTGTTCAAGAGGATATCTCATTAGCTCTTCTTCTCCACTGGATTAAGGTTGAATTCTTCAAATATTATGTTGTTGCTCTTAACCTACTTCCATTTTCCACAAACCTAATGGCAGTAAAGTATTGTTCTAAACCCTAAGGAAATTATCAACCTCTCTTGCTAACCGTGTCCCCTTGAAATACTCCAACTTTGGTACATTTGCCCCAATAGTTGGTTGGATTGCTATGCCATTAACTAGGATTGCTACTATTTATTTGCAACATGGATAACTTATAACGATGTTTGTCTCGCATATCACTAGGAAGATCAAGATCTTTACAAAAGGCTTTATAAAGGTTTCGTCTATAGGTTACCAACTAGGCTTTGAGGTCCTCTATCTCCTTTCTCAAAGCCAAAATAGTTGCATCCATTCTCTCTTTCATGTTAACTGTCCTACCTTTAACGTTACTTGTTATGGTCCCCAAGTTTTCCATTTGAGCTTCAAGGGCATTGTCTTGTGCCTCTAAGGTCTCCCTAATACGGTTAGATCTTTTTGCAACTCACCATGGAGTTCTTCCTCTAGGCCCCCCATATGAGTTTTTGACTCTTCCAACCTTTTCTTCACTCTGACAATGCAAGGTTTGGACTGAGAGTCGTCATCATGTCCCTTATTCGGGCCCTTTATCAAGTAAGTGGCATTCTTGATGAATGGTCTAATCCACCATAGCTTGGACATTGTTCTCTTGACATCTTTATTCTAGCTCTTGAATTCTTATTGTGATATCACCCGTCACAAGCATGCTATTCTAGGTGCTTCCGTATGGCATGTAGTTACTCTAAAACCTATTGAAAGTGTTAAGTTAGTCAAATCACAATTACAATAATTAAGTGTGGATAAAGAAAATATAGAGAGAGATAAGCTCTGCAAAGATTAAAAAATTCACTTATAAACAAATGATTTACAATTGAGGGAGTTACCTTTATATATACAAAAAAGCCTTCAAGAATGAACAACTAAGATCATTACAATCTAACAACTAAAATTAAATTCTATCTACCACTTTAAATACTATATCTACTTATCTCACCTACTAATGTACGTTGAATCTAGATAGTGACTCCAATGACTTCCATGTGAACTTGTAAACTCCTGAATTTTTCACAATTCTTAGAAAATAATCCTAGAAGTTAAACACCAAAACCGAGACCCTGAAAATCAATCCAAGTTAAAACTAAATTCTAAATAAGATCATATACGAAAATTCTTAACATCAAGAAAAATAGAACTCTCAAAACAAAATGGAAAATTCAACAATTGATTGATTCAACATCTGTAAGTCCTTAGATTTTTTTGGTAATATAGTAAACCTTAGAACCAAAAGTCAAACCGGAACCCTAAAGTTAACCTAATTCTATGTTTAGTCTAGTGAATCTAGATCCGGCAATCTTGCCTTCTTAAACCCTGAACAATGGCATTGAGATAATTATGGATAATAGTTCGTAATAATATAATGAAACTTAAAATATCAGATTCATTAATTTTCAATGTGTTTCGTATCCAAACGTGGATCAGTTTTCGAAAAACATGTCATAGGGCTTGGAATAGTAAAAATATTTCGAATATCCCGTTAGACTCAAAAACATAAGGTTTTCAAAAATATCAATTTTATAATTTTTCGGTTAGATATCGCATTTATACGTGTGTTTTTTTACTATCAATATTTTATTAATCATATCTACTTTACCTTATATTATTCATTAACATTCTATACTATTTATCTATCTCTATTTTTCGGTACCACCTATTCTTACAACCTATATACCTATTTCTTACAATTTTCTTTTCCCATAAAAATTCTACCCCGCATATTACTAAACTTCTCTTACACTTTTCTTCAAAAATTAATTTTAAATTACTCTATTCTTTCATGCCATAATTTTCTTTTCTTTTTCATTTATTTAATTAACTACAATTTTCCTCCAAATTTTCCTATAAATACCCCTCTCCTCTTTCATTTTTTTCCACCCTTCATCCACTCACAAATTTACTACCCAAAACTTTCTAAAATTTTCCTCTCCAAACTCCCTCTCAAATTTCCTCTCTACATATTCCCAAAATCTTCTCAAATTCTTACCAACACCACCACTTTTCTTCACTACCATTTATCTTTTAGGTAATAAACATTCTTCATATTACTTCTACCATGTCGTGTAACTTTACATGATCATTGTGTGAGTTTCCTAAACTTATTGTTATGGAAGCTATAGTATGTTCATGTATTGTTCTTGTTCATGAACATCCGTTGCTATATTTTTATGTTATTATACTTTACTCATATAATTGTTGTTATTATGCTAACTTATTATTTATATCTAACTAAATATATTTATATATATTCTTTAGAGCATATAAGCTCATTTGTTATTTATTTATTTTCATGCTTTGTAATTAATTTACTTGTTTCATGCAAATTATTAAAACTATTCTTTCTAGTCTTAAACTCGTCATTATCAAGTCAAAACAATTTTCTTTCTTTCTTTTATTTTCTTTTCTTTTTGGGACTACTCTATTCTTAGTCCCGGGATACCTTGATGAAGCTGAGGTTTCCAATACTTGACCTTACTATTATGCTCTTATTGATTCTTACATATATCTTATCTTATTATGCTATATTTATTATATTTCTCATTACTACATATTCATGTTCATGCATGAGTATATTGATATTGTCTCAACAAAAATATGAAGAAATATTTTGATGAACTCTTTTCCAAAAATAAACTTTGGTTACTTAAAGAAAGGATTTCCATTAAAAGCTAAGAGTTTTACCTTCACAAATCTTTTCCAAAAATTTAAGTAAACTCATAACAAGTCTTAGTAATAATGGTATATTAAAGTCTTAACAAAGGATGCATAAAGTAAATTTTCACACATACCCTTTTCAAAGATGATAAAATGGAAAAGTTTTTCCTTAAAAAAACTTAAGATTTCAAATTCTTGCTTAGCAAAACTTTCTTTAAACTTATTTGTAAAAGTTCATCAAAACTCTAAAGTACTTTGGAAAAACAAGTTTAGCAAGATCATCAAGAAGTTCTCTTTTTAAGAAAATAAATTTCTCTTAGGGAATAAAATTAGTGAACAACTTAGGAAATCATTATTACTTATTAAAGCAAAACTTACTTTAGGAATAACAAAGAATAAGTGAACTTTAAGAAATTTTTGTCACTATTAAGAAAACATTTAGAAACTACACTTTTAACTCCTAAAAATGAAGTTGTAGGGATTTTAAAAGACTAAAATTATTTTGAAAATTTTGAACTATTTTCAAAGGATAGATAAAGTTAAAAAGAGGAAAATACTTACTTATAATAATCCAAGAAACTTTCCCAACAAAGCTAAAATAAAAATTTTCAAAGCATTACTTTTCCAACTTTTAAAATACCTTGTTTTACAAAAAATCATTGATAGGACAACTTCACTAAATCCATGCTTATGATATAAGTCAATATATATATGTTCAAAGGATTTTCCAACTATATTAATATCTATATCTTGGTACAAGGATTTTTGGATGAATAAAAGTTTGAAAGCTAGAGTTTTGAAATCTAGAATTTTCGTGGTGAATCTGTACGTCACTATACCAAGACCCAAAAGGCTTCTTTTAATAAAACAACTTTAGAAATGGATAGATCTTTTCGAGTAGGTAGAAAACGGTATATAATATGTGAAATTTCAAGTTGAAATAGAAATTTGTGATCATTTTAAGTTGGAATTTCCATTCATGCAAATTTTGACGAACCTAATAAGATATAGTTAGAAAATTTAAGTAAATTTTGGATGAAATACTCATTTCGGGAATTTCTTCTATTTAGGTGATGAGGACCAAGATCTCCTCCTCCTCGAGGATTACTTCGATTGATAGAAGATCGCTATGGACGAGTGAGTTTCTTTTACGTTTATATATTCGTGTATGTGCTTGTAGAATAGAGCACTAGATGTTAGGAAAAGATAAAAATTGATATGCATGTGGATTATCATGGGATTTATGTATGCGATTTGTTTTGTGTGATCAAAGAACGATAAGCATATTAGAGCCAATTTGTTGATTGTTATAATTATTTCTATTTATGTATTGCTATGTGTGTAATTATTGCTTGATCACTTTAAATGAATTAATGTTGGATTGGAAATTCCCTTAAACTAAATTGCTCATGCATATCACTTAGAATATCATTTCGCATTTTTGCTCCTACTCTTCAGCGTGGGACTGGAAATGTAAGCTGCCTAGCTACATCTTAAGGATTTAGGACACTCGGGGAATACGACCTCAAGTTTTAGTCGAGCTGGATCGATCGTTTTGGGTAAAGAAAATCTGGAGACTAGTAATACGGTTCATTTGCACGCAAAATTTCAAGAGGTCGATCGGGGCCCAATTCAAATCATTTTTTAACTACCGATGGAGGGGTAAATCCATCATACATATGAAACTGGATAGTCGTATGTATTGTTTGATCATTTGGTTGCTTGCATTTCATATGCTTGTTTAATGAAATTGTTTGAATATTGGTCATGAGTACTTTTGCGTAAGGAATATCTCACTAAGCTAGTTATGCTTGTTCCCCAATAGACTTTTGATGTTGCAGGATCGTTATTTTGCACCCAATACCACCACGTCCGTTCGGATAGAACTTATGTCTTTAGAAAGCTTTTGGAGGAATTCTGTTTGAAGTCATAGACTAGATTTCCTTTAAAATCTTATAGCTTTAGTTAATATTTATATCAAGACTATGTTGTTATGGAGATTATCAAAGGAATTCCCCATAGAAGTTGTAGAACTTTATATTTTGATGAATCACATGAATATTATTTTGTATGTTTCGCTGTCAATATTTTAAAATGCATCACTCCACTGGTCTCTCTTTGTTGTGAATGTACATCTTGTACTGATATAAAAGCTTTCAAGTGACTGAGGTAGTCATTCTTAAGTTTTAATATTGTGTACGGCGGACTGTCACGTTTAGGGTACCTGTTGGGGCGTGACAACATCCATACACCAACCAAATCATCTATCTGATCTCTAATACGCAAATCAAGATTATATATCCAAATAACACTCGACAACAAAATACTAAAACTTTAAAATCCTTTGGTGGATTTTTTGAATTAAAAATTTTAATTACCACCAAAAGTCAAATTGAGTCAACCTGTAGTCCTAGACTTAGTTAAACGATCCTGAGAACTGAAAAATATTAAATAATCACAAATAAAAATAAAATAAACCATAGATGTTGAACAAAAAATATAACACAGTCGAAACCCTAAAATTTTATGATCTTACAAATAAAATCAACAAGTCGAAAGTCAAATCGAAATCTTAAAAGTCAACAAAGTTTATAACAAATCTCAATGTTTAAATTCGGCAATCCCTCGCTCTTAAACCCTAAACAACGAAAAAAATAATTATTGATAATATTTTGTAATAATAGATGGAAGCTTAAAAATATCATATTCGTAAATTTTTAGTGTCTTTCGAATCCAAACGAGATCAGTTTTCGAAAACCGTGTCTCTCTACACCGGATGGCAAAAATATTTCGATTGCACCGTTAGACTCGTAATAATATAAGAAATCCAAAAATATCAATTTCATAATTTTTTAGTATCTAAAAATATCTAATATAACCCGTATATGTGTATTTTTATTACTATCAATACTTTCCTTGTCTAATATACTATTTATAGTACTATTTCTACTATTCATTACTATTCATCTATTTCTACTTTTTCTTACAACCTATTTTTACTACCTACATACTTATTTTTTTACTTTTTACTTTTTCAATACATCTCTAAACACATCACACTTTACACGTTACTTCTTTTCATTACAAAGCAACAAAATAAATGAATTTCACCCCTTCTTTCCTATGCAAACCGGTGTCACTCCCTCTCTCCTCATCTCTATTATTTTTTTCTTTTTCAATTTATTTTATCACACTTAATTTCCCTCCATCTTCAACTATAAATACTCTATTTCCCTCCACTTTTTTCATACATTCATTTTACATAACAAAACCCTCTCAAATTTACTCCACAAATCCTCTCTCTACAAATTCTCTCTAGCAAAACTCTCTACAACCAAATTCCTATAAAATCTTTCTCTACAAAATTCTCCTCTACACATAAACTATTTACCACATATCACTACCAACATAAACCTACATCCATCAACAATAAACACATTTTACGTAACCACTTCCTACCATTATTTTTTCATGTTATGTAACTTAGCATGATTATGGTGTTGTTTTTTAAAACTCACATGAGTTGTAGAAACAACATGTTCATGTTTTGTTCTTGCACATAAATTCCAATTTTATTATCTTGATGTTATTTTGATATTATCATTATTATTATTAATATTATAGTTATTATGTTTCTAATCTAACTCTGTATATATATATTATTAAGTATATGTATATATATTTATTAGAGCCTAAATACTCACTAACTCTTACTAACTTGCTTTTATTATTCTTAATGCTTTTATTATTGCTTTTTCTTTTCTTTTTCTTTTTGGGACTGGTCTATTTTTAGTCCTAGGATGCTTTGATGAAGCTAAGTCTCCTAATACTTGATCGGGTAGCCTTGATGAAGCTAAGGCTCCCAATGCTTAATTGGGATACTTTAATGAAGTTAAGGTTCCCAGTACTTGATATTATTATCTTGCTTATTATTTGTTTCTTATATCTTTCCTATATTTCATCATTTTCATACTATATACTCATACATGCATCATCATAATGTTATTGTCTCAACAAAATCTAAAGTGGAATTTTCTCTAATAAAGGAACATGAAACTAAATTCTTTTGTTATAAAACTTGTCATTAAATAAAGAAACTTGTCAACAACCACTTAGAAAATGGATTTTCATAATTTCTTCTCAAACTTTTCCAAAGTTTTCCTAAATGTCAACAATGATAATTTTACCAATGAAATAAAGGAAAATGATACCAACCTCTCTTAATATCTATATATATATATAATATATATCATTACTACTAAATCAAGATTTTGTTATCACCCACATAAGAAAAATTATTCCTACAACTTTTTTTCAAACTCATCAAAACTTTTCTTAAATGATAATGAAGATGATTTTCTCAAAGAAACTAACAAAATAAACATTTTTTTTTATTATGATAAGTCACAAAAAGTTTATTAAAACTCAGTAATGATAATTTTTTGATAAATAAACTTTTCTCAAAAAGCTTACTTGTAGGAATTTTTACCAACTCCATAATAAAAAGTAATAACTAGACTAAGCTTTATAAGTTAAGATAAAATCAACTCACTAAATTATAAACTCACTTGGAAAAATAGAGGTTGCCAAGTTTCTAAAACATAAATCATTTTATAAACATGATAAGTTACAAAAGAACAATAGATATTATCAAAAACTTAATAAAATAGTGAAACATGATTTTCTTCCAAGTAAGATTTACAAAAGACTTAAAAGACCAAGTTTTAGAAATAAAATATATTTTAAAGAAGTTAGGAAATGAACATATAAGAAAGAAAAGACTTGATTATCAAGACCATTTTTTTTTAAAGGGAAAATATATACAACTCAAATTATTATAGGTTATCAACAACTTAATAAAACTCTTGGAAACTTCATTTTTATCACTACAAGTAAAAAATGTAAAAGACCAAAGCTAAGAGAAAATTTATTTTAGAAAATGAATTGGAAAACAAAATAAGAATATAATCATTTATAACAATAACCCAAGGACTTATAATGGTCATTCAAAACACTTAGAAAGGAAATTGTTAAAGTTTAAGTTTTAATACCGTGAGACATTGTTTTACGAAATATAATTGTCACGCCCCAAAGGGTACCCTAAACGTGACAGTCCACCACACCCGATATTTAAACTTAAGTATGACAATCTTAGTCATCCCATAAGTTTACATATCGAATGTAATGTGTACTTACACAACTTTTAGGATCACACTCTGATTCAAGTAGTCTTAAGAAAGCATACATAGCATTAAGAATATAAATCACAACAAGATAAACAGTTAAGTTTTACAAAAACCAAGGGGGCATACCCCCGCCAAAATAATGGGAGTCTTAATCATCTAGCTCCAATTTACAAATATCTGAGTCTACATTAAAGAGATTTTCCTAGAAGTCCATGCCTATACTAGGTCCCGACTTCCTCAAAAGCTCTTTAATCCAATGTGATAAACCTGCACAAAGTGTCCTCTCGGAACAACCAAAAATAGGGACACTGCAACAAAAACTATTGGGGTATAAGCTAATTGCTTAGTGAGATTCATTTTCCAAGTAACATACTCGATCAAGCTAAAAATATCTATACAAGCAAGTTATAATTAAGCAACCATATGAATGAGCAAGCAAGCATATGACTTTTCGGTAGTCATATGTGAATGGATTTACGCCCTCCATTCGGGGTTTGGGTAGTTCATAAGTCATGCAACTACAGTTCCAATGTTGGTCCATAAGACATGCAACCATAGTCTCAATCTTAAGTGGGGTGGTCCATAAGACATGCAACCACAATTTTAATGTTGGTCCATAAGTCATGCAACCATAGTTTTCATTATTTGAATAGGGTGGTCCATAAGTCATGCAACCCTAGTCCCCTTCATTAAAGACCCACTGCCTCCCAAATACACCTTTGTCCCACCAAAGGCATACTCGACAATGATATGCGACTCACTACGTGATATGCATGTACAATTTATTCATATAATCATAGCATATTAATTAGATAATTTAAAAGTGATCAGACAGATTTCAGACACTCCAAATCTATACTAGCTCATACAAGGTTATTGCAACAAAGCTTGCCTCGATATACTTATCGTTCATTCATGTATGTTTAGATCATCATTCAATCACAATTTTATCTTTTCCTAAGTCTAATGCCACTACTACTACAAGCACACCCAAGAGCATAATTAATTGAGAAATGAACTCACTTGTCCATGTAGTGAAATCCACTAGTCGTAATAGTCCTCGGGGAGTGGTAACCCGTCCTCCAATTCACCTAAGTACAAAGAATACCCTCAATGAGTATCTCTTATGAAGTTCTATTAAACTTAACAATTTTATTTACTAAGTTCGTCAATTTTCGCCTAGGTTGAATTCTTAACTTAAAAAAGTCATATCTAACTCATTTTAACTCAGAATTAAGCTTATAATATACCGATTTCTATCTACTTCGAAAGAGCTATCTATTTCCAAAGTTAATTCAAAATTTTAAGGTCATTTAAGGGTCGGAAACATACTGTACATTAGGATTGCGAAAATCCAAGATTTGAGCCTTTGTGAAAAATTGCCATATCTACTCTATTTAACTACTTAGATTAACTTATTTTAGTCCTAAACTTGCAAGAAGACCTTTAAAACAAAATCAAGAGACTACACACTTATTTAATCCCAAACATAAAGTTCAAATGAAACTTCTAAAAATCCATTTTCATAAAACCGAAATTTTTAAGTTGAAACTCATTGTCTTCTTTTGAGTAATTCCTTTACTAAAACTTACTTAGTTCAATGAAAATAATTTTCCTATATTATTTATCATCAAGGCATTCCATTTTCAATATAAAATACTTGTTTTGAGATCTAAAAGGAGGTTTTCAAAATTGGTCTTCCTTTAGATACGAATTTCCTCTTTGAAGTTTATAATGAAAACAAGACCTAAATTTTGTCTTTTACAAAGCACTTGATTTTAGAAATACTTTTTAGGAAAACTCATTTAAACTTATGAAAATTCATTCCTTAAGATATCTATACCAAGAGCCCTTTATATTTTTGTCTAAATCTTCATTTTAAAGTTGAATGATGGGTTCCAAAAATGGGTCTTGGTCTAAATCCAAATTTTCATAAATTTGTTTTGAACATATCTTTTGAGAAAATTCATCAAAACTCATGAAAAACAACCCATTACATATTATATCTTAAGAACCCTTCATTTCTTGAATAAAATCATCATTTTTGAGTTGGAAAACATGTTTTTATTTTAGATCTTTGTCTTGATCCGAAAATACAATTTTTATTTTTGAAAATAAACTTTGAAAAACAACTTTGATTCTTGTAAGATGAAGTCTTGATGATATACATCCATCAAACCTTCATTTTCTTAACAAAAACTTCCATTTCAAGACTTGGAAGAGGGTTTTTAAAATGATGCCTTGACAAGTTACGAATTTTACTTTTTCATTCAAACTCAAATCCAAGATCTACTCAAAATACAACCATGGAAACATAAGAAAAACTTGGTAGTAGGCCTTAAACTTCTAGATCTACACATAAACATAACTAAAGCTTTGTAAAACTCTAGATCCACAAATTATCACAAAAATAAGAATATAAACAAGCCTTCAAGATAACAAATATACTAATAACAAAAAGAGATCATCAACAAAATGAGTGTTTCAATTTTTAGCATCATCATCCATAGCTTGTTAAGCTTGTGGAACATCCTTTGATGCATGAAACACCCATAATATCATCCTACAACATCCTATGGAAGTTAAAAAGGAATGATTACCTCATATATTTACAAGAAAAGTGTGTATGAGTAAGGAAAGAAAATGGTGGCAACTTGTTCTTAAGAAGAACAAAGCAAAGAAGAAGAGAAAGGAAAGGGAAAAGAGAGGGTTTGAGAGTTTTTGGAAAATGGAATGAAAAGTGAAGAGAGAGAAAAGTAAATGAGTATTTATATTAGGTGGATTTAGGGTTTGTTTGTATAATAAAAGGAGTTAAAATGAAACAAATTGGGGGGAAAAATATGGGGATATGCGCCGGCCAATGAAGGGAGTGAGAGGAAGATATATTTTATTTCATTTGAAATTTGAATTTGTGTAATAAATTGTATTAATTGTAATGATTTGTTAAGAGACAAAATTTCTTGGAAAAGAAAATGAATTGAGTGATTGAAATGTTGTAAGAATAGGGTATGGGTATGTGTGTAGTAGGTTGTACTTGTGAATAGTAATAAATAGTAGATAAGACATTTACTTTACCGGTAGCAACGAAAATACGGGAAAAAAGCTATAACTGTAATTTTTATAGTCCGAAAAATTATAAAATATATATTTTTAAAATCCTTATAAAAATGCAAGTCTAAAAATATTAAAGATATATTTTTAATTTTCCGAGCCTCGGGACATGCTTTCCAAAGCAGTATCCAAACGGGTTCAAAATAAGCCAAAATTAATCCAATCTGATATTTTTAATAAATCAAATATTATTACGGATTATTCTAAACACTTTAATTATTTTTCGACTCCTCGATTTACGAACTCGGGTTTGTCGGATCTACAATGTGGGGTTTTACTCAAGATCCGTTGACTTAAGGTCTCCGATTGACTAACCGGCTTAAGGTTAAGGCTTGAGAAAACAGGGGTTTACAATAATCGTTGAGACAACACCATTGGAATTTTGCATACAATATGAGTCTCTCTCTCTCTCTCTCTCTATATATATATATATATTCAAAGGAATTTGCCAATTATAGTAATATCTACATTTTGGTACAAGTATTTTTGGATAAAGAAAAGTTTGCAAATTTATATTTTGAAAATTGGAATTTTTGTGATGAATCTGTACTCTACAGTTTTGGAACCCAAATGAATTTTTATGATAAAAATAACTTAAGAATAAATAGATCTTTTCAAGTAGGTAGAAAACGGTATATAATATGCGAAATTCCGAGTTAAAATGAGCAAGTTATGGCAATTTTAAGTTGGAATTTCATTCTACACGATTTTTTACGAACATAGTAAAATAGAATTAAAAAGCTTAAGTAGAACTCTTATGAAATACTCATCTCGGATATTTCTTTTTGTCTAGGTGATGCAGAACACGAGATTTCCCTTCTTGAGGATTACTATGACTAAGAAGATTGTGAAATAGACGAGTGAGTTATTCCTCTTAAATTCGTTACTTACTTGTGTTTGTAGAATAGTGATATTAGTATACTAAGAAAAGATAAAAATGGTTATGTATGAGGAATTTAGGGATATGTATATATGTGATTCTATACTTATGTGATGAAATGAGAATTAAGAATACTGCAACTTCGAATTGTTTGTTTAAGTATTTTGTTTACCTACATGTATGTTTACTTGATAGTCCCTAAGAAACCTTAATAAGGTTTGACTTAAGAAAAAATAAAATATTCACACATAGCATCCATCGAGTCACATCTTTTTCGAAAGGTTGCTACTCTTACACGTAGAGTTGGATGGGCTGTTATCGTACTGTGACACGGGCTCTATTCCTTCTTAGAGAATCTACATCGCTCGGGGAATGCGACTCTAGATTCGAAACTGAGCTAACCGAACGCTTTGGTGGGGACCGAGGGACTAGCAATAGAAGGTCGAGGATCTTCATCAATAATTCCCTAACCTTCGATATGAAGGGATAAATCCGTTCTATATATGGTTTCCGGATAACTATATATATTTGTGTAATCATGTGAATATTGCATAACATGCATAACATATGCATGAAAAATTAAATGAGCTTGTCTTAAATCATGGTGCAAATGAAGGGAATATCTCACTAAGCTAGTTGTAGCTTATGCTCCTATAGATTTTTGTTGAAACAGGTATACCCATAGCTCAAATCAAAGATCATACCATTAAAGAAGTCATGGATGAAATTTAAATTCTTATGGAGACAATGAGAATATAGGATGGAGTTATTTTGTAAATTCCTTATATATAATGTATGCTAAATTCCTTATATGTAATGTATGCTACATTAGTATTTTGGAGATTTTTAAAGTAATGTATTTATAGAAACTTGAAGAGAATAGCAGGAGTATGCCCCTAAGATTTGTAATCAATCACGTTTATGTTTATGATATTTATTTTCCTTTCCTTGCTACTTAATTGTTATTAATGTAAATTGTGTTATTCGATGTATTTTCTTGATTGTGTTGTACGCCTTATACATGATATGAAAACCTTTGCGTGGCTAAGATAGTCATTCTTAGGTTTTAGTATTATGTACGATAGACTATCACGTTTAGGGTATTCCTTAAGGTGTGACAGAACTTCTATAATTACTTATTATATGCTAGATCTATCTCATTGGGCTAGTGCTAAGCCTTAATTTATGCCTTCTCTTAATAAGCCCATGACACTTTCAGGTTATTGATATGCCAATACTCTCAATTTTGTATGTTTTGCAATTATTTCCATGCAATCCATGTGAAATGAAATTATTCTAAGAAAATTAAATATTTTAAAAAGTTTGAATACAGGTGCTAGCTTTATTCCTTTCCCTACGATACCTACTTTATATATTCCATCACCTCAATGCATTCCAATATATCAGTGAAAGGACACTCCGATCAGTGCGCTGCCAAAAAAAAAAAAAAAAAATTATTAACCCGTGCTTTTAAAATTTTTTGTTTCAGGTTTTCGATCCTGCAAGTTCCTAAATGTGACTATTTCACGAAGCCTCGTTGTTGCTGGCTAAAGAAGCTTCGTGTGGGGTCGGTGACATAAAGCAATTTACCATGTTGAATTAACATATAACTCGATAGCGCTATTTTCTTATTCTAGGTTTAGGCATTCCTTAGTAACTTGGGGTTGGGGGGGGGCGAAGGGGCGCGGCGGTGGGGGTTTTTGCCTTGCTATAGAATTAAAAGTACTTTTTGAACTTTTAAATTTGTTTCGTTTTTCTAATTTTACGCTTGATATTTATAGTTATAAAATACTTACTTGGTTTAACGGAAAAATAATATTTTAATTAAAAAATTACAAAAATATTATCGTGTCAAAAATATTTTAAAAGATAGGTAATTTAAACTCGTTTATAAAAAGATGAGTTTAGTAAACTTTTGTTAATTTTTCCTTAACCCATTTGATATTTGAAGTTTAAAATTATTAAATATTAAATTAATTACACTTTAATTTGTTAGATTTGCTACCTTAATCATTTCTAAAATGATGAGTACCAAATAATTATTTATATATATATAATTGTATGTAAGGTAATAATTTGATAAATAAAAATTGGATTAGGTATGATATCAAATAATTGTAGATTTTAAGTATAAAAGTGAAAAATACATTTTGATAATGATTTTAAGATTATCCTTCATTTTTCTAAAAAGGAACAATATAATTTGCAATGTTACGATCTATTTACTCGGTTATAAGGAATAGATGAGATATAAAAATTATACCTCTTGGTAATCCTGGTATTAGATTAGGAACGAAGGATTCTAGTGTTTATTAAGTCTAAAATTTTATAATTGGGAATACATATTCTAATATTATCCTTAATTTATTAATTACAATATTAAATCGGGATTGAAATTAAAAATAAAAAGTATAATTATACCCTTTGCCTAAAAAATAAAAAAGATTACTAGTAACAAATATTTCCAATCTATTTGCAAGTAAACAAGGTAAAACGTTCTAAGAATAGTTATTTTATTCATACTCAATTAATTTCCAGTAAATGAATTGTTAGGTTTAGATTAAAGAAATACAACAACTTATCATAAACCCTCCCATTTATTTGGAAAAATTAAATTGGACGTGATTTTATACCACAATAAAATGTGTTTTAAACAGACGCATGCTTTTTATAAATCAGGCACCTAGAAAGAAATCAGTAATCATTTCACTGGCACAGCAAATCGTTTCTTAAGGCCATGGCAACGATGATTAAGATAAAGGTAGACTCAAGTCTCGACATGTCTTATCACCTTTGGAAAAATATAACAAGGACTCCAATCACTTGTCGCGTTACCGATTTCACGATCACCCTATAATTTTGAATTTAAATTTTGAAGTGATGGATAAAAATTATGCTTTAGTTTGAAGTAAAACACATCAGATATTAGCAAAGTCCTTCCGTGACAATCATACGCGAGTATGTGCAAAGTCAATCGATTTAAGTAGCGACTTCATTTATCGTATCGTTTTGTGCCAATAGTATATAAACAGGGTTATTCTATTAATATTTCAATTAATATAATAATAAAAAGTTTACTTACTTTTTTTATTGTTTTAATTTTGAAAAGACAAAGAATTAGAAGATATTACAACATGCCTTCATGTTAATCTATATTTGATTATTTATGGACAGTTCCAATAAATGGGTATCATGGTGGAGCATAGAGCCTGTTTGGATTGTTTGTTTTGATTGTCTGTTTTTTATTGATATATGTATCATTATTTATATTATATTTGTTTTATATTAGTATCTGGTTTATTTAATTGGTTAATAAGTAAGATTATCTATTTTTATTTGTATCTGTATTTGATAAATAGTTTATTTGAAAATGATAAAAAAAAGAACTCAAAACGATAAAAAAATAAGAAAACAATCGGGGCCTAAATAGAATTGGTTTTAATCCAATTTATATGCCCTTTCCTTGAAGTGATCTTTTTGTCTATGGTTATGGAAATCCATCAATCAAAACTAATTTGTAAGGGAATCAAATCAAACAAAAAGATATATATTTTCGTTATAGTATAGTTTATGATATTTTCAAACCAAGACAATTCATAAATCTATGATTGGTTTATAAAAATAAATGAATCCATAAAATCAAGTCAAATTATTTTAATTCTTCTTTTTACAATATAATACTTAAAAAAAACTAATTTACATTTATTAAATTGTATATTTATTTAACTTTATAACCATGGTTTATAAATTATTTATAGAAATTAACTAAAAATATATATATATTAATGCAAACTTCACAAATAAGGTTAGCTTCTAATGGATATTTGAAATTACTTAGTTGCACGAACATCAACTTTATTTAATTCTTATATGATTGAACATTTGTTATTATTACATAACATTACTACTTGTCATATAATATTACATGGACATGTTAGGAATAAATAACATAAAATTTTGAGTTAATAAAATAAAGATAGAATGATCGACTTAGAGACATGAATAAATTCACTTTCTTTAGTGATTCTACGTATCCCACACAAAATTTGCTATGAGAGTTTTAAAGTGGACTTCCCCAGTGACATAACTAAGTCTGAATACTTGAAAAGTAAAAATTAAGTATAAAACAACTCTTTGATTTGTTATGAGAAATTTGTGTCTTGTTGTTATTTAAATTAGAAGATGCAACACTTATTATATTTTAGAACAAATTTCAAAGTTCATGTCTTTTTCCCAAGATTTATAATGTTTAGGTATGGATTGTATCAATTAGATTTGAATGTGATAAGTTATAAAGTGGTCTAAATCATTTATAACTAATGGATGTAACCTAAAAAAATAAACACTCTAGAAGTTAAATCAAAACTCGTAACTTTTCAAATTTGAACGTTAAAATAATTTTGCAAATCCAATATGTCCAGATCAGTTTGAACTGGTTCGATTCATTTGACAATGATAGGCATAAGTAGTCTTAATCATTTCAATTGGTACGGGTCATTTTGCATTGTCACATTTTGTTTCAATTTCATACTTCTTTATTTAAAGGATAGTTCGAACCTTTTGATAGAACGTTTGGATTTTTCATATAAACTTCATAGATCTCTTTTCTTTTGCTCATGTTTAACATATGTACTATTATAGTTTATTACTAAGTCTTCAAACACAAGATCTACATCATAAATCTCATAATCGACAATCTATTTTAACAATCCACCACTTGATTGCCAATTATGTACGCTCATAAACACCTCCATATTCATGCTTAAAAAATAGTATGATGAGGCTTGAACCATTCCTTTGTATAAATCCTTAAAGTTATAACATGGTGATAAGTAGCTTATTACTTTGAACTTCCAAGGTATATGTCACAATCGGAGAATCCATGCACATAATCATGTTCACATCCAAATAATGGATTTCATGGTAGTACATTTATGGCCATGTGCTCATCTCGACTTTATGAATTTTATAAAAGTAAACTCCTCAAACTTTTGTTAAAAACAACACCACTACTATGTTCAAATGGATGGAATAAATCAAACTAATTGATTTAGATACAAAATCTATCCGTTAAGAGATATTTGCAACATTTCATACCTGTTTAACTTATTATACTTATGATACACCAAATTATTAGTAACTTACTTTAAACCTTTGAATCTTGAAATCAATGATGTGTTAGAATAAGGTAGGGTTCCATCACTTCTAACTATAGGAGTTTAAGACCCATCTTAGTAGTACATTCTTTTACAAGATCGCTGGATAATCCCTTTGTTAAAGGATTTGCTAAGTTGTTATTGGTCTTAACATAAGAGATAACTATAACTCCACCCCTTGTTAATTCTTTAATATATTCATGTCTTAGCCCTATATATATAGAATTTCCATTATAAAATTTACTATAAGCTCGAGACATAATTGCTTTACTATCATGAACTATTGAAATGGCTAACAATGGTTATAGCCACAACTCTATTTCCATGAGCAAATTTCTAAGTCATTCTACATCTCTACTAGTTGCAACAAGTGCTATGAACTCAGCTTCCATTGTTGAATGAATTAAACACAGTTGTTTCTAAGAATTCCAACTTTTGGCTTCAACACGTAGTGTAAATATCCATCCAAAAGTTGAGCTTCTATCACTAGCACTTGTTATCTAACTTGCATCCAAATAACCCTCTAGTACAATTGGAAAATCACCATAGACTAATAATCTAAGTTTCACGATTTTCTTCAAATGTTGAAAGATGATTGATATAGCTTTCCAATGTTCAGTACTAGGATTACTTATAAATCTTGATAGTTTGCATACTAGATATTGAATATCAAACCTAGTATAATGCAAAGCATACATTAAACACCCTATAACATTAGTATATTCCAATTGTGCTATTACTCTTCCTAAGTTCTTTTTAATCTAAAATGAGGGCCATAAGGAGTTGTACACTCTTTCTTTATTAAGTGTTTAAACTTTTCAAGAACCTTTGGAATATAGTATTATTGACTTAATATAATGGCCCCACTATGCTTTAATAATTTAATACTCAATATTGTATCGACCTCATTTAAATCTTTCATCTTAAATTATGAGGTAAGATATTTTTTAGTTTCATTATTGCTAATTGTATTTTTTCCAAATCATAGAAAATAACAAACATATTGACAAATAATTACAACATATTCATTTATGAACTTCGAATCAATACATTTATCGGAATTGTTATGTACAAAACCATTTGTCAAGATAACACTATCAAATTTCTTATGCCATTGGTTTGAAGCTTGTTTAAGTTCATATAATGATTTAACTAATTTGCAAATTTTCTTTTCATTTTCAAGAAGCATAAAGCCTTTCGATTGCTCCATATATACTTCATCCTCAAGTCACCATTTAGAAAAGTTGTTTTAACATCCATTTGTTTCACAAATAAAATGGAAGCAATGACTAATAAAACTCTTGTAGAATTCATTTTAGCCATGGGAGTATATGTATCAAAATAATCAATTCTCTCTCGTTGCTTAAATCCTTTGGCTACTAATCTTGCCTTAAAAGTTTACAAAGTATCATTTGAATTATAATTCTCTCTAAATACCCACTTACAACCAATTTTCTTAGATCCTTGAGGCCAATCAACTAAAATCTATGTTAGACAATAAAGAGTCCATTTCACCATCTATTCTCTTTCCAAAATGCTGCATCTCAGGAAGTCATGGCTTCACGATACATTTTGGGATCACCACTAACGCTTAGTATTAAAGGGATTTTACAAAATACATCATCTCTATTATCTTCCACCAAGAAGCTAAGAGCTTGAGAATCAATGAATTCAGGACATAGATTCTTATTTCCCCTTAACCTGTTACTTCTTTTAGGTTCTTAAATAGATTCTATGTTTGTTTCAATACTGTTCTTTTCAATAGAATCCCTTGAATTTATACTTTATTGTGTGGTGGGAGATATTTCATTATCGATGAAATCACCATAGAATTTATACTCTAAAAATTCTACATCTCTAGTTTCCATAATAATATTACATTTTAAACTCACTACTCCATATCATTTAGAATTTTATGCATAATTAAAAAATATTTCTTTCAAGACTCTAGCACCAAGCTTTGTCCTTTTTAGATCAAACATTTCATAGTAGGTTATGCAACCTTACAATTTAAAATATTCAACATTCGGTTTTCTTCATTTCCATTTTTCATATGGATCAAAACTTAAAGATCTAGTTGGAATTCTATTCAAAATATGACATAAAGTCAACAATGCTTATCCCTATAAATAAAAGGCAATTTAGCATTAATAATTAGCGAAATAATCATATCAACTAAGGTTTGATTTTTACATTCTGCTAATCCATTTTGTTGTGGTGTATATAGAGTAGTGCATTGATGCACAATTTCATTTTCTTCAGAAAATTGGTGAAATTCACGAAAAGTATTCACCCTTCTATTACTATGCAAATACTTGATTCAGTTATCATGCATATTTTCTACTTCAAATTTATAGTGTTTAAATGATTCAAATGCTTCATCTTTATACTTTAATAAATACATATAAGTAAATCTTGAGCTATCATCAATGAAAGTTATAAGATTATCTTTTTCCTTCTCTAGTCTAGTTTCTATTTAATTCACAAATATCACTATGAATTAAATTAAGAATTTGGGTGTTTCTTTCTACATGAGAAAAAGGTTTCTTAATGATTTTGGCTTGGACACAAATTTCACATTTATTCATGTTATCTATTTCATTTACTTTGACATATCCATTTGTATACATATATTTCATAGTTTGAAAATTGATATGTCCTAATCTAGCATGCCACAAACGACAAGAATCAATGAAATAAATAGAATTATTCGCTTTATTCATTTTAATGCTTAGCTTGAACATTCAACCACAAGTATAATCTTTCCCTACATATGGAGTATAGACTCCCTTTCATGAATACAAACTTATCAAACTCAGTTACAATTTTGAATATCATTTTGCAAAACAAACCTATGGAAAACTAGACCTTTTTTTCATGTCCAAAACATACAAAACATTCTTTAGACTCAATTTCTTTCTGGATGTGAAATGGAGATCAACACTTCTGATTCCTTGCACACTTGTTGAGCTGCCATTTCCCATTAAAACTTACCAATCATCCTCATTTTTAAAATTTTTGAATTGATTTTGATTGTTGCATACATGTATCGTTGCTTTCGAATCAAGTCACCATTCTCTCGATTTGATTATTGTAGCCATCTTTTAAGTTAGTGATTATACCCATATGTAAAGTTTTGAATTTATTGGTTATTGTTGCAACAAAATCTTAATCCTGTACTAAATTTGCAACTGTTATGGTAGGTTATTTCTTGGCTGTCTTTGAGAATTAGCATTCTTCAGCATAGTGTCCTTTCTTGTTGTAATTATAGCATTTACAAGCCTTCTTCTTTTCATTGGGCCTATTAGCCTTCCTTTTCCTTTTAGGATTCTTATTGTCTCTATCTTTTACGTAGTTCATTTTAGAACTATTTGGAAAATTCAGTGCATCACACTTTTGGGTCTCTTCCTCTATGCGTATATGCCTCAGAATTTTCTCAATGGTAAAATCTTTAGCCATGTGAAGTAGCTTCTTCCTATGATCATTCCAACTAGGAGTAACTTTGATAAAATTAGCCTCACTTAAAGAGATTTAGGATTAATCACACTCAAATCATGTAGCCAAGTGATAAGTACTTGCAATTCATGAACTTCATCCATTATAGGTATGCTATCAATCTTATGAAACTAAAAAAATTTTAACATGAGAAATTTATCTATAACTTATCTTTTAGTGTTATACTTTTCTTCTAACGCCCTCCAAATTTCTATCGGAGACGTAATGGTCATGTAAAGATCATACAAGTGATTTGATAATGTATTGAGAACATAACCTCTATAAGTGAATTCATCATTTGGCCTTTTCTTCTTTGCTTCCTCTAACTTAGCCTAAATTTGCATCTTCCTTCAAATCTTAATTAGGTGGTATTCCTGATCAAGCACATAGGTATTGTTCAACATGGACAATACATAAAAGCATCTTATTCTTTCAACGATTGAAGTTTATTCCATCAAAACGATCAAATTTGACAAAGTCTTGATTCATAACTATAAGAATAGCATTTGTTTCACCAACCATGATTCGTAAATTCTCTAAGATTGTTAGGAATAAATAATAGAATATTTTTATTTAATGAAACAAAGATCTAATGATTGACTTAGAAGCATGAACAAATTTGCTTTCCTTAAAGAATTTATGTTTCCTATATAACGTTTGTTATGAGAGATTTATATCGGAATTCTCTTAAGAAATAACTAAGTCTTGATACTTGAATAACAAAAATTAAAGTATCAAACCATACTTAGACTTATTATGAGATTTTGTGTATAGTTGTTGTTTCAAAGAGAAAGGATAACAGAAGAAAAGACTAATAATCCATTTAATAATTTGTCTTTTCTTTGAAGATACAATACCTTTTATATTTTATAGCAAATTTCAAAAATCATAACTTTTCCCTTAGAGTTAAAATGTTTAGTTATGGATTGCATCCATTAGATTTGAATTTAATCAGTTATAAATTGATCTAAATCATTTGTCACAAAATGGATGTAACCTAAACACATAAAACACTCCAAAAGTTAAATCAAAAGTTGCAGCTTCTCAAATTTGAATGTTAAAATAATTCTAAAAGGTCCAAATCAAATTGAGCTAGTTCGGATCATTTGGCACTGACAGACATAAGTAGTCCTGATTATTTCAACTGGTTCAGATCCTTTGGCATTGACAAACATGATCTCTTTCTTTTACTCATGTAACATTAGTACCATTATAGTTATTTATTAAGCTTTCAAACACAAAGTCTACATCATAAATCACATGATTGACAATCCATTTCAATGTTATATATATATATATATTTTTTTTTTCTTAAATTAAAAAATAGGGATAATATCATGAATGGTACCTAAACTTTAACAAAATATACAATTAGGTATTTAAACTTCGAAGTTGATCAATTTAGTACCGGAACTTTGAAATTGATCAATTTAGTACCTAAAAAGTTTTGAATTTGGCTAATTTAGTATATCAAAGAACTTCACAGATTATGGTTGTAAGCCCCTGGAAAATTTCAGTAAATAATTTTAAGATGAACTTCGAAAATAAACCCTAAAAATCACTCCAAATTAAAATCGAACTTCGACTAGTCTTAAATCACGAACGAATCCGAAAACTTCTCAATCTTGAGAAAATAAGAATCCTTAATAACAAAATAAGAACTCAACATACTTCAATTTCAAAACCACTACGTACAACAAATTCTATATTTAACTCCGACTTATAAAATCGGGTAATATAAAGCTCAAAAACAAATTATGAGAAAGTAAATAACGATTAACTTTTGAAAATGAAACCCAATTCAAGAATTTCGAAAACATTAAAAGATATTAAATACTTACAAAAATGAAATGTAAAATAAATTTCTCAAATTAAAAATGTTGTATAAATATAAAATATCAGTTTCTAAATTGGCAAAGATCTAAACCAGAAAAATCACCCAGAAATCTTAACCGGAATACAATAGCTTAAGTCCGGCAATCTAGCGCCCTTAACCCTAGAGGCCGATGTGTAGTTTAAATATGTAGAATAGCTCGTAGTAATATAAGTTTGTTTAAAAATATCAAATTGGTAAATTTTTGACCTATTTCGAACCCGTTCGAATACAGACTTCGAAAAGCTTGTCCCGGGGCTCGAGCTATGAAAAATATACCATTAGTACTGTTAGACTCATAATTTCATGAGATTTCCAAATATATCAGTTATATAATTTTTCGGGTTATAAAAGTTACAATTATAACCTTTTTATTGTATTTTCATTACTACCGGTAATTAATTAGTCTTTTGCACTATTTACTTTTATTTCATTACACAATTTTATTATTCTTATAAAGACTTATATTTTTGGATAAATATTTTATATATTATAGAAAATTTTGTTTTTCTAAAATTTAGTTAGTTTGGGCTTTTACGAGATCAGATTCTGTTTAAGACCCGATACTAAAAATAAAATAAATTAATTTAATAATTGAAAAATATTTTAAAAATATTTTTATTTTCATAAAATAATTTTTTAGAATTTTTCAGGTTATAAAAATATCATTTATAGCCCATATTTGCGTATTTTGATCATACTGGTAACATATTTGTTAAAATACTAAAATAATTCAAATATTATTTAATTTTAATTATGAAAAGTATGCTACAAATATTTGGAATAAATTTTCTAATTTTATTTTATTTTGTTAAGAAAGTACTCTTACAACCCATACCTTCAAGTACACCTTTCACGCATCACTTTTTTTTCACTTCAATCTTTTTACACTTTATTATATCAATTCATGCCAAATTTTTGACTCCTTTATGGCTGCCATTGTCCTTTAATTTACTCCTATTTTGACTAAAATAAATATATTATACTCCTTCTTAAAGAAGCTACATTACACATTAATTATACAATTTAATTTCAAGTCAAATTTCAACAAAACCCTCTCTCTCCTCTCTCTCTAATTCACGTGTAGCATACTCACTCCTTGGCTGCCCTTGTTTTATTTTTTTTCTCATTTAATACACTCATTTTCTCTCTCTCTTTCATTTACTCATTTTCCTTGTTCATTTCTTAGCTTTTTCTCTCTCTTTTTCCTCTTCTTTCTTCTTCTTCTTGCTCTTGTTCATACAAGGAACAAGCTGCCCCCATTTCTTCCATGAGCCTCCATGCATATTTCTTGAAGATTTTTAAGCAAATCTTCTTCTCAAAGCCTCAATAGGTGATATAGGTAAAGTGTAATGAAAGTTTCATGCATCAAATGACCTTCCATAAGCTTAAAAGCTTAGGATGATGATGCCAAAAATGAAACACTCCTCTTCTCCATTATTATTATCTTGTATCATTATTATTTTCTTGTTTAAAGTTGTTATATTTTGTAAATTTAACTTTTTGTAGCTTTGATTTTTGTTTATGCCTTAGATCTTGTTATTTTTGTTATTATTTTTGTTATTACTTATGATTTATGCATATATTCCTCATTCACATGTGTTCATGCATTTATAACTAGTGTAGTAAACTAGATCTAGTGTTTTGAGTTCATAAATGCATTAGATTTTGTTTTATGTTCATGAACAACTTGTAATAGCATGATGATAGTAGGAAAGTTGTAGAAAACTCAAGATCTATTTTGTTTTCAACAAAAATCATTTTTGAAAATTCGGATGAAAAATGAACCATATTTAAAAAAGTTATTTTTCAACTTCAAAATGTGTATTTTTCATTTAAAATGAATGGCTTAGGGTATGGATAATATAAATGAGTGATTTTGATGAGTAAAGTTTAGATCTATGAGTTTATAGTTTACTACCATGGGTTTCTTTTAGATTTATGTTCATATTAAGTATAGATCTTGGTTTTGAACTCAAACAAAATTGTGAAATTCGTATTTTGGCAAGACCCCTATTTAAAAACCACTTTTCAAGTATCAAAATGTAATTTTTACTTAAGAAAATAAAGGCTTAATGTATGTATATTATCAAGACTTCTTTTTACAAGAATCAAAGGTGATTTTCAAAAGTCATTTTCAAAATAAAAATTCTATTTTCGGATTTTGGCAAAGGCATATTTTAAAAACATGTTTTCCAACTCAAAAATGAAGTTTTTATTTAAGAAATGAAAGGCTCTTAGGATAGGATATGTAAGGAATGAATTTTCATAAGTTTAGATAGATTTTATCAAAAGATATGTCCATAAATAAATTTTGTAAATTCGTATCCCAACCAAGACCAATTTTGAAAACCCATTTTTCAACTTCAAAACAAGACTTCTATTAAAGAAATGGATGCCTTAAGGGGTAGGTTTGATTAGGAAATGGTTTTTAAAAGACTACATGAGTTTTATAAAGAAAACAAGCTAAAATGAATTTCTCAAAATTCGGATTTGAAAATAGCCACTATTTAAACACTCATTTCCAAATGCCAAAATGATAAAATTTATAGGAAAATGGAAGTCCTAGGATATATATATAACGAAGACCAAGTTTTGATAAGGATAAAAGGAGTTTATCAAAATATAACCTTAGAACAACAAATGGTTTCCAAGAATAGGTTAAACAATGTTTTCATCCTTCAAAATTTTATAAAATTCGTATTTAGGCAAACCACCTATTTAAACATCTAACTTCTAACCTCGAAGTGAAGGTTTTTATTGAAACAATGAAGGTGATGGTTATATAGATCATCGAGGTTGAGTTTTGATAAAAGAAAGTATGATTTTACAAGAAGAAAAACTATTTTTCTTAAGTCTAGTAAAATTCAAAGTTTTGCAAAGTAAAGATTTTCAAAAAGAATTACTAGTACTATATGTATACATATAGGTAGATTATTTCATAACCTTCATAACAATAGCTTGTCGGTAGTACATATATGCATGATGCATTGTAGACACAAAGTATGAAAATTGAGTTTATCCAAAATTTGTAAATTCGGATGATTCCAAAGCCATGCCTTAAAAACTCATTTATCAATTCCAAAACTTGTGTTTTATATGAAAAATGAGGAGTTTAGGTCATAGGTATCATCAAGTAATGATTTTGATAAATTAAGATGGGATTTGCTAAGAAAAATATATAGAACAATGAATAGAAATGAAGTAGGAAAAATTGAGTTGTTGTCATTTTAGGAAATTTGTAACAATAGAATAATGGCATGAAAACTCATATTTTCCAAACTCAAATTAGAAGTTTTATCAAAGAAATGAAGTCCTTAGTGGCTAGGCATGGTTGAGCCTTAATTTCCTAAATATCAAATGATTTTTACTTAGAGAAATCACTCAAAAACTAATTTTTACAAAATTCGGATTTTGGAATCAACCCCACTTGAAAACATGTTTACAAAGTGCAAAATGGAAATTTTTATGTAGAAATGAAAGTCATAAGTAATAGATATAATGAAGACTTAATTTTAACAAAAATAATTATATTTTCTTAAGAAATAAATCCAAGACAAATGGAAATGATCAAAGTTAGAAAACTAGACTTTTCATAAGTAGTTGTTATTATGGTTTTGCAAAATAAAAAGTTATAAAATTTCCTTTTAGAAAAAATCATTAAGATCATGCATACATTAAGCTCATCTCATGCCACTCATGTTAGGAAATCATTCATATTTCATGTATACTTGATTCATCAAATAGAAACATTTCAAACATTTACAAAACTATTTTTCGGAAATTGAAATTATTACTGCCCTAATATGATCGGACCTTTTCAAAGCTTCAAAGTTTTCAAAACTTTAATATAATATTAGAATTAGATAGATCTTTCAAAGTAGATAGAAATCGATATATAATTTACGAGATTCCGAGTTAAAATGACCAAGTTATGACCGTTTTAAGTTGGAATTCCCGCTTAAGATGAGAATTACGAATTTGATAGTTCGTATAAAGTCGTTTGGATTAGTTTGAGTTGAAATACTTATTAGAGTATTTCTTCCTTTTTAGGTGATCCCAAAATCGATGATTCCCTGCCACCGGATTACTTGTACTAAAAGGCCGGTGATCCAATAGCCGAGTGAGTTTTCTCCTTATTTTGTTACCTTGTTTGTGCTTGTAGCAAGTTGCATTAGAATTATAGGAACAAGATAAAAATCGATATGAATGGGGATGGGGTATATGATGAGATTGTGATGAATGTATGCCAAAGAATACTAAAGCATATCGAAACCACGATTCGATTGGATAATTGCACTGTTCATATTATTCTGTTATGTGTATGATATTGGTTGGTCACTCTAAAGAATGTATGAATATTTGACCTAAGCAAAAATTAAATTGCTCATGCATCGCATCGGATATATTGCATTTGGTAACATGCTACTCCTATGCAGGTCGATCGATATGGTCCATTGATGACTCGTTTGGATAACGAGATCGGTACCAGAGCTCATTCATGGGAACTAAGGCGCATCGGGGATGCATTCCATGTGTGAGCTTAGCTGAGCCGAGTGCTATGAGCCGAGGGCTTGGTGACTAGCAGCGGTCGTGTAGACTTCAATACCATCCCTAACCCAAGATACAGAGGGCGTAAATCCGTTCTATGTGTGGGTTCCAGACACCCATACATAATTGTTTGCTTATGTATTTGTTCATGCATAGCATATGGTTGATTATAACTTGCTTGTTATGGTACGGAATTAAGGGAATTCTCACTAAGCTAGTGTAGCTTATACCCCAATAGTTGTTTAAATGAGCAGGTTATCTCAAGAATGCTAAGTGGGGAACGAGATGGTTGGAGCCGAGAATGACTTTGAGATTCCGACAAGAAATGAGAATGGTTGAAGTTATCAGCTAGGTTTTTTATGTTTTGCCTTGTAATAATTTATGTAGGGAAGTCTGTGGATGAATGTAATTGAAGTTTAATGATTCGTATATGAAGCGTAGTGATTTGTATCTGAAGTATAGTAAATTATATTTCCTTTACATTGTTACTCAAGTGTACCAATATAAAATGTATCTCTCCAATGTGTCTCCTTTATGTGTTAGACACCTTGTACATAGTATGGAAGCCTTCGCGTGACTGAGGTGGTCATTCTTAGGCTTTAATATTGTGTACGGCGGACTGCTACATTTAGGGTATCCTTCGGGGCGTGACAATGGTTGGCGTGCACAAAAAGTTCTCACAGGTAATAAATTGTTCAATTTCAAAGTTTGTGCATTAAATTGATTAATTTCGAAGTTCAAGTACCTAATTGCATATTTTGTCAAACTTTAGGTGCCATTCATGACATTAAGCATATAAAATATTATTCAATATGTAAATCAAACTGTAACTTTTATGGTTTGAAATAATTCTTTCAATCCATATAGTTTGGTTCAAAGCTATAGAAAATTTAATCATATTTTTATAGTTTGGTTTGATTTAGGGGTTTGGAGGGAAACTGGAACTAAATTCAACTATGCCTACCTCTAAGTACTCCACAATTTACAACATTCTACTTCTAGTAAATAAACATCGATCGTTTTGAAGCATTTTATGGATAGCCATATTTTGAGTCACAAAGGAATTCTTTCCTAACTTAAGGTTTCATGTTTATGTGTAAACGGGTTTAATAAACATCTAGCACCATTATAAGATTAATAATTTGGCTCTTTAATTTTTTCTTCTCTTAATAATTTTGATTTTATGTAAATTTTTTTAATACCTTCTTTTATCATTATAACACAGTAGATGTAAGGCTCTTCTTAGGATGGTCACAAGTACGTCACGTGGATCATGTGCCTTGCACATGACCTCAGAGTGTTGATGTGGAGATGGCAGTTGATAATGTGATGGTTTCAAGAGAATGATGGGGAGGAGGATTGGATAGTTTTAATGTTTCGAATGCACAAGTGGCAGGTAAGGAAGTATGAGTAGACTTTGCGGGCCAACCTTATAGTTATTAAACAAATTGAAGTAATAATACTTGAGTTATCTTATTTGATTTTCATGAATATAGCCTTCTCTATGGTATGTTGTTTGTCTTTTTTCTCCAAAAAAAGGTTCAAAAACGAAGAGGAATGATTAAGTATTTATAAACAATTAATATTGATAACGATCATCATATCATCTTAATGATTGATGGCTGAGATGGAGTAAACTTAATTCATAGTTATCCTAAAGGAGCTCCTCATGGGGTAAGGACAATAGTCATCTCATGTGTGCATGAGTCTACCTAAAAAAGATTGGATGCGACATACCAGTCCAACAATCTATGTTTAAAGACCACCAAACCTAATCTACCATCCTAATAATAGAACCGACGTCGCTGAGCCTTGTTACTTAGCCAATAAATCAAATCCAAATAATAATATTTATATTTTAAGCCCATTTACGAACACCAAACTAACCATGTGTTGATTTTTTTTTTCTATTTTCCTTTACTATTTCTAAATTTCTTTGGATCTTCATTTAATAGCCTGTCCAATATGTTGATTTTCCAAGGAGATTATGTGTCTTTATCATTTACCAATGATATAAAAATAGGGATAAATCTAGATACAACACTTAAACTATCTTTTGCATAACCCAACTTCCCTCATCGGGCTTTCCATTTTTACTTTTTTCAACTTGTAACCCACAAAACTTGTCGGCTTTTTTGGGTCATCTCAATGTTAAGAGGCGACGGCAACCATTAGGGATGCAACCGAGGCGGGTTTGGGATGGGTTATACAAAACCCGAACCCGCCCCGATTATATAAAGGGATCCTAGACCCGAAAAAAAACCCTATAGGGTTTTTTGATATGATCCCATAACTCGACCCGATACGACAATCACAAACCTGATAATGACCAGATCCGACCCGATTAATCTTTTTTTTTTCATTGAAAATAATTTTTTTTTGTTATTGTGTCCAAATAAAAATTTATTTATTGTTGTGAAAATCAATGATAGATGAAATAAACAAGGTTGAAATTGTAGTAAACATTAATTATCATTACTAACAATTTGTTTAATCTCTTACAAGAGAGTGTTTACGTCAAAGTTGTCCCTAATGGTATATGTTGGAATATTGAAAATCGTTAATCATGGTCATTAGGAGCATCAATAAAAGCAAAGTTGATGTCTAAGATAATTCTATCATATCACAAACATCCACTAAGGAACAAAAATATCAACCATGATTCATGTCCAAATAGCATGTCCAAACTTAGTTTAAAGGAAAAAAAAAAAAAGATGAGTTAGTTGACTTAAAGTCCCCACTCCCCAACAAACAAAAGCACACACCAACATTACAATTTTAGTCTTTCACAAATGTTTCCATAGAAGAAAAGAAAAAAAAAACTTGCAGTCAATAGCTAAAGCTTTCACTGTTGCTTTCCTTCACAATAGCTAAGACTTCCTTCACCAAAATACAGATAGCAGAAAATCATCAAGGATGCCACCATCTCAAACCATAGGTCACCTAGTAAAGTAATAACCAAAATAAAATTATCTTATATGTTATTCAATTAATACAAAATAATATAAAAAGGAGAAATAGCTTTATACACCACATAATATTTACTTACTTGATCTTAATCTTCAATATTTAAATTTTTCATCTCATTCTCTAGCTCAGTGATGTCAAAACCTACAAGAAAAATTGAGAAAGATTGTATAAAATGCAATGGAAGATATAGGAAATATATAAAATGCAATGGAAGATATAGGAAATAAAAAAAATTTTCATTAATAAATATTATATAATGAAATTTCTTACTTGTTTTTCCACGCGATAACCAACTCTGGCTACACATCAAAGCCTCTATTATGTCTACATTCAGTCGGCTTCTATGTGTGGCAATTACACATCTACTTGTACTAAATGCGGATTCAAATGCAACTGTAGAGACAGGAATAGCTAATAGATCTCTAGTTAATGATTGTAGTGTAGGACACTTGCTTCCATTCAATTTCCACCATCCAAGGATATCAAAATCAGTACCCCAATTCCATGGCAATACAGGCTCTTCTAGGTAATGGTCCAACTCTGATTTTACTTGGCCATCAAAAGTAACAGTGGTCATGTATTGCACTAACTTTGACTTTTTGATACATTCATTGAGAGCTACATCACCAGTTGGTGAAGCCATTAAAGAAGAATTGCCTGTATTCCTATTTGGACGAGATCTAGCCTTTAGTTGATATTCCTGAAGTAGATCATAACAAGTCTTCCTAACAGTTTCCCTCTCCACAGAAGCCCTCTCACCATAAACAATTGGAAATACAAAGTCAACAGCTTTCAACTTGAAACGTGGATCCAAAACAGTACAAACAGGCATGATAATATGCACATCAGCCCAATATTTCTCAAACTTGTCAAACATCTTTATAGCCATTGTGCTTATATTCAAATCACAAGAGTCTTTCCAATCAATCAAGGCTTCCCTAATTTCAAACACTTTTTCAAAGTAATAATTTGTAGTTGGATATTTTCTACCAGATAAAAGAGTGGTCACTTCATAAAAAATTTCCAACTTCTTACAAATTTCTTCAGCTAAATCCTAATCTTCATCAGTTGGAAGTGACTTGTAATGTTTATCCAAAAGCTGAGCTCTATAAAAAACATCCTTATATGCAAGGGCAGTAACAAGCATTTCATATGTAGAATTCCATCGTGTTTTACAATCTAAGCAAAGCATTCTACAATATGCCACATCTATCTGTTTACATGCCTCTCTAAATTTCTCCACTCGTGATGGTGTCGCTGACCAAAATACAACACTATCACGGATTCTTTCTATTGATTTTTCAATCACATTGACACCCTCTTTCACAATCAAATTTAAGATATGAGCACAACAACGCATATGGAGTACCTGTCCACGAAGAATCAGATCATCCTTTCGCAGCTTCATAAGTAAAGCTGTGATCATTGCATCGTTTGTTGAACAATTGTCTACAGTGATTGTAGACAATTTTCTATCCAAGCCCCATTTCATTAATGCATTGAATAAGCAATCACCAAGAGCTTCACTTGTATGTGGAGCTGGAACATACACAAAACTGAAAAAAAAAATGTAAATATAATTAAAGGGAAAGTTAATTTCAATGATGTAAAGATAAGAGATATATAGTAAAAAAACTTACTCCAATAGTCGACTCTGAAGAATCCAATTGCTATCAATAAAATGTGCTGTGATGGTCATGTATCCTCTTTTTTTATTTGATGTCCACATGTCTGTTGTTATTGCCACTCGAGAATTAAGCCCCTTCAATAGGAGTCTCAACTTTTCCTTCTCTGTGTGATAGATGTCAATTATCTCTTTCCTCATGGTGGTGTGGCTAACATTATGAAAAAGTGGTTGAATGCAATGAATAAACTCCCTAAAGTACTCGTGCTCCACTATTGAGATTGGATATTCATGAGCAATAATTGCCATTGCAAGTTTTCTCCTTGCAGCTTCTTGATTAAATGTCCAATTTCCTAATGTACAACCACTTCCACCATCAACAGATTTCCTCTCAATCGATAAAAGACATTGCTTTATGTCTTTTTGCTTGGTCTTCTGTAGACACCTTTTTAAATGATTGTGCAAATGCTTTGTTCCATTTGTACTATTTGCTTTCAATTGTTTCTTACAGTGTCTACACTCAGCAACATCATCCCCATTAACAGTTTTCTTCACCATCTCATTCCATACAATAGAAGTTAACTTACGTTTGTTGGGGTTATTGCTCTCATCAGCAGTACTTGCTACTTGAGAACCAGATGTATTTGTTGGTCTTGCAGAACCCACATCCTCAGTTTCTAATGGAGATGGAATTTTCTCAACATCATTATCATTCCCTTCAATGTTCACCTCAACTTCAACTGCATCCATGTTCTCTACATTACATAAAATGCAAAACTCATACACAATCTCAATCATACATGGTAAATGTAGAATTTATAACACAAACCAGATTGCTCAGGTTAATAAATACCATACTTATAATGTACAAAATAATTGATTGATTGAGAAACATTCAGTGAGGATCATACCTATAATTACAATCAACTCTCTGTAATTGATACTGGTTGTCATAAAATGATTAGCAAGAACAAAGTTTCATTATAAAGAAACACTTAAAACTTAGATTCTTATTTCAAATACTATAGCATTATCGTTTGACACTATGGACAACTTCTTTTTCTAGGAATATTGACTTTCCTTTTCCCTCTCAACCATCTAGGAGCGACCTGTCCCAAAAATCCGAAACTGAAACCCATCCATTCAAACCATTCCGTACTTCAACATAAGACTCAGTGAAGATCCAGAGAATAGAAATCAATGGAAAATGAAAAACGTATGGACATAATTCCTCCTAACCTTGATGATTTCGCAAGCATTGAAGCCATACAACAAATCTATTTATCTCAAACTGGATTCATTCATTTTAAGTATCTTGTAACAACATCAAGAGGAATCAACATTCACCAACGAAGGATAAAACAACATATAGAAGATGGCATCAGATAAAAAGCAAGCCACACAACTTTGATTTTCCATCAGAGGATACATTCAGTAACTTAATATATATATACACGAATACTGCATTTACATCAAACGGAAGCCAATGTGGACGAATTCATAAGCATCAAGCCAACCATACTGCAACGATCCATGACCCTTAGCTGAGTGATCAGGTATCTCGTAAAGGATCTTAAATGTCTTGCATTAACATTATGGGATAGTATCTTTCCAGGACATGAATTAGCAGAGATGAGTTGTTTTAAGTTGAGCTTGTATTCCAAAAATCCGAACAGATCAACAGAAACAAAATAAACAAATAACAAGAAAAAATGAAAATCCCAAACTACTAAAATAGCCCATTCAAATGTGGAATGCAGTTATTGGACCTGTGGTGGGGATGATGTCGGTGTTGTCATCCGTTGGTAACCTCGTGCTCGTCCCGTCGTCCGTCGGTGTTGTCTCCGATGCCCTCGTGACTCTCGTCACTCGTCTGCCCGACTGCCCCTGTCCTACAAGAACAACAGAAGAAGACGATCCATCAAGATGTGTGTGTGTGTGTGTGAGAGAGAGAGAGAGAGAGAGAGGGGGGGGGGGGGGGGGGGATAGAGAGAGAGACAGATTACAGGTGCGGCTAGGCCGCTAGGGTTGTAAATTTGGGTGGAGTCGTGGAGGACTGGAGGAAGGAAGAAGAAGGAGGAAGGTCCTGTCTTGCGTCCTGTTGTGTTTTGTCTAGTAGTGTAGTGTGTAGTGTGCGTGTTCTGTATAATGTGCTGTAGCAGCAGTACGTGTGTGGTTGTGGTCGAACAACAGGCAGGGGTCCTAGATGTGGGTTTGATGGCGCGGCTAAGGGGTTTGGTGGTTAGTCCGCGTAGATCTGGCCCTATAAAAACAGAGACACAGAAAAAGGTCTCTCTGGTTTCGTTGAGAAGGTGGTGTTGGCCGCTGGTGACTGGTTGGTAGGTGGAGGTGTTGACTGAGTTAAGTTATTGAAACTCGGTTTTGGTTCTTGGTATCGGGTATCGGAGTGGGTTTATGAGTTCAAGTGAGCAGTGGTTGTGGTGGTTGGGTTTTGGTGTTCGGTGGATGGTTGTTGGAGTGGTGATTGTGAGTTTAGCTGAGGGTTCGGTTCTAAAATTGGAGATGGCGGTGATTTGGTGGTAGTGTGGGGGGGCTGTCTTGTGGAGTGTGGAGAGTGTGACTTGTGAGTGTCATACAGTTGGAGGCCTGGAGCTCACTGCTCAAAAATTCCAAATTTGAAATTCACAATGTCTCGTCCCGTGTGAGCAGTGAGCGTCCTCTGCCGCTCAGCTGAGTTGGCTTTGTGTGTTATGTTTTTTTTTTATTTCTCGGGTCGGGTTTTTATCGGGTCCATATTATTTACCCGAACCCGACCCGAAACCCTATAGGGTTTTCTCTATTGGTCTCAAAACGCGTCTCAAGACCCTATAGGGTTTTTAGCAGGTTGGACGGATCGGGTACCCTATAACGACTTGCCTGGTTACATCCCTAGCAACCACCTTGAGGGGTCATTGCCTAAACTAACTGCTATGTTTAATGATTAGCATCTAGTTTTAGAGGGACTGTAAAAGGGCTGGCTATTCTTTTTTTTAGATTTTCCCGTGCTTTTCCTTATCTATTATTTTTTCATAATGTCAATTTATTTTTTATTAAATTATGTGAATATATATCAGATAAATATTGCTTTAATTAATTAATTATTTACGAGTAAATAAAATGTTGACATTTGTCCTCACTTATTATTAACACAACTAAGAAACACAAGTTTCCACTTTACTAAAAATCAGGGAAAAAATGTTACTTTTTTTTTTTTTCTTTTTTGGACCATCCTTTTCTCCTTTTTGTTCAGTACAACTACTTTTCTTTTTTTTGGTCATTCAGTACAACTGCTTTTCATTCGGATTATTTTCCCATATCTTAGCAATAACTCCATATTAAATTTAATCATTCAAAAACTATAACAATCCCAACGCAACAAATTTCTTAAAGTAATCAATCTCAACTTGTAAACTACCAAAAAAAGAAAATATAACTCCGGGGATTTCATTGGTTTTTTTTTTTTTAATGTTTCTCCAAGGTTATTGTGATAGAAAGCGCAGGTAAGGTGGGTGGAACTTTTCTGTGATTAACTACGTAATTTGCCATTGATAGACTAGAGAAACTGTTTATATATTGCTATAATGCTGTAATATATATAATTTATGAACTGGGGAAGAATGGTGTGATTTGCGTATGTTGTATCGTTTTAAATGTATGGAATTATTGCATTGGATTATAGGGCGATCGTCAGCTCAACATTAATGGGTTATTTTGTCATCAGTAAATCAAATGTTCGAGATTTAGATAAAAGTGAACGTACATCATGCAGAGTCCTGCATCAGTAGCTATCATTGTCACATGCTAAATGGAAAGGCAGATGTGTTTGGTCGTGGTCCAACTTTATTGCTTGCAGCCATATGACCGGAGGATTGTCGCCTTTTGACAGAGTGGATGCTCATCGTTCAGACCACGTATGCATGCGGAGGTAACATTCTTTCATTCTCCTAGGGTGTTCTAATTGGAAAACCCTTCTCCTATGGCGTTACTATTATTGGTAGCTGAGGATGTCATGCCAAGAAAACTTATGATCGCCATTTGACGGCCTGACATGGATGGTATTATAAAATCTTTAACCCAACGTCAACGAAGGCTTGTACCTTAAACTCCATACTAGTACTGGAAAATTGCACGCGATGTTTAGTCGCTTATGCTTGATTATGCATAGAATATAGTTAATAACTTGTTTGTGTTTGTTATAATGAGGTAAAGACAATATTTTGCACTCCTATCTTACAATGTAGATTGTTAGAACTTTGTATAAAAGAGAGCTATCTAAGCTTAGCAATGTAGATATATATATACTTCCTCTAAATCAATAATTGCAATCAACATTAAATTTATATTAATTCAATAATCTATAGATCCATTAATTATATCAATTATATCTCAAATCTAGCTAAATTAATTAAAGAATTGAAATCAAACTTACCTAAACACAGTATCCTTCCATGTATATAGCAAGAGATAGTTAAACTTCAACTTGATTTTCCTTAGCTATTTTACTCATGAAGTGTAATAGTCCCCGTAATAGGGCCTGACAATAACCATTAGAAGCTATCATGCCACATGTGTACACGTTACATAATACTCACTTTTACAAGTTAAAGATCACAAGATTCTATTTAATATTTAATTACTTTTCTAATTATGATATATATGTATTTTATAATATGAGGATAACTTTGGAATTCTAACTTTCCATAGATTGGTAGAATTGCTTAGAATTGATATCTCCTAAAGGTAGCATATATTAATATAGAACTAAATGGTAAAGGAGATCCTATTTAAAATCAAGACTCTACTATTAAATTCTACATTCCTAACTTAATCTTCTTATGGAAATTGTCTTGGAGTTAACAATTGTTCACATCAATCTTATCCCTCTCATGGGGTTTATTTACGAAAAAATCTATTAGGGATTGAGCATAACCATAATTGAGTGAAATGAGGGTGCAATATTCTCATTACTATCTCAATCACAACCAAGTTATTAGACATATCTTATGCATAAACACACATATGCAATGCAACATTGCACATAATCTTTTGGTAATTAGCACGAAGTCTTGAGGATGAACTGCCCATTGACCTTAGGTTGGAAATTATAATTCTATTAGTATTTGAGTCGTCCAATTAAGTTCTCTTGTATCGCAAGTCCAAGATATCTTAAATGAAACTCTATTTAGGATACCTTAAATGCAATCTTCAGATAAGTCATTCAAAAAGCTATGGATAACTTCAATGCAATCTAACGTTGGCACGAGAAACTTTAAATGTAGTTCTAAGCCAGTGTTTTATAAAACTTATGATAAAATCCTCAGCTAAGATTATAAACGAACTAAGTCAAGTTGAGCTTTTAAAGTCTCAAGCTTGACTCATTTAAAAATTATTGGACTCGAGTTTGAACTAAGCTTTTTGTCAAGCATGGAATTTGAACTTGACTCATTTAATTAAACGAACTTTATTTTGTGCTCAAGCTTGAGCTTTTTAGATAAACCAACTTTTTATTAAGCCTGGAATTTGAGCTTGAGCTTGAAATTGGCTCATTTAGTTATTAGATCGAGTCAAGCCAAGCTTTTTATTGAGCTTCACTGAGTTTTCATCAAGCTTAAAATTTACGCTCAAACTCGACTCATTTAGGTAATTTGTTTTTTATTTTTTAAACCTAAAAATAATATATAAGAGCCACTAAATATATAATATATATATATATACATACACATATATGTTACATAGAAATTAGATCTTGAATCAAACAACTCAAACACAAAAGCAACAGCACTATTTAGTCAAACTGATGGATATGACTATGAGCTGCAAGATAACCCATGTTGTGATAATAAGGCAACAAATGCATAGTCAAATATGTATTTGGACAATAATATCTTGATGGCTATTTCTTTTCCCTCTTTTGATTTTGAAGCACTCATATCAAAGTAATATAGAATGGTAGCAATTGACAAAGAATTAAAATGAAGGAAATATTCTCAAATGGTCATTACAAGAGCGTAAAGGTCTTTTATTATTGGGGAGGCACTTATTTGTTCCTTCTAATGCATCCATTATTCCTTCTTCAGTAAAGGAATTTCATTGTTTTTTTTTTATGACTAGTTATGTGGGAGATTTGAATACATTAAAAAGAATGAGAGCTTTTACGGTTCTGTTGACGGAACAGTTTAGTCAACTATTTAACTATTAAAACAAATTTAGCAATTGAAATATTAATTATTGTAATGGTTCGACCACGATTGGGTATGGTGTGAGCCATATGTGAAGCTTTACTCTTATAGATTATGAGATTGTATTGTGGATGTATATTTGTAATTGGACTAGACTTTCTATTGAAATAATAAAGAATTATACAAGCTTATAAAAAAGATTTGAATAAAATAGAATATGAAATGTTAACTTGTAAAGATGATATTAAAAAGTGAAAATGTAAAACTCGATATCTAAATTTTGCATAAATATTTAATTTGTTTTGAGAATTTAGAAGTAGTCAATTTGTGTAAACGAATTAATTTGTGGTTATTTTTACCACCTTATTAATATCGTTTTCTTTGTTTTTTAACATAAGAGAGATTATTTATCAGTAGTAAATAATATTAAGAGAAGTATTAAAAATTCAATTACTTGTTGTCTCCTTTAAATTAGTAAACAAAGGTAAATGGTGTTACAAAAATTATAAAAATAGCCACAAAAGGATTAATTAAGAATAAAATTGAAGACTTTAAAATTTAAATTCCAATCGAATTTTTATGTAAAATTCATATAACAAATTTGTAATTTATCTTATAAAAATGGGATAAATGTTGCGTATGATCCATGAACTTTGCTAAATTATATAATTGAGTTTATTTGTAATATCTTAATAACATAGTTAATTATAAAATTGATAAAATTTAGTTAGCAAATTATTAAATTTGGTAAAATTAGAAAAAGAGAAATAGATAAATACAATTAAAACCTCAATTTTTTTTTTTTTTTTTTTGCCTTAACTAAAACCCTTAAATTGGATCTGGACTTTCTGCATAGGTATGCCACCTGGTCGGTGTCCCGTCCCCGAATACTGTATAGCAAATGAAGTGTCGAGTGGGGACAGTGGCTTACATGGATTCGTGTTGGCTTGGCTCTGGCTTTGGCTTATGTGAGCCCTACAGTAGCCCCTACTACAAACGGCTAGTCTTACTTTTATTGCACTGACACCACGCGAAACACTGTACAATACACACACTGCTTGTCCTCTTCCCTTCCCCTTCCTCAATACACTTCCGGGGAACCCTAAGCAGGGAGCTGAATTATTAAAAAAGAAGGGGAGAGAAAGGGCATCTAAAAGGCCCCACCAATTTATTTATATATTATTTAGCTTTCTCCTTGCTGTCACCAAAACATTTCAACATTTCCTCTTCTCTCTTTATTGAACTTTTCCCCAAAAGCTCTAACAAGAGAATACATTAAAGCTTATTTTCCATAACCCAAGTCGGTAGGGTTTATTCCCAAAACACTGTTAGCTGAGATTGGCCATAGAGAAAATCTCTCCACTTTTTTTAATTGATTTGGTTCAACCACCGGTCCCCTCCCCCTCTCTCTGTAGCCAAAACACGACCACATAATCATATGCTCTTATTTATCCTCCTCAAGTCTTTAACAAACTAACATAAGCACTGATACCCATTTTCCAACCTTAAAAAAAAAGGTCTGCTTTTTCCTAGGATTTGACTACTTAATGAACCGATAAGCTTCAGTGAGTGTGGTCATCGAGAAAATGGGTCTTCCGCATCTATTGATCTTCTCTTTCCTTCTCTCATTCAGCAGTAAGTTCTTGAAAAACCCTCACTTGGGTTATGCTTATTATTATGATTCTTTTCCTCAATTGTTTTAAATTTAATTCTAAAAAAATGATGCTGTTTTGTTTCAGGTGCAGAGATCTCTGGGGATGTTGGCATAAATTTCGGGCAATTAGGTAACAATCTTCCTTCACCACAGCACTCCGTGTACCTCCTCAGGACACACCTCAAAGCCAAACGTGTCAAAATCTACGATGCAAATCCTAACATCCTCAAAGCGTTGCAAGACGCCAACGTTCAGGTCTCGACCATGGTCCCTAATGAGCTCATCAACTCTATCTCCTCAAACCAATCCTTAGCCGACAGCTGGGTTGAGTCCAACCTCGTACCGTTTTACCCCAGAACCAAAATTCGTTACCTTTTAGTAGGTAACGAGATTTTGAGCCCGTCGGTTTCTGATAAAACCACCTGGGTCAATTTAGTACCGGCAATGCGTAAGATTAAAAATTCCCTTAAAACACACAATATGAAAAGGGTCAAAGTGGGCACGACATTTGCAATGGACGTGTTGGAATCGTCATATCCACCGTCAAATGGTACGTTTAGGTCCGACATTTCACACTCAATCATGAGACCAATGTTGCAATTCCTGAACCGGACCAAGTCCTTTTTTTTCCTTGATGTGTATCCTTATTTCGCATGGTCTAGTGATCCCGTTAGCATTAACCTAGACTACGCATTATTCGAATCCAAGAACATCACGGTTAAAGACCCGGTTTCCGGTTTGGTCTATACCAATCTATTCGACCAGATGGTTGACGCAACTATCTTTGCAATGAAGCGGCTCGGGTACCCGAACATCCGGGTATGGATCGCCGAAACGGGTTGGCCCAATGGAGGTGACTATGACCAGATTGGAGCTAATGTTTACAATGCTGCCACGTATAACCGAAACGTTGTTAAGAAGTTAACCCAAAAGCCACCGGTTGGCACTCCTGCCCGACCCGGTTCGGTCCTTCCCTCTTTTATATTCGCTCTATACAATGAGAATCTCAAATCGGGTCCTGGTACGGAGCGGCATTTCGGGCTGCTGTACCCGAATGGGTCGAGTGTTTTTGACATTGACCTCACCGGAGATACACCGGCCGGAGGGTATAAGCCGCTTCCGGCGCCGGATAACAATGAGCCGTACAAGGGAAAGATCTGGTGTGTGGTGGCGACGGAAGCCAATAGGAGTGCGTTGGGTTCGGCTATGGCGTACGCCTGCTCACAGGGGAACAAAACTTGTGAACCGTTGAAACCAGGTCGGGTTTGTCATGGACCGAATTCGTTGATCCGGCACGCAAGTTTTGCTTTTAGTGCGTATTGGGCACAGTTTAGGAAAGCTGGAGGGAGTTGTTATTTTGATGGGCTTGCGACACAGACGATCAAAGATCCAAGTAAGTATTAATTAGCATTCACTTCAATTTACACAATGGAATAATTCGACCATTATCCCTTGTTAGTTGGTAGTATTTATGACTGATCTAGGTCTGATTGTCTAGCTTTTTTTCACACATATACGTTATTTTTTTAATTTTTTAATAAATTATTTATCAAAAAATAAATATAAATAAATAATTTTTAACAAATTATTTATGCTTTTCAATTTAACGTAACACCTTTCCAATGAAATGGATACAAAATATATATAGTAAGTACAGTGGCAAAAAAAAAAAAAAAAAAGTACATTATGGCACGTCTAATATTAAAAAAAGAAAGAAAGAGAGAGAGCACGGTACCTATAATATAAATTGTAACGGTACCTATAATATAAATTGTAAGACATATCTTTAAACTTTGACAAATATTTATAACTATAATAAAAAGAATATACAAAAATTTTGTATGTTGCATATTTTTTCGCCTTATACATGTTATAGCTAACCTATTGTTTTTCCTATAAAGACCACGTTATAACTGAAAATACTTTCCCTTCAATTATATGTATGATGATATAGATTATAATTTATATTACATGATAAGAGAAAATAATAGCATAACCTATTGAGATAATGGGAAAAAAAAAAGCAAAGTAAGTTTCATAAAGTTGGAGTAGTTATCTTCTTTTCTTTATTCCATTTAGATATATATATAAAAGAAAAGTAAATTTTAGGAAAAAGCTTTCACACACATATATATGTTATTAATATAACTACTAGCGCATTTACATCTCGGGTTTCAGTTGTGTTTGTGTCAATTTGAAAAAAAAAAAATGTACTTATATATTTTTTAGTTAATGTAAAACTAATGAAAAAGTTAAAATTATAATCTTTTATAAGTGTATATATATTAGCCAAAAAACAAATAAGGGAGTACTACTCCCTTTACAAGAGGTCCTACACCATAAGGAAGCCATACACAAGAGAGTACGATTCTCTTTACAGAGAAAAAGTTGATAACAACAAAGTTGGAAACTCAGCCCCTGCAAGTGGAGCTAGAAACTACATACATAGGGAAAAATCCACCAAAGGAGGTGTGTCTAGCAAGAAATGACTCTAAAATTAGGAAGCCGATGTCGGTCTTGCTAGATAATACTATGGAAGACCTTCTCATATAAGTGATCATGTGGGAAGAAGAAGCATGTTTATGTGTCCTTTGCTTTTTTGGCAAGCCAGTCAGCAACATGATTAGCTTCTCTCCATATATTGTTGAGTTTGCCCTTAATTTCTTGCATTAACCTCTTAGCCCAGCTAATGTAATGGTTTGACTTTTTTTATGATCTTAAAATAAATTAGGTAATTTTAAAAGCATATCTAAAAGAAGTGTTCAAAAACGTGCGATAAAGCAAGTGAGTTGAATTAAATATAATAGAAAGACATAGTGGATTATTGGTTAAATAGAATAGAATAATATAATACATATATTTATTATTATAAAGCCAAACTATTTTTTAGTTTGGACTTCATGATTTTTAAATAATTTTTTTTTATTCTACTGTATTTTTTCCTCTAACTACTACTTATAACTTCCATGAGAGAAATTGTGATTTAACCATCACCAATTTTTATATTAGTCCATTTTTTTTTTCTGATTAATTCTTTTTATCAAAATTTTTCTAGTACCGGTGTAACAAGTGCACAATCATCTAGTGTATATATATAGAGATATAGAAATACAATAAAAGAAAACGGAAAATGGGGGTTAGAGATAATAAATAGAGTTTACAATAAATATTTTAAATTTATATGTGAAGGAGAGTGGAGTCAAATATGGCCTTGGAAAACAGGGGAAGGAGAAGTTATTTAGTGTGTTTCTATCAAAACATGTGCCTTTTATTCCTTTTTGATGACTATCATGTAATGGAAAGCTATAATTTTTTTTTCCAAACAATCTTATTGTTCCAATTGAGCAATTACGAAAGAGTTTAATTGATTGCGATAAAAAATGCAGTAACGTCTTGGAAAATTCCTTCTTTTTGGCAGGAATTAATTTACAGTGAAATTGAAATTAAAAAAAAAAAAAAAGTATGGAAGAAAAGAGGAGTTGAAATGTATAATATTTCATCCTTCTGTGTTAATCTACCTTTGCACCTAAGCTTGATCTGAACTCCGAAATTTGAACTTAGAACAAATTTTCTCCAAAATATGTAAACGTGATCGGAGATCCAATTTTCAATTTTAAATCACAGAAAATTCGGCTAAACAAAGACAAACTTTGATTATGAAACAATGAAACCCATCATAGTTTGGGCTCTATTTTTTATGTTGACTTCAACTTTAAATTTGATTTCGAAAATTAATTTGGAAATCCCCCACAAACAAGATTGATTTAGCTTGTGTGATCATTACACCAAAAGTCACGTCACTTCACTTTGTTTTTCCAACTAGTTTAATGTTGTTACGATTTTGGGTAATTGTCGGATTAGATAAAGTTCATAAGCTCGTATCGAACCAATAAAGCTGGGTCTTGGTTAAAATCTGTCCAAACATAAAATGTCGTTAACTTTCCTTTATAAAAAATTTGTTGAATTTGTTGATGAAGATAGGATTCTTTTTGTAGAATCAGATGCTTCTACCAGCCTTTTTGTAAAAGCAGACCCTCCTTTTTTTTTTTTTTCCCCTGCCGAGATGTTAAAGGTGACCTTACTTTTAGGGAAATTATCCTGAGCTTGGCAATGTCTCTACCATAAAGAAATCCTTACTTTTCAATGTAATCGACATTCTTTAGCTGCACTCCTAGTCTAAACATGTTTTAAACCCCATTGTTAGTATTCTTTTTATTATTGAAGTACATGCAAATTCTACTAACCCTTTCTGTAAAATTAAAAGAATGCATAATTAAGGGAATCGACATTAGGCCCTTTCAGTAATTGTGAGTAAAAGTCATTATGGATCCAAGAACAAGTGTTAACAATGGTCGATTTCTTTAATAAAAATCCCATCCATTTTCGGGCGCTCAACTCAAGTTGGTTCTTTTTAATGATATCTTTTGATAATTCTATAAGACGCTCTAACATGCTGATTGTCAAATCTATATTCTCTCTTCCTTGTTCTTCTTTTTTTCACTTGAATTGGTTGTTTCGCCATAAGAGTAATGGGTGAATTGATCTGTGTATTTTGGGAAGGTTATGAGTCACAGAAAGAAAATGCCAAAAGTTTTTTAACGCTATTCTTCCTGTTAGAAGAGCCTTATCAATGGACGTACCCTTGACTATTGTAGCCATTAATTAAGCATCTTCCAAGGTTATTGTAGTACCGACTCCCGGTTTGAGAAGCGACCTATATACAATTTTGATCTAAGACTTAATGAATCGTCAATCTAACTCAGTATAAATATGAAAACAGCTAGCAACATCACTATGAGATTTTCAACAGGAAAATCTCTTATAGACAACAATTTGTTCAGTCCCAACACATTTAACTAAGAACTCAGCTTAAGCCCACAATGAATTGCTGAACAAGGATGAAGAACATAAATGACATTTCTTATTCGTACATTCTATGTCAACTTAAAATGAGTGTGCTAGCCCATGTTCTTGGTTGAATATTTGGTGATAGATCTGCTTTATCCTGCAGGTTATGGTTCATGCAAGTTCCCAAGTGTAACTCTTTAAGCTCACTCAGGGATCAAATTAATGGATGCTGCTCGGCCTCTTATCTCTAACTTCAGAACGATGCATCTTCATCTTGATTCTTCCATGATGGTTATTTGGGCGCCCTTTTGGTCAAAAAACGGCTTCATTAAACAAAGAGCTCATGATTTATTGCTTTTTTTCATTCTATTATTACGTTTCCTAAGTGATGATGAAAAAGGGACACCAAATTGCTTGTCATGTTTTTATCATGTATTTTTTAGTAGCTAGGAAGCAGTTGAATGGTTGCATTAATTACCACGGCACTAGTGGAAATGGCAGCTTTTATGTTTGAGCAGTCGCTAGTTTTGAAACTTATAATTGTTACCTTCTGATCTTCGAGGATTATGGATAATGCTCCATCAATAATAAGTTGTCAACCTGCTATGGCCTTTCAGTTCCTGTAATTGCTGCTGACAAATACTGCCACTTGCCCTTTTTTTCCCCATAAATCTCTAACTTCTCTTTATACTGAAAAATGGTCATTATATATGTGTTAGAGGTTAATTCTTAGAAGTCCCTTATGTAAGTAACGAATTTGACCAGTTAAAGTTAAAAAATTGTTAGTATTGTTATCTAATCAAACTTTCACACATATATGTCAAGATGAATTAGGCTTGTTTCCACAGAACAATACAATGTGTTTGAAGCAGGGAAAATGGGCAATTGCGAGGGATAGATTAAATTTTATCTCTTCTATTTTGAAAAGGAAAGACGAGAAAATAAAATATATGTAATATATTTAGGGATTATATGGAAACATTGTATCTTCGGATAATAATCCGGAAATATACGGAATAAATATTTTATTTTTACTCAAGCAAAAGCACAACAGCTCATTTGGTAAATGTGTTCTACTTTGTTTTTTTTTTTTTTTTTTTTTAAATTTATGTGTGGATGCATTCAATGAATATGTGAGAAGTAATTAGCATGGATATATTTTTTAATAAATTATTTATAAAAAAATTGATACAGATAAAAAAATTAATATTTTTTATAAAAATATCAAATAAATAAAATATAAATATAAATAAGATATATTTATATATTATTTTGACATAGATATGGATGAAAAATATACCATCCAAATAAATGGAATTATCAGCTTCAAGAGAAGCAATTTGTTCCTCGAGCTCGGAGATGGTGTGCGCAGTATGTGCCCGTGGCTGTGCAGCGATAAGTTTCCTTATCGCCCGTACTCCCCTTTGTGCCTCCTCTCAATCTTACTCTCCTCAAGCCGTTTCTTTAATTGCTCGGTTTCCGCATGAGCTTTGCAAGATTTGTCCATTAATCTCCTAATTAAGCTCGAGAAAATGATTGATCTTTCGAAGATTTGCATCCACAATGGCTTTACTTTTCAAGAGCGAGATCTCAAACGGTGATAGCTCTTTAATGAAGGCTTTTGCGAGCTTCTCGCACTCGTCAATTTCGTTGTTCTCATTCTCTAATTCAAGTAAGACCTCCAAGAATTTCTTCTGGAGCTTCTTCAGTGGCGGTTCTCCTCTAGTTGTGGTGTTCAAGTTCAGTCTGTTGGGTTAGTTTGTTTTTTTTCTGTATTTATATTTATATTAAAATAATATACGTAAATATGTTCAATTTGCGTTTATATTTTATTTATATTCAATCTATTTGATCTTTTTATAAGAACTGTCAAGTTTTTTTATATGTATTTATTTCTTGATAAACAATTTGGTAGAAAAAAATTTAAAAAAAAAAGTCTGTATCTATAAAAAAAAGCTAACCAAATAGACCCAAAAGGTGATGTCTTGTTAGGATGTCATCTTATGTTGCAATGTGCTCATAGTACAAATTACTTTGGGTGGATGAATGCGTTTTTTCTTGAGTAAAATTAGAATATTTATTCTATATATCATATTTTCAATTTTGCTATTAAAAAATATAATATTTTCATACAATCCTTTAATATATATTTTTGGATTTCACCATTTTTTTCCCTCTTTAAAATGGAAAATTAGGACAGAAGGGGGAAATTTTTTTTTAAATTACTTATTTTTTGTTATTTCAATTGCTTTTTATTTTTTAAGGACATAAAAAATAATTTACTATTTTATTTTATTATATCTTTTATAATAATCAATATTCAATCAGTTTTCTTTTCCTTCGTTACTAAACACATGGATTGATTCAAATATTCTAATAATTTCGCTCTTTCATTTTCTTTCCTTTTATATTTTTTACATTCTAATTTATTCTATCATTCCAAATAAAGTGTAAAGAAGGAGATATGGGAGTTGGGTATCAATTGCATTCTTTCACTCATGATGAAGTTTTTGATCTTACCCGGCACCATGTGAGAGGATTCCTTCGCTTATCTATTATAAGTAAGTAAGCAGAGATTATGATTGGTTTCGACTTATGATTGCACCCCCAGAAATGTTTAAAACCGAATCTTTTGGTTTTATGTATATTAATAAAGCTTTCATTTCCAAAATTACCAAACTGACTGACTGTACACCAAGTACATAAAAGATGTTTATGTTAATACTTGACGTTTCCTAAGTTACATTTTTCACATTTCCCCAAATAGTAAATGATAGATATGAGTAGCGTCGGCAAAGAGGAAATTTTACTAAAATTTAGAACATAATTAAGTGGTTAAGTGCTTGGATATATAGGGTTCTAGATTCAAATCTTATATGTGAAATTTCATTTTATTTTTTTTTCAAGATATATTTATAACTTGAATTATGCTTTCTTTCTTTCTTTTTTTCATAATAATTAAAACATTGATAGCTCATTCACTTGATATGAATAGTTATTCATTTCCTCTTCATTCGCGGTAAAACTACTATTATGATGTTCACTTGAGAGAAGTAACAATTCATACGATGAAGTGAACGATCCTGAATATATTATATAAAATTTTATTTAACTTAGTAAATTATCCTATATTACCACCTTTCATTAATATTACCCTGCCATAATTAATTATTACATTTCCTCTATTACCAATGTTCTACTCTTATTTAATAAACTATTAATAAATATTATCAATTATATGAATTGTTTAGTAACTTTATTGTTATTATTATTACTACTACTACAGTCATTTGCTTCACTGTATAAGATAAAAGGAAGAATTGGACAAAACTCTATAAAGCTAAAACTTTTTTCTTTTGTATTTGATGGTGGAAAATATTAGATTAGATAAATATAAAATCTCTTAATAAAAATACTAAACTAACATATCCATTTCTATCTCATTTTTACCACTCTAACACTATTACCACAGACGACACTATCACTACTATCGCCACTACTACCACTATTGTCATCACCACTATAATTGTCGTCAAAGCCAATAATACAACACCGGTAACAAGTTTCTATCACCATCATTACAAAACTAGCACAAAAAATATCACCATTACCATTAATTGTAATATGTGTGCAAGAAAAAACAATTAAAAAAAGTAAACTTGTATTGTACTTAGGACATCAAACAAGACACAAGAAACTTGTTTTGACTTACTCTCCCTATATTGAATTGTTCTCATTGCCTTGCATTGTATTGGAAATGAAACACTGCCTAAAATACAAATGATTGCTCTATTTTTCGCATTTTTGAAATAAAACTAGCCATGCCATTAGATATTGGTTTCTATTTACCAAAAAATGTAGCTGACTCAAGAGAAAGGGGTCAATAAAGAAGAAATATAAGTGGTTGGTACATAGGTGTTGTGATCTAAGACATGGATAAAGGATCAATATACATGCAAATTTTCTTATTGCAAATGCCACAATTTATGATTTGAATTGATCACTTATCATTAAGAGTATAAAATTTTATGTTACATATCCTATCCATGTGTCATTTTGATCTTCAACTTGTAATGGAAATAATTTGAAAAGTCCTTATTTTGTTATTTTTAAGTCAAATTTGCATAATAGCTCAAGAGATGCATAAATATGTGGAATTTGAGCGAATATAAATGGGTAATTTTACACATTTATTAAAGGGTTAGTTGCATGAGAGTCTGCTACGAAAGCGAATTCAATAACTTTTAAAATGATAGCATGCAAGTGGTGAACAAAAGAGAATGCATAATAAGTGTGACTAATTCTCAATCTTTAATAATCTTTCAAATTGAAATAGTTACCTTTAAATTTTCGTTTCTTCTTCCTTAAGTCCCACAAATAAAATAATACCCAAATAAATAAAAATATGAATTGATATTCTTCTTAAAATATATAAAATGTAAGATATCCCTCCTAAAATACACATAAGAATAAGTCATAATATTTCCCTATGCTTAAACTTTTGCTTGTACCTTCAAGAAAAACAAAATAATTTCTTTAGATTCTTTATTGAAGAAAAATTATCTATCTACATCCTAGAAATAAGCACAAATTCACTTTCCCTTTCCAACACAAATTCATTCTAATCGCTCTTTATGTATATGTACACATGCCTTCTAAACACATATTCATCACTAATCATAGTTTAACTTTATGAAGGTTCAAGAATTAATCAATATATACCAAAGTTAACATATACCATTTAAACAAAAACTAATATTTTTAAAACAAGATGTAACATATTAACTAAGGATAAGAAAACCTTGCACACTTAACCATAATATAGAGGCTTCCTCCTCTTTTTTTAGAATATAATTAGTTGTAAATGCATATTACACCAACTCATTCCATAAATCTCTTACCCAAAAATATATCCACTAGGAATCATTTTACTTAATAAATCAAAGTAATTTCATCGGTTAGTGTTCCCAAATTAGATTATCTAAGGCCATTAGGTTTGAAAATACCCTTTTAAACCGAGACACTTCAATCAAATCATTCCAATCAATCAATTAATTAATCCAGTTTTAAGATATTTTCCTCTTAGCCCTTATATTGAGTTTTCAGGTTATAATCTCAAGCTTGCCAGCTATGCTAACAAGTGTTATTCTCTCAAAAAAGATACCCCTGAGACTTAATTAGAAGTAAATGAGGTTTACTTTTGAACTACAAGTTATGTGTAACCTGGATAAGTTTGTTTCGATTATCTTTGTTATGCCCCAAAGGGTACCCTAAACAAGGTAGCCCACCACACTCAATATTAAAGCTTAGGAGTGACTATCTTAGCCATAAAGAAGCTTCAATATCGGGTGTAAGGCATACTTCACGACAATAGAGGACCATTCTTTGAAACTAGTAGTTAAAGAGATATAAACAATGGCATTCAAGAATGGAAATCATAACGTTGCAATTTGAACATAACAGGAGTCTTACAATCCAAAAGGAGGCACACCCCCATCGAAACCATTACATAATTCCTTCTTATAAAAAAGAATTACATAGGAGATTTCTATGGAATGCTATGTCTAATTCTACTTCTTCTAAAAGCTCCTCGGAACAAAAGTTTGGTGCCTGAGAGAAGTAACCTCTTGGCTTCAACTAAAGGAAGACCAATTGCAACACATATCTAAGGGGTTGTAAGCTTAACTTGCTTAGTGAGAATTATTCCCAAAACAATGTACCCAATAGGGAAATATCAAACAAGTTATTTAAATAAGCATATGAAATGCAACAAACACTTGAGTAATAATACATATGATTATCCAAAAACCATATGTTAAATGAATTTACATCCTTCATTCGGGATTAGGTGTTCCGACCAATTACCACCAAAATTTTAGCATACCGATTTTTGGATATCTTACCTGCTACTACTTACCAAAAATTTATGTAAGTGATACCAACTATGACTCACCAAATGTAAATTATACCGGCTACTACTCGCCATATATAGATACTACCGGTTATACCAACCACCACTATTATGCCCTTGTCCTATCAAGTGTATAATAGTGAATGCAATGTGACTCACTTCATAGTATACATGAATTAATTAATTTATTTCTTGATATGTAATTATGGTATTTTAAAAGCGATCATAGAATTAGTAGACACTTCAACATGATAGATAAATTAATAATTTGGTTAACAATAATTTAATCCTCGATATGCTTAGTGTGATTTGAACAAGTATTATAAATCACATGCACATTCCATTTTTATTTTTTTTTTTCTATTTTTAGTGCCACTAAACAAGAAGCACAAATATAAGTACAGAAATTAAGGAAATAAACTCACTCTGCCATATCTCCGGATAACTTCTAGTCAAAATAGTCCTTGGGGTAGGAGACTTCATCTTCTTTGTCACCTAAATAAAAGAAATACCTGGAATAAGTATTTTATGAAAGTTCTACTTAAACTTTCTAATTTTATCTTGTTATTCTCGTCATAATTCGAATTAAAAGAAATTCTAACTTAAAATGGCAATATCTTATTCATTTTAGCTTGAAATTTCGCATATTAGTAGTCGTTTTCTACCTAATCGGGAAGATATATCTATTTTTAAGGTTATTTTTAACATTTAAAGCCATTTAGGTTTCGAAAAGGATCGGTACAAGTCCAACCTACAAGTTTCAGCCCTCAAATTGGCATTTTTCCAAGTTTTAACTTACTCAAATATTCTACAGCAAGTACTAAGATACTTATATAGTTGAAAATCATTTAATAAAGATATAGAATCATATTATATGCATGATTCTAGTAATGTAGTTCCAAAAGTGATTTTTTATAAAACAATTTATTTTAGAAGTTCACAAACTTAAACTTACAAAAATCTCCTTTTGAGTTGTAGGAAGAAAACTAAAAATTTTTGTTGGTTACAAGTGAGTGTCTAACCACTATAACTATTTTTTTTTTTATATTTTCTTACTTCATAAAGATGAATTAGTTTATTAAAACTTGGTTTCTTAAGTTGTATATTGATTTTATTCCTAAATAGATCTTAACTAATGAGTGGATTTTACGTTTGTCTCAGAAAAATTGTTTTGTTCATAGTTTATATCAAAATATTTGTATATGCCACATAAATAAGTTTTTAAGAAAAACTTGCATAGTAAATGATTATCAACAATAAGAATTTATGATGCATTTATTTTAATATTTGAAAAGAGTGTAGTTGAACCCTTATCCTAAGTATCAATCATTACTCTTGATGATTTAGTTTCATTTTTAAGTAAAAGAAGGCATTAAATATTTTCATTTTTAAAAATTTTACTTAAGACAACAACATCGCTTTATGCCTATGCATGAATATGAAATTAAAAATTACGTTATGAGACAAATATAAATTCATGTAGAAAATAAAGGAATAGAAATCAAATGAGCAATTATAAGAATAAACATATGGAAGTCTTAGCTTGTTTTCAAGACTTCCCAGAACTTTACAATTAGACAAATTCGATTAGAAAAAAAAAAAAAGAAAAAGAAAAGCATAAGAGAAGCTTAAATAAAAGAAAAAGAAATAAAATTGTGGCAGACTTAGATCTTATTCAAGTCTTCCCAGGACTTAGAAATGGACAAGTCCCATAAAGGAAAGCAAGAAAATAATAAGAAAATATGGGAGTTGTTAAAACTACCTAGGATTTAGATTATGGACAAGTCCCCTTTTGTTTTGACTTGATTAAGGACAAGTCTAAAACTAAAAGTTGACTAGTCTCATTTATTTAGTGATAGAAATGAGTTATCTATGATTTTTAATGGATATTTAAGTAAAATTTAATCCTTGAATTATGTTTTCATTTAAGAATTGATACTTAAATCAATAATATTTTCAATTTAGGTGATTTTTAATCATAATAACACATTTTGAAGCAATTTGGTGCAAAATGGACACAAATCACGAGCGAGATAGGAGAAAAACAACATCCAAAGCAAGAATCACAGGGCTTTGGTTGCCCGTGATAGAGGATGATGAAGATCAGAAAGAATCCAACCCTCTTGGTTGCCTGTGATTTAAAGACAACAGAAGAATAGTAGGGATCATAGTACTTTGGTCGTCCATGATCTGGAGTGAGGAGGAAAAACATAGAACTAATCCTAGCCTCTTGGTCGGCCGTGATTTGATGAAAGATGGAAAGAAATTCAACCACAGCAAGGATCACTCCCATTTGGTCACCCGTGATATGTTGTCTACAAATCGACGTTTTTAGTGTCTTTTCATTTAAGTATTGTATCGGTTCAGACAAAAGACACAATTTTCCCCCAAGTGTTGTACTGTTTCGCTAGAAAGATCCGAGGAGTTAAAAGTGAAAGAAGACACTCAATGGGGTAATTGATTGATATTCTTTTCACAACAAAAACACACTCATTGGTTGGTATTGAGGAAGTTATTGTTGAACTCGTTTAAGTTGGGAGTAGTGTTGTAATATGTTCGATTCCAGAAGAATTCGAGAGGGACATTTGGAATTGAGTGTTCATACTGTGTAATAACATATACCCAGTTGTAATTCAAGAGGGGTTCCTTCTTTTCTCTATTTCTCATCTCATCTTTCTATTCTCATCATGTTTTATTTAGTTTGTGTTCATATTTTATCATGTGTGAGTAGTGAGTTTAGGTTTACGAAGTCATCTTAACATGAATTGTGCGTTTAATTGTTAGTAATTTAATTAATTATGACTTTCTAGTGATGGGACTTAATGTAAGTTTGGAGGTTGTAATGCATGACATAATCCTATGTCAGATCTCGATGGAGAATGTTGAGAAATAGTTCCATCGGGTAGATATAAGTCATTAGAACAAACTACTCCTATTAATAGAGATATTATTAGGAAGTTTGTTGTATGTTTTTATGGATTTAAGGATTAAAAGAGTACTTTAATGCAATTCTAATTTGTCCATTCATTTAGGAGAGATTCTAGTGGATGTAAATTGGAATTAGAATTGTTTTATTATGAGAGTAATGACCATGAGTTAAGAATTCCAGTAGAAAAGCAATTAATAGGATGAATTGTTATCAATTCATGTTAATTTGATGGAGTAACCTATTGTTTGATGTGAGTTCATTTGTGTTACAACTTTGTTAATTGTGTTGTCTTGGCGTAATTCTAAAATTAGTGTAGTTTAGTTGTAAATTTAGGATTCAATCTACTTAATTCAACCATTCGATTGCTAGATAATAGGAAAGTTAATTTAATACTAGTACTCGACATGTTCTCTGAGGAGATGACTTTATACTCTACTCTATATTACTGAACAATAGGTATACTTGCCTCTTAGAAATCGAGTTTAGGAGTGGAATAATAGGTTTATAAATCATAAAACTCAACAATCAAGTTTTTTGCGCCGTTGTCACAAAACAGCTTCATCATTAGGAAGATTAAGATTCCTATGCATCTAGTGTTGTTTTACCGTAATATAAAGGATAATATTTTCTAATGAAGGGTAGTAATGTCATTTGTTATAAAATGAGAGGGTTATATGGTCCATCCTCATAAGTTTTATTTATGTGTATTATGTGACAGACATATAATACATGAGGTGTCTTTTCGTTTCCTATGCTGTTATAAGAATTGAAAGGTTTCATGTCAATTCTTTCCTATGTTGGTGCAAGAATTGAAGGATTTCTTGTCTTTTCATTTCCAATGTACTGTTATGAAAATTAAAGGGTCACAAAAGTTTATTTATATCTTTACCCTATACCTCTTCTTTCTAAACTTATCTAAACTTAGAAACCTCTCTAATAAGGTCTGTTGTGAGTTTTTCATTAAGAGAAGATCAAAGATTTTGGATCAGGTAACCAAATCTAAAGAAGATCCATTAAGATTACAAGAATTGATGATTGTTTTCCTTAGATCGCTTTTCATTTTGAAGGAGCTTTTGTTGGAGCAAACCCTAATTCTGTGCAAGATCTGATCTTTTGGTGATTAGCAAGGGGTTTAAGGAGCTAATCACGATAAGTTTATCTTTACAAACCTAGATCTATCATAAGATGTAATTTTGATGATACATGTTTGGTTTTGCTGATTTGCAAAATTAAGGTTTTCAGAGTGAGATATGTTTTATTGGAATTTTGAGGAAATTGATCAAGGAAGAAGGTGCTATTTTGGAGTTTCCTTAAAAGTTAGGGTTTTGGAGAAATTGGATATGTTAGATTTTGGTTTCATGTTGAAGTTTTTAATTATTTCTCTTCATATTGTATTATCTGGAGATTTGAAGATTGTGGGTTGTTGTTAAGAGATATTGTAGCTTTGGAGATTTGTTCTTGAAATTGAAAAGGTACGACCATTCCTTGTTTGTTGTATGTGATTGCAGGTTTAGTATTATGTTTTTTTTTTTTCTTTTTGTTGTTGTAGGAATAGATTAATAATCAATCTAAATCTATTTAGCTTAATTAATTTGTCTGCTGGATGTGTTTGGCTATGACTAGTAAAGACCTGGTAGATAGTGATACTGGTATGATACATTAATGATCCTTGTGTGTCGTTGTCCCTAGTGAAGTTACACTTGGAGATGATTCCAGTAAATTTAGGTGATTTGGTAGTATGGCTGTAGGTGTTTAGGGAGTACGCATTCATCAATATATGTATATAATTACCTATTTTCAAAAGTTCGTTGATTTTTAGGGGTTTGAGTTACTGCAAGTTTGAGACTAGGGATTCATAGTTCTGAACTGTGTTGTTTGGCTAGCTTAATAAATATAATAATATGATTGGTTGTATTAGAATAAGTAGCATTTGATTTATATGTTGCATGTGCATATGCATATGTATTTGTTTTATGGTTTGGCGTTTTGGGCGTTCCGATCATTCCATTCATTTTCAGGTACAGGTGAAGATGACATAGTATATGATTTATCCGTATATGATCTGTACATAGATCAAAAGGATAGTGATAGTGGTCCAAACTACCCTGCTGAGGAATGGATTCAGATATAGGATTAGGAGAAAAGAATATTTAGATCTTTTGCATAATTTGAAATAATGTTAAGATTTTATACTTTTTGAAAGACTTTGGATTTTTATGTTTTTGAATATCTTTTAAGGATCTAAAGGATTATTATGTAATACATGGAGTTAGAATTATCTTGAACTTAGTTGGCCTAGGTTTATGCTAACTTTGTTATGTTAAATAGGATCTTTTGAAGGATTTTTATTTATATGTTATATGAGTTTTGAACTTTCTTATGTACCCTTTGAGAGAGTTTATGGAGATTATATTATATGTTTTGATATTGTGGATTAGATTGTTATAGCCTTTGCATGTCTTATAAATAGAGGATACGTGTCGGGTTGTAATTGTCAATAGGTTAGGGCATTACAGCTTAATTGGTATCAGAGCTGAAATACCCCGAATTTTACCAACCTAAATTAGAAATGTGATAATTAAATACTATGAAAATATAGGTAATTTTAGATCTTATTTTAAATTGAACTTATTAATTGAATTTAGATAGTTAGTCAATTGATTTTCATAAACTATAGAATATAATTAGATAATTTAATTTGTAAATGGACTTAATTGAAATTAGGAATTCCAATACCACAAATACTCTTTTCAACTTATAAAATTACTATAATTTCCTATCTCTAACATACCAAGCTATTTAATTCCTTGATATCAATTTCTCAAGTTGAATTACCGAAATTCCTAATTCACTAAAATTAAACCTTAATCTAAATTTAGATTAGACTCGAGTCAATAACTCACTAATTATATACCTAAGGTTATAAATATCAAGTGTAGTATGACCCAATTAATTTTTAGGATCTATTAGATAGTAAACGATAGTTTAAAGATAAATTGCTGGGGTTGAAAAATACGCGATAGAAATTGAAACTGATCAATACCTACTAAATTAGAACTCGAATAAAAATTCTGAATACGTAATTATAAAATTTAGAATTTTCTGACCCTTTTGAGCACAATACTCTAATTTGACCTATTTGGACTAGAAGCCCTAATCGCGTAAGTGAAAATTTTGATAATTTAACATAATTAGGAATAATAAATGAATTTAATTGAAAACAAAGACTCTAATGTCATAAATACCTAATTTAACCCATTAAGCAACATCGATTACCTATTTCAACAAATTCGAATTAATTAATCATTTTCAATTATCAAATGAACTTCATTAATCAAGTTTAACCATCTAAAACCCTAAATATCCAATTTAGACATTTTAGCCTAAATTCCAACTCCTTAAATCCTAGAAGTTTAAATCTAAATATTTGTTTTCAAATACCAATTCCTAAGCCCCTAAAACCCTAAATTCAAGTAAGCTATTAATTTTCCTTTAATTAGATTTCTTAAAATCCATTTCTAATGCCGATTAGTTAATTCTCTTTCTTACTTCTTAAAATCCATTTCTAATTCCCTAAAGCCCATAACCTCAAGGCCTAATTCTTCTTCTAAAACCCTAAGCCCAATTATTCAAAGATCAAGCCCATAAACCTAAGACCAAAAGCCCATGCATCAAAGCCCATTAGACCATGTTCTTATCATGCACCCTCACACATGATATGAAATCTCAATGTCTAGAAAAAAATCTAACCTTATGAAAAGACCAAAATAACCTTAGCTACTTCAAGAAGGTTTCTTCATCTATGAAATGACCAAATTGCCCCTTAAATATCTACAATGTGAACACAAGAAAATATCAAGTGTGTGAAAAGACCAAATTGACCTTAACCAAGTCTAGAAGATTCCTAACCCTAGGAAAAGACTAAAATACCCCTTAAATATCTACACAAGAAAATATCTCCTAACTCTAGAGGATTCTAATGCACATAAAAAGACTAAAATGCCCTCACTTAATTAAACCAAAGTACCAAAATGTCCTTAACTCTAGAAATAATTACAAGACCTAAAATACTATAAATATACCTATTTAGAAAACCCTAATCCCCTACTTCTTCTAGCAACCTCCAACCCGTAAAATCTCTAAAAGGAATCACTCTAAAAACCCACAAAAATCCTACAAGAATTCTGCAATAATTCCTCTTTAAATTTAGCATCCGATAGGCAATGAAATTCATGATTTCTCTACCATCCAATCTCTCAATTTCTTCCCCAAATCCAATCTCCATTTCAACCAATTTCTAGATGATTTTGAAGGCTAAAGGAAGGGTTGAAGCTAGGGAAATTAGCTTGAAGAAGCTACATCAACTCAAGGAGTAGGGTAGTGGAGCTTTAGCTAATTATTTCACAATTCAAGTAAGTAATGTTAGTTTAATTAGTGAATTTGTATGATTGTTGTATCTTTGTTGTTGAAATTATTGTTAGATGGTGATATCAACATAGATTTAATAATAATAAGGTTTTGGTAAATATAGATATATGTTTTCTTACAAATCAAATACCATAAATATATGTATAAATGTTGTTTTGATAAAATTATCATATATAAATATATAAGTATGACGTCTCTAATGTATGGTATATAATTGATCTAATATGTTGATTATATGTGTGTATTTGATTTAGTTTTTAATAAGTTATAATGTTGGAAAATGAATCAAATGGACATATAAGCTTAATATTATATATAAAAGGCAAGTCATCAAGTTAAATTACTGAAATTATGATCATTATATGCATATAAGCATGCGAACATGATATATCATCTTATGGAATTTGGGTTTGATAAGTTAAACATGTTGATGAATTAATTTATGATAATATAAGTTGCTGGAATTAATTATTGCATATGTCTTTGTGAAATTTAATTAAAATATCAAATGAAATTATTTTTGGATGAAATTTATAAAAAAAGATAGATTAACATGTCTATATACAAACTGTAAATTTTCGTGAATTTTGAAATATATTTACTATTTTTAAGAATTAAATTACAAAATAGCAAAACAGGGCAAAACAGTGTTTCGGCCAGCAGTGGTAGAGTGACTTCATATGGTCGAACCGGTGACTTTTTCTTCTTCTTTTTGGATGAAATTACAATGGTTTGAAAGCTTAAGATGTCTAATTTAACATGGTAAAAAGAACCGGACAAGAACCGGTCGGGTTGATGGTCAAATTCGATCGAACCAATCGGTCGTCGCTGCCTATGCCCTGTTCTGGACAGTTTTGAATCAATTAAAATTAAAACCATAATTAACTAATTTATTTAGGCCAAATGACCTTATAAACATATAAATATATGTGTTAGGAAGTTTACATAAAAATTGGAGCTTAAGAACCCATGTTTAAGATAATAAACCGATTTATTAAAATTTAGGGTGCACACTAGTTTTCTATAGGAAATGAAATGAAGGAATTTAAGGTAAATCAATTCTAATCAAATGAATATGAAATAAATGTAAATAATGTGTTTTCATGTTAAATTATGAATTTTACGATAAATAATTAATTATTTCTATTTTTATTTTATGAATTTATTTAATAAAGTAAGTATAAATAGAACATCACAAGATAGTACAAACATAATAGGAAACTAGTTTATATTCCTTAGTCCATTTAGATGTAAAAATAAATTATAAATGACATAAATAGAATAATTATATTTTAATAAGTTGTTTTACTTGATAAAAGTTTAATAGATTGATTATAGGACATACTATAAAATTTACCATTTAAAATGACCTAATTACCATTTAATAAACTTGACTAGTTAATTATATTCAACTTGATTAGATAAAATTAATATAGATTTATTAACTAATTTTAGCTTAGTAAATTCTTCATAAACCAATAATTTATACTTAGCTATTAATTGATGAATACCTATATGATCATATTAACTTGAAATTAGCTTCGATTAATATGTTGGGTTAAACCTTAAATGATAAGGAGTACGTAATTTCTAAAATATGATAGATCACGAATAATAAGAGAAGTATGTTGTTTCAAATGTATATTTTCTAAAAAACTAAGTGGTTTATACATGTTTGATATAAGTTGATAATTGAATCAAATGCTTATATGAGTTAATCTTCGAAGCAGATATTTGTTAAGAGTCTGCATTCTGCTCTATCTTCTGGTCTATCTTCTGATTGTTCAAAGCACAGATTTTATACCAGGTACGCAGTGACTTGTGTGTTACTTGCTAGGGTAGGCATTCTAAATGAACTAATATTTAAAGACGACTTTAATAATTGCTTGTTGCTTGTGTTGCTTGTGTGTGGCCGTTTTTGAGACCTGGCTCGAGGGGCGGCAACCTTGCTAGGCGGTGCCAGCACGGTAGTTAGGCGCTTAGGCCACCATGGGCATGGTGGTACGGTGGGTAGCTGATGGGGGGAACGGTAGCGGGATAACGTCTACCTGGATCGGAGAGAAGTAATGTAGTGTGGTTCACGTTTATGGGACCGGTTGAGCTATACTATATTATGGACTGTGATGGGTAGAGATGCGTAACGGCTGTGACCCCCAGACGAGGCTATTACTTGTAGGGGTAGGAGATATAGGTATTCGAGCTGCCTATATCAACCCCCTGAGCAGTTGCTGCTACTCAGGACCCCCAGGTTCCCAGCGTGTTGCCGGAGTGTGAGTGCTCCACTGTTGCTTGTCACACTTTAATTTAAAGATATAAACTATTGGTTGTTGCATTGCATATAGAATAGGCACGTGTGCCCATCTCGTGTGTGCTTGTGTTGCTGTCGTACTGGGCTTCGGCTCATTCCTTCTTTTTTAGGTGATGATCTGGATGCTTGTGATTATCGGGTATGGGACGATTCTAAAGGAGCTTGTAACAAGTTGAGTGCCTAGGAGTGTTAAACTGTTTATGCTATTGGTAAAAGTTATGGATCATCTCTTCAAACTTATGATTCGATAAGGGCATATCTATGAGCCCATGGTTGTATCTTGAGATACCAAACACTATGTACTTTGAGATATATGATGGTATGATATTTATTTATAAACGTTTGTCTACTCACAAAAGTAGCCTATTTGAAAATCGTTTTGAGAAATTTACTTTATTATATGTAATGGTCTACTCAAGAAAGTAGCCTATTCGGAAATCATTTTAAAGAAACGTATTTCTTTTCCGCTGCAACTCTAGTTGTTTTCAAAATTCGATACAACGATTTCAGTATCTAAAATTTGTTTAGCAACAATCACGATAAACTGTAGATTAGGTCAGCCTTAACGTATAATGCGTAAGTGTTATACGTGGCGGCTGGCACGCCTTGAACCAAATTCGGGGCGTGACAAGAGCAATAAGTTTTGATCTTATTAGTTTTAAGTTATGAACTCCTTAAGAATAGTTTGGGTAGTTTGTCTAGTTAGTCGTGTTGATATCTAATAGTTTATATAATGTTTTGATCCTTTATGTTTGCTTTGTCTCTAGATATTTTGTATCCTTACCCTAGATTGGAGATAAAGGTTGGTCTCTCATCAGCTCAAAGTAGCAGTTCAAAAATACAAAGAAGAAGTGTATATGGTGTTATGGACCCTATGATATCATAGGATTGCTAGTATCTGTTAAAAGCTTAAACTTGTTATCCTTTATGAAAGATTTTCTAATTGTACCTTCTAATTATGAGTTCTTTATTGTTTCTTTTATTTCTAAATATGATTGCTTTATTGTTTCTTTCCTTCTAGTTCTTAATTTATAGGTATTATATTTAGTTCGTTTGTTATTATGTTTCATAATTATTTTTCATATATCTTTCTTGGAATATTTGTTATTTATTTTTGTTTGTTTGGTAGTTGCTCCCTTAAATATGTAGAAAAGTGATCAATAAAACAAATAAAGCTCAACAAAAATCACAAAATGATAAATTATAAAATATAAATATAAATATACATATATCTTTACTAAATATATGACCTTTTAGACTTTTATTATAAAACATGTAATGGTTTATGCAAGAAGTTAATGGCATTCATTGAATTATGACCTATAAAATATTAATTACTAAGGTAAGTTAAAGAGAATATATATTAGTATATACATGCATACATATAAAGGAATTAATAGTCATAATAACTTTCATGAAGAAAAGTTAAATCTAGGTTTAGGAAAAATATATAAAATTGTGTTGTATTCCATTATTTTAGATAGTGGAGGATTTTAGTGCGGCGACGGTCCCATGGTTTTTCTCCACATTGGGGTTTTTCACGTTAAATCCTGGTGTTGATTGTTTTATTTTTTGTTTGAATTATTTGTTAATCAAATCGGCAAAGTTTAAAAAAACCTTTAATGATTATCAATTATGAATTTCAAACAAAGTTTAAAAAAACCATAATTTGAATTAAATAATTGACAAGAATCAAGACAAACTTTTATGGGCATCTCTAAAGATTGTAAATCATAAATAACAAAGTTAAAATATTAGAACTATAATTAATGTATATATAAAAGAAAATGAAAACGAGAAATTACCAAACCAAATTTCCATAATGGTAATGATGACTTTATAATAATAATTTATAAAGTTTAAGAATGATGAATAATTAAGGTAAATTGAATATGCAATTAGTATAAAAAAATGTAATAATCATGAATGTAATACTAGAAAATGTGAGGTAAGACTGATGAGTTCCTAGTTTGCTCTTGATTCATTAAATGTCATGTCTGCAATTCCATCGTGTTTTGTTATTCCATATCAAGTTCAATCTTGTTATGTTAGCCTTTTGTCTTATGTCTATCTTATATAAAAAAAAAAAAAAACAGTCATATGTTAGTCTAGTACTCATTTGTCCAGCTACTCTTGATACTTTGTCAGCCCCTCTCACAATCAAATTTATGATAAAAGACTGAGAATTTCTTGATTACAAGCAAAACAATAAAATATACGAGAAAATATGTATGCATACATATATATATATATATATATATATGTATAACGTGACTCAATGAATGAAGACCAAAAGAGAAAATAAAATTATAGTATTGATATAAAAAAAGAGAGAAAATAATGACTCTACTAAAAAACAAAGTACCACGTTTAGTAGACCTCATAACTGTAATATTAACAGTAATAACAAATGTAACAAAAGTTGCCAATTATGACAAATGTCAACATTGTTAATGTAATAGTAAATCAATCAACTAAAATGAAAAGGAAGAATGTAACATAATTCCGAGTAAATCAAGAATCAAAACATCAAAGTATAAATAATGATAATACAAGCACGTGACATATACAAATAGATAACCCATCTATTAATGATTAATTGGGAGGACAACAACCAAATTTATACAGTTATATGTATTTATTGTATTTCTATAATTTCTTTTTTATATGGTGAAGAGGAATAAGGATGGTATATGAAGAAAATATGGAAATAAATGATTGCTTAACGGAAAGCTGTTGGCAAGTGTAAGGGTGGAGAAAATGCTAATACTGTAAGTTGGAGAAGTATTCATAGTGAATTATAGTAAAGTTTGAGATGAGATGATGTTACTAAAGATGTTAAGTAAACAGAAATTGGAGGTAAAAGAAGAATGACTGGAGTTGATTAGAATGAAACGGAGGTATAAAGAAAATCCTAATAAGTGGTTGACATAGTGATATGTGATTATATGCAAGTGAGATGAATCATTATTGAACAGTAAATGGTAAGAATTTGGGGACAACTAGTACAAATAAGATAATAGTTGAATTTGATAAAGATAAGAATGTGTATGTGGAATAACAGTTGCAAAAAGAAAATGTGATCTTATTGAGTTGTATGGTGTGAGGAATCTAAGGGTAAAGAACAATGATGACATCTGAAATAATATATGATAATGAGTTTTAGGATGATTCTTAGAAAGGTCCATATGGGATTGTGGATACAAACTGTTACATAAAGTAATAATACAAAATTTGAGAGACAATTGGAATGACATAAATGATAAATGAAAGTTGTAGATTAACTATAGAGTCTAACAATGGTAGAAAAATTTGATTAAACCAATAGGAGCATAGGTGTTAACATTTTTGAAATAACAGCCTTATGTAAGATTTGATCTTTAGAGTTATGCTTGAAAATGAAAAATCCTGTATTTTGAGTTTATCTTGTATTTGGAGCTTTCTAATTGTTGTTTTAGGAATTATAAGGTGATTATGTTTTAAGAAAGCTCAACAGAAATGGCAATAATTAGAGGTAAGGTATGATGATCAGAAAGTGCTAATGAGTTGGATTGATATTATAAAGGACATCATAAAATTGTTTTGAAGGATGTGATGGTTGGAAAGAAATTAAAGAGGAGTAGAAGGATACAGAACTCAAGTGGAGAAGAATCATATATAATATGAGAACACCGTGGAGGGATTTGTAAAGTAATAATCAAGGAGACAAAGTGCATAAGACAGCTGAATATAAAAGAGATATTGGAATGTTAGGAGTATTGATGTCAAAGGAAGAGTTAGAAGTCATTTGGTGATGTTAAAAGATTTAGTAAATACCATAGGTGTCAATCTTTAATCCTCATCTATACAATGGGGAAAAATATAAAGTAATGATGTCAGGAATTAAGAAATTATGTTGGAAGCAATGCGGTTAATTAAAGAATGTTTTGGGATTAGATGAATTATATACAAGTGATATAAATGAGCTTCAATGAGGAGCAATAGTGGTACATACTAAGTTGAATTAATAGAAGTGTATATGATATGGTAACTTTGAAGTTTTGGGTTGATGTAAGGTTTGAATCTTTTGAATTTAAGGTTGGAATTATAGTTGATAGATTTTCAGCTATTTAAATGCTGTTCAATGAATTGATTTAAAGATTAACATAAAGGAGATTTTTAGTAGAAAAGTGAGTAATCAAAGGCAAGTTTTCATGGTGGATATTATCAATAAGTTTATCTTATATTCTAGAGATGTATCATGTAGCTGTAGAAGAAGTGAACCTAATTTAGGTAGTAAAAGTTAGGATATATGTAGACATCTAATGATTTGTGATATAGCTGACATATCCAATCATGTAAGAAAGCAAGAAAAGGAGTTTTGGAAATAAGTAAATATGGTATTAGAAATTAGTGATGGAGCAGAAAACATCTTAAGTGTCGAAAAGTAGATGGAAACGTAGATTATGAAGTTGGAAACAAGGATTTAAAAGAGTTGTAGTAATCTAGGTAACTTTCGAGGACAAAAGTTTCCTTTAGGGGGGAAGGATGTAATATAAAGGAAAATATTTTATAATGAAGGGTAGTAATGTCATTTGTTATAAAATGAGAGGGTTTTATGATCCATCCTCATAAGTTTTATTTATTTGTATTATATGGTAGACATATAATACATGAGGTGTTTTTTCATTTCTTGTATTGTTACAAGAATTGAAGGGTTTCATATCTTTTCGTTTCCTGTGCTGTTACAAAAATTAAAAGATTTCTTGTCTTTTCATTTCCAATGTACTGTTACGGAAATTGAAGGGTCACAAAAGTTTATTTATATCTTTACCCTATACCTCTTCTTTCTAAACTTAGAAACCTCTTTAATAAGATCTATTGTAAGTTTTTCATCAAGAGGAGATAAAAAATTTTGGATCAGGTAAGCAAATCTAAACAAGATTCATTAAGATTATAAGAATTGATGATTGTTTTCCTCATATCTCTTTTTGTTTTGAAGGAGCTTTTGTTGGAGCGAACCCTAGATCTATCATAAGATGTAATTTTGATGATACATGTCTGGTTTAGGTGATTTGCAAAACTAAGGTCTTCGGAGTGAGATATGTTTTATTAGAATTTTAAGGAAATTGATCAAGAAAGAAAGTGCTATTTTAGAGTTTCCTTAAAAGTTAGGGTTTTGGAGAAATTGGATATGTTAGATTTTAGTGTCATGTTGAAGTTTTTAATTGTTTCTATTCATATTACATTATTAGGAGATTTGGAGATTGTGGGTTGTTATTAAGGGAGATTGTAGTTTTGGAGATTTGTTCCTAAAATTGAAAAGGTACGACCATTCCTTGTTTGCTGTATTGTAGGTTTAGTAATATGTTTTTTTTTTCTTTTTTTTGTTGTAGGAACAGATTAATAATCAATCTAAATCTATTTGGCTTAATTAATTTTTCTACTGGATGTGTTTAGCTATGCCTAGTAAAGACCTAGCAGACAGTGATACTGGTGTGGTACATTGATGATCCTTGTGTGTCGTTGTCCCTAGTAGAGTTGCACTTGGAGATGATTCCGGTAGATTTAGGTGATTTAGCAGTATGGCCGCGGGTGTTTGGGGAGTACCCATTCACCAATATATGTATATAATTACCTATTATCAAAAGTTGGTTGATTTTCAAGGGTCTGAGTTACTCCAAGTTTGGGACTAGGGATTCATAGTTTTGAACTGTGTTGTTTGGCTGGCTTAATAAAGATAATAATCTGATTGGTTGCATTAGAATAAGTTGTATTTGATTTATATGTTACATGTGCATATGCATTTGTTTTGTGGTTTGGTGTATTGGGCGTTCTGCTCATTCATTTCATTTTCAGGTACAGGTGAAGGTGACATAGTATATGATATATCCGGATATGATTTGTACATAGATCAAGGGGATGGGATAGTGGTCCAGACTACCCTGCTGAGGAATAGATTCATATACAGGATTAGGAGGAAAGAATTTTTAGATCTTTTGCAGAATTTGGAATAATGTTAAGATTTTATATTTTCTAAAAGACTTTGGATTTTTATGTTTTTGAATATCTTGTAAGGATTTGAAGGATTATTATGTAATAAGTTGATTTAGAATTATCTTGAACTTGGTTGGCCTAGGTTTATGCCAACTTTATTATTTTAAATAGGATCTTTTGAAGGATTTTTATTTGTATATTATATAAGTTTTGAACCTTCTGATTGAGTCTCTGAGAGAGTTTATGGAGATTATATTATATGTTTTTATATCATGGATTAGATTGTTATAGCTTTTTCGTGTCCTATAAAGAGTGGACACGTGGCGGGTTGTAATTGCCAACAGGTTAGAGCGTTACATTTACTATTGTGACAAATTGTGGTGATATTGAATTAACATGAATCCCCCACTAGCATGTAGTGGAAATGAGCATGAGATACCCCATATGAATGAGCCAGGAGTTAATTCGCCTATGGCTCAAAGGACCATGATGGATTATTGCTGGCCAAATCTGGGTGGAGCGAGTACAAGTATTGCTCGGCCTAGAGTTCAAGCGAATACATTTAAGATCAAGCTAAGTGTTATTCAGATGATTCAGTAGTGTATTCAATTTGATAGGTTCAATGATGAAGACCTGAGCACTCACTTGCAACAATTTCTTGAAATTTGTGATACATTCAAGATAAGTGGTGTCTTGGAGGATGCTATCCACCTTAGATTGTTCCCCTTCTCATTGAGGTCAAATGCTAAGCAGTGGCTTAACTCCATGCCAAGGAACTCCATTAATTCTTGGTAAGAAATGGCAGAATTATTTATGAGAAAATATTTTCCTCCATCAAGGACATCAAAGCTAAGAGCAGACATAACATCATTTGGACAGATGGATACAAAAACTTTATATGAGCCTTGGGAGAGATGGAAGGACTTATTGAGAAAGTGTCCTCATCAAGGACTTCCCAAGTGGCATCAAGTTTAGACCTTTTATAATGATTTGAACTACACCACTAAGCAATTAATTGATGCGGATGCGGGCGGCAGTCTAAACCATAAATCACCTGAGTAGTGCATTCAACTATTTGAGGACATGGTAAACAACGACTATCAGTGCTCATCAGCGAGAGGTAGAGAAAAAAAGACTGCTGGAAAATTTGATTTGGATGCAAATTCCTCCTTAGCACATAAGGTGGAATTGTTGGCAAGAAGGCTTGATAGTTTGACTGGGGGATAGAACAAAGCATTGGCAGTATTGGATTCAGCGTAGGAAAATTCATCAGAGGGAGATCAGATGGAACAAGTGGATTACATGGGAAACTCGATCAGATCAAGAAATGATCCGTTTAGCAACACGTACAATCCTGGTTGGAGGAATCACCCCAACTTCAGATGGAACAACAATGCAGGTCAACGGTTAAATTTACAGCTACCTGGATTTCAAAGACAAGTCCCATTTCTTCATAACAAGCCTATTGCTATAGAAGACATGTTTGCTCAATACATCAAGGTCTCAGATATTCGTCACCAAGCCACAGTAGCAGCTTTAAGGAACCAAGGTACATCTATACGTAACCTGGAAAACCAACTTGGACAGATTTCTAAGATGCTCTTTGAGAGAATTCAGAGGTCTCTACCTGGAAATACATAAACAAATCCTAAAGAGCAGGTAAAGGCTGTGACACTTATAAGTGGGAAGGAGCTACAAGTCCCAGCAAAAGATCAAGAGAGAAAGGAGAAAGTTGGGTAAGAAAGTGAGGAACAAGTGAGAAAAGATGGAGAATTAGTTGCAAAGAGCTTACCTGCCGAAAGGCCAAAGGAATGTTAGCTACGGTTACCTTATCCTTATAAATTGAGGAAGGAGAAAGATGAGGAGAATTACAAGAAGTTCTTGGAACTTTTTATGCAGCTACACATCAATCTTCCTTTAGTAGAAGCTTTAGGCCAGATGCTTAAATACGCAAAGTTCCTCAAGGAACTCTTATTGAATAAGAGGAAACTAGAAGAACTCTCTAATGTTACCCTTGGTGGATAAATGTTCTGCTGTTATCTTAAACAAGTTGCCTATGAAACTTAAGGATCCTGGCAGCTTTACCATTCCTTGTTTGATAGGAGATTTACCGGTTGAACGGGCATTGGCAGATCTTGGTGCTAGCATCAACCTCATGCCCTATAATATGTTCAAAAGGCTAAATTTAGTAGAACCAAAGAGCACAAGAATGAGTATTCGACTAGCTCATTGGTCTATGTGATTCCAAGGGGAGTTATGGAAGATGTCTTGATGAAGGTCCATGACTTTATCTTCCCTGCATATTTTGTAGTACTGGACATGGATGAAGATATTGAACTTCTACTCATATTAGGGAGGCTATTCTTAGCAACAACTGGGGCTGTTATCGATGTCAAAGATGGAAAATTGCTTCTTCGAGTTGGAAGTGAAAAGATGGTCATCCGAATGCCAGATGTTTCCAAGAAGCCAATGAGTGGTGATGATACTTGTTTTTCAATTGATACTTTTGATCTAACTTTTTCTGATTGTTCGCATGATTCTTTGCATATAGACCCTTTAGAGTTGTGTTTGCAAAGGGGGATTGAAGTTGAATGGAGTAAAGTTGGAAGAAGTGAAGAAGCAAGGGAGATTTGTGCTCAGTTAGAAGTTTGTGTTAAGTAAAGAAACGATTTTGGGGTTGAAGAAATCAACCAAAGCAATATTGCTAGGTTGAAGCCCTCGGGAGAGGAACCCCCTGATTTGGAGTTAAAAGAGCTACCATCTTATTTGGAGTATGCTTTCTTGAAATAAAATTCTAAGCTATAGTTGATTATATCATCAAAACTTGAATTATGCCAAAAGGAGAAACTCCTATCTGTGCTTAAGGAGCATAAGAGGGCGATAGCGTAGAAGATATGGGATATCAACGGAATTAGGCCCTCCTTTTGCACCCATAAGATATTGATGGAGGATGGATTTAAATCAGTGGTGCAACTACAAAGGAGATTAAATCCTAACATGAAGGAAGTGGTTAAGAAAGAGGTTGTTAAATTGTTGGATGCAGGACTCATATACCCGATTTCAAGTAGTCCATGGGTGAGTTCGATCCAAGTGGTCCCGAAAAAAAGAGGCATGATGGTTGTGCCTAATGAAAGCAATGAACTAATTCCGATGCACATTGTAACTGGTTGGAGGGTATGCATCGATTATAGGAAGCTCAATGATGCTACACTGAAGGATCAATTTTCACTACCTTTTATTGACCAATTGTTGGAAAGGTTGGACGGTCATGATTACTACTATTTATTAGATGGAATGTCCGGGTATTTATAGATTTCTATAGAACCAGAAGATCAAGAAAAGATGACATTCACCTGTCCATATGGTAACTTTGCATACCGTAGGATGCCCTTGGGCCTATGCAATGCACCTGCGACTTTTTAAAGGTGTATACTAGCTATATTTAGGAAACTAGTGGAGGAAGTTATGGAGGTGTTTATGGACGACTTTTCGGTGATTAGGAATACATTTGAGAAGTGTTTAGACAATCTGAAGAAGGTTTTAAAAAGATATGAAGAGACCTAACTGGTTTTAAATTGGGAGAAGTGCCACTTTATTGTAACAAAAGGTATAGTTTTGGGTCATAAGATATCCAGGAAAGGAATAGAAGTAGATATAGCCAAGGTAGAAGTGATTTCTATGTTGCCTCCACCAACTTCAATGAAGGAGATTAGATGTCACGCCCCGAGGGTATTCTAATAATGATAATAAAAAACCCTTCAATCACCATTATTAGTTTACCTTCCAGGTATGACATGATTTTCAAAAACAGGATCTTTTAGTTGCTTGGATGGAATAAACAAACATATATAAGATGTAAATTAGTAAACAACTATTACAAACTACTATATTACAGATCATATGCTTCAGAATTCCTTACAACCTTAACTGATGCTTCTAATGCACATTACATGCACCGTAAGACTACTACAGATATAGATATTCTAATTCTATACTAAACTTTAAACTTCTGGCTTCTAGTCTCTTACCGGGACCATGCTCCTGCTAGTAATGAGCCACGGTCGCAGAGTGAACCTGAAAGGACTGTGGGAGTGTGAGCTAAAACACGAGCTCAGTGAGTAATCAGAAATTATTACACATAGCATACAAGTTATTTAACAATCATATGAAATGTAGCAATCACACAAATGAACATTACAAGCTTGGATAATCCGGAATCCAAACAGGATGAAGATTTATGCCCTCCCATCGGGGTTGAAGGATCACAATCTATGGTCCACCTACCCAGAAGATACTTAAGCTTTCAGGAAATAACAATCTCAATTTAGTTATCTCTTTATACTTAGCATGTTTCATTATTTATTTCCTGTTTAACTTTAGAACTCCATTAAGTGTTAGTTATTCTCAAGTAATACCATAAGCGGCGTCCTTATTTACCCATGTAGTTCCTATGGTATTAACAGAACAAAAGTAATCTTGCAATTAACTACTAGCTCTCTGGCCTAGATAATTCAAGCATTACCAGAGATCCGAGAATCTAACACGTAGTAGGCTACCACTTACTCAATGCTTTTTATGCATAGTATGTAATTCATGATTATTTTTCATTATGGTACCAGGAGTTATTAGTCCATTTAAAGGGTGATCAACCAATACAGACAATTCATTATATACTACAAACATTATCTAGATACAGGCAATTGTGTTATCACTTGTTTTAGAGTGACATGGCAATCAATGGAATACAATCCACAACTTTCATATTTTAAACAGATCATCAATTTTCATTATCTTTTTATTGAAGGTTCACTACTAGTACAAGCACAACCAATGTAATAAAACTGAATCACTCACCTGCCCATCCTAGTTAATCGTAGTAATCTTCAGGTAGGTCCTCCCCAATACCCGAGTCACCTATTGAGATAGACAATATAAAGATTAAAAAAAAATTACTAGACTATATAATTTAGTTTCTAAGAATACTTAAATGTCCTAATGGTGGGTTGGTTATTTGTTTTATTCTTAGCTAATTCTTTTGAAATAGCTTTAAGTTCTAAATCCTTGCACCCACGGTTTTATTGTATTGATTCTGTTTGGATATGTGAATCGATCAAATGGGGTATTTGAAAAGTTAATAACTTCATTAATTCATTTTTATTGCCTAAATATATCAATTTTCTTTTAAATTACTTAATAAATTTTTCTTATAGGCTATAGATACTTCTATACTCACAAATTTGGAGTATTTAAATTTCCATTGTTATCTGTTTTCATATAGCTATTCTAGTATATACTTAAAATTTACTAACTCATAATTTATACATATATATATCTTGTTATGAAAACATTTTCACTAATAAAAGAATTTATTAACTTAATAATAACTATTTTCGAATTTATTTCCCTTTTTCGAAAATCGTAAAAACATTAATAATTAACATCAATAATAGTACTAAAATAATTATACTATCAATATACTAATAACAATACAATAATAATAATAATAATAATAGTAATAATAATCAATAATAATAATAACAATAGTAATAATAATCAATAATAATAAAACAATAATGACAATAATAATAACAATATTAATAAATTAATAATAATTCAATTTCCGAAAATAAATTGGATGGAATAATTATATTTTATCACATTAAGAATTATACTAATGGTCTTATATTTAGTTAAAGTAATTTTGGTCTTACCTTCATATTATTTTTAATAATATTTTCGAAAATTTAACAAAAATTCTTTTAATAATAAAAAGATTATTAAAATTATAATTAAAAACTTATTATCCGAAAATTACTTACTTAGTAATTTATATTTCAAAAACTCCTTTTTGGATTAATAATATAGATTAAGTATTAAAACATTCTACATTTAATAAAGTTAGAAAATAATTTTGTTTTTGAATTTAAATAAATAAATAAATAATAAAATTCGGATTTACTATTATATATTATTATTACTATTCCAGAAAATGAATAAATACAGGAAAAATATTAAAATTTCCAGAATTACTTATATTAATATTTATTATATATTTATATTTATTTAGGTTCGTTTTTCTTTTCTTCTTTTTCTTTTTTTTTTTAAATTTTGCCGAGAGGTACACAGGGTGTACACACCCGTGTACCCAGCCCGTGCTCATCTGGGGAGCACTGTTCATCGTCTTCCCCGATGAGCCGCGGCAAAATCCAGCGAATCCCGACGTTAGAACGTCAGGATTTTGGTTCTAAACTACTCCTAGGAACATTAGAAGCCTAAATATCTAAGAAAAACTAGATATAAACAACATGTTCATCGTAAATTTGGATCATGCAGCTTGGTTAGGGTTTGGAAAGATTACCTTCGTCGTGACGTTCCGATGAAATTCGAAGCTTCCAGCTACCTTGGTTAGCTTCCTAAGATGTCTAAGAGTTAGTAGCAATCCTTAAAACTCAAAGAAAATTCGTGGAATAACATCACTTACCTCGAGCTCGTTTTCACCGTTTTCTAGGTTTTGTTCGAAATTTCGAACTGGGTTGATGCGATGGTTTAAAAATTCGTTTCCTGGCTTTGTTCGACTCCTAAGCTATGGATGAGTTCTGGAAGGTTTGAGAGATTTGGAATCGTTTGCTTGTCCAACCGAGCTCGTTTGCATATATATAATATGTATAACCTAGTGTAATTCAGCCGCGTTCCTTCCTCATCTGAACGAAATTGCTCTTGTTTTGTTGTCCATTTGGTCCTTTGTTTGATTGTCATTAAGGCTGGTGATCTGTCATTTTCATTTGCTTTGGAGAAGATTTGTATTGACTTTACACAAATAATGGAGGAAATTCGGCTCACCAAATTCAATGAAATCTCAGCCCTCCAAAATATGTATAATTCGTCTCCAGCAAGCCAGGATGATGTATATATATATATTATATAATAGTTAACTATTATTTAGTTAGGTTTTCGGGTAGTTTAATACAATATTAGGGTATATTTTAGCTTATATATGTAAGTATATATATACAAAGGTCTTTAATGAATCCTATGAAGTGTTTAGTTTAACAAAAAGTACAAATTTAAACTTTAATAATACGTATCTAATTGTTTAAGAAAAACTTATCCACGCGATTTGAGTTTGAAAAGCTTTTCGGGTCAATTTTCGTTTCAGACTCCAAGGGCTTTAGAAAACCCTAATTTGGTTATTGGTATGATTCAATTCTATATTTGAAGTCTAGATTTCAAGTTATATATCAATTTATGTTTTTATTGGGTATTTATAATCCTAACAGTTTATCCTAAGAACACAATTTTCCAACTACAACTCTATTGAATCATTTAGTAATAAAGCTACTAATATATGGCTATACTAGTTATACATTTTAGATTTGGATACTCACTATGAAATCTTATCAATGTAGTTTACTACTAACTAATATCTCAAATTTTAGGGTTTCAATGCAAGTATAGGTTCATTACTATACCTTGGTTTAATTCCAAAGCTCTATGAATACTAAATAATCACGATATTCATTTAGGTTTTCCTATATATTCTGTCTGTTTGACAAAGATTCGGGTTTAGGATTGGAAGTTTCCTTTGATCAAAACCTGAATTATTAACTCGGAATACTAAATCTTGTTTTTGGAATCACTTGAGGTCAAAGAGTTCCTTTTATAAATCTATGAGTCCTAAACCGATCAAATTTAAAGTATCTATCTAATTAGAGTTTCTAATTAATTCTTAAGGTTACTAGTCAACCCATAATTTCTAATCTAGGGTTGTATCATATGTGGAAGTTTCGGGGTTTACATTTTCTCCCCCCTTAAAATAAGCTTTGTCCTCAAAGCTTGAGAGCGTACCTGGATTCGAACAGCTGTGGATAATTCTTTTGATTTCCTCTTCTAACTCCCAAGTTACTTCTTCAGTCCGAGGATCCCATAGCACTTTGACGTAGTGGATTTCTTTATTTCTGAGGACTTGTACTTTCTTGTCTAGGACCCGGATAGGGTGCTTTTCATAAGTCAAATTTCTTTCAGTCAAGTGGTTCCAGCTCAACAATCTTATCTGGATTTGGTACATACTTTCCTTAGTACCGATACATGAAAAACATTATGTATACCAGATAGTTTGGGTGGCAATGCAAGACGATATGCCAGATTTCCCACTCGTTCCAGTATTTCAAATGGTCCTATATATCTAGGACTTAATTTTCCTTTTACTTGTCTGCTATGAAGACTTTTTATTGGACTTACTTTCAGGTAAACATGTTCTCCTTCTTAAATTCAAGTTCCCTTCTTTTCAAATCTGCCCAGCTTTTCTGTCTATCTGGCTTCTTTCATCCTTCTTTTTATCACTGAAACTTTGTTGATTGTTTCTTGAATCAGTTCGGGTCCAACTAGTACTCTTTCCAAATTATCCCAGAATAACGGAGATCGACATTTTCTACCATATAAAGCTTCATAGGGTGGCATCCCTATACTAGAATGGTAGCTATTATTGTATGCAAATTCCACTAGTGGCAAATGTTGATCCCAATTTCCTTTAAATTCCAAGATGCATGATCTCAACATGTCCTCCATTGTTTGGATTGTTCTTTCTGTTTGTCCATCGGTCTGGGGATGATAGGCCGTACTAAACCTCAACTGAGTTCCCAATGCTTTTTGTAATCCTTGCCAGAATCTAGAAACAAACCGTGGATCTCGATCTGACACTATTAGCTGGTATCCCATGTAGTCTCACAATTTCCTTTAAATACAACCGGGCCAACTTCTCCAAGGGATAGGTCATATTGATTGGTAAGAAATGGGCTGATTTAGTGAGTCTATCCACAATAACCCAAATAGCATCATAACCTGCACTTGTCTTGGGTAACGAACTTACAAAATCCATAGATATTTGATCCCATTTCCATTCTGGAATAGACAATGGTTTCAACAATCCCCCTGGTTTTTGATGTTCCGCTTTTACCCTCTGACATATTTCACATCTGGCCACGAATTGAGCAATATCATTTTTCATCCCGTTCCACCAATATGCACTTCTCAGCTCTTGATAGGTCTTAGTTTCACCGGGTGTACGGTATATCCAGAATAGTGTGCTTCATTCATTATCTCTTTCCTCAAACTTTCATCATGTGGTACACACAATCTTTTATTCATCCTTAATACTCCATTTTCATCTATTTGAAAGTCCTTATATTTCCCTTGTGATACTTTTGATGATTGCCTGGAGTTCTTCATCCTTTCTTTGAGCCTCTTTTATTCGTTGTATAAAGTGGGTTCCAAGGTTAAGCTGCTTATTCTGCGTCCAACCTTGTATTGAAAATTCCAACTTTAAATTTTCAAATTCCCTAATGAGTTCTTTCTGTTCTGTCAACATTGAGGCTACTCTCCATAATTTTTACGGCTTAAAGCATCGGCTACCGCATTCACCTTGCCAGGATGATAATTGATGGTTAAATCATAGTCTTTGATTAACTCCAACCATCTACGTTGCCTCATGTTCAATTCCTTCTGGGTGAATATATTTCAAGCTCTGATGATCTGTGTATATTTCACACTTCTGCCCATACAAATAATGACGCCAAATTTTGAGTGCAAAGACGATAGCAGCTAATTCTAGATCATGAGTAGGATAATTCATCTCATGGGGTTTTAACTGTCTAGAAGCATACGCTATCACCTTTCCATTCTGCATTAATACACATCCCAAACCATTCTTGGATGCATCACTATAAATAGTGTAAGGATCCTGGTCATTGGGCAGAACTAGTATCGGTGCAGAAACCAGTCTCTTTTTCAACTCCTGGAAACTCCATTCACGTTTTTCATTCCACAAGAATTTTTCATTCTTCTTGGTTAATTGTGTCAGTGGTCGTGCAATTCTCGAAAAGTCCTGCACAAATTTCCGATATATCCTGCCAATCCTAAGAAGCTTCTTATCTCTGTAACAGTTCCGGTCTTTTCCATTCCACGATAGCCTTAATTTAGCAGGATCAACTGAAATTCCATCTCCTGACACAATATGTCCTAGAAAGGATATACTTTTGAGCCAAAACTCACATTTGGACAACTTGGCATAAAGCTGATTTTGTAGTATCTGCAATACGGTTCTTAAATGTTCATCATGTTGTTCCTCTGTAACCGAGTATATCAATATGTCATCTATGAAGACAATCACACAAACATCCAATAAAGGTTTGAAAACGCGATTCATCAAGTCCATGAAAACAGCAGGTGCATTCGTCAATCCAAATGGCATAACTAGGAATTCATAATGACCATACCTAGTCGGAATGCTTTTTGGTATCTTCTGCCTTGATTCGGATTTGATGATACCCAGATTTCAAATCAATTCGAGAAAACACCTTGGCTCCCTTTAATTGATCAAAAAGATCATCAATTCGGGGCAAAGGGTATCTGTTCTTAATAGTTACTCGGTTTAATTCTCTATAATCAATACAGAGTCTCATTGAACCGTCTTTCTTCTTGACAAACAATACTGGTGCTCCCCATGGTGATACGCTTGGTCTGATGAACCCTTTATCCATCAGTTCTTGTAATTGCACCTTTAGTTCTTTCAATTCTATTGGTGCCATGCGATATGGAGCTTTTGATACTGGTTCGGTTCCTGGTATCAAATCAATTGAAAACTCCACCTCTCTATGTGGGGGTAAGCCTGGTAACTCATCGGGAAACACTTCTGGGTAGTCACATACTGCCCTGGTAGTATGAACATCTGTCTTCTTGGACTCATCCTCATTCACCTTATGGATACTTTCGTTTGATTCCATATCCATATCATTTTCACCTTCTATGGTCATCATCCGCCCTTCGACTTTCTTGAGGACCTCCCCTTTAAACTCTTTTCTTTCTCCTTGGTCATTCATAAAAGATATTGTCTTAAGACGACAATCGACTTTTGCCTTCACAGCAGTCAACCATGTCATTCCTAAGATAACATCATATTTTTGGAGGTCCACCAAGATTAAGTTAGCAAAGGATTTCTGTCCCCCAATTTCTAATGGATATCCCTTCATTATTTCCTGAGCCATCACTAAGTCCCCCGTGGGTGTAGTAACTCCTAGTTCCTTAGTCATGGTCTCGATGGGATATTCCAGTCTCCTTGCTAAACCCGTATTGATAAAAGAGTGTGTTGCTCCCGTATCAAATAAAGCATAAGCAGATTGACCTTTCAATTGGATTGTTCCTAATTATTAAACACAGGTTATTATTCTCTACAGAATATTTGTTATCTAAGTAGGGTTATACCGATTAAACTACTTAAATAAACAAATTAATTATAAATCAAGTACCTGCAATGAGACTGTAATCGTCTGGATCAGCTTCATCCCACACATTTTCTCCATCCTCTTCTTCTATTTCTCCTTCCTCAATTGGGGTTCCCTGCATAGCATATACCCTTGCTGCTGTCATGGCTTTGCTAGCACTAGCATTTCCATTTTTGGGTCCAGTTGTATTGGCAATGCCTTTAGGATTGGAAGATCCAGCAACTGCGTTCACTCGTTGTGGACAATGAGTTGCTATATGTCCAATTTTCTTACAAATGAAACAGGTTGCACTATTTTTCTTTGGGCATGCAAAACCATATGTCCACTTTCGCCACAGTAATAACATTTTTGTTGTAGATGTGGACAATTCCTCGGGTAATGAGCTCCCTTGCATTTCCAGCACGAAACATTTTCAACATTCCTTTTTTCACATTTCCCATAGGTTTAAAGAATCTCTTTTTCTTAGGAACAAACTTGTCCCTGTCTCCTCAAATGTCTTTTACCAAATGTCATTCCCCGTTTCTTATATCTTTCAACTTCATATTTCTTGGCTCGTTCAATGGTTCTTGCTTTTTCATCATAGCTGCGAAATTTGAAATTTCAAACTCGGCTAATCTCCTTTGAAAATTGGGTTCTAATCCTGCCATGAAAGTTTGCCTTTAATTCATCACTATCTCTGTAGGCATCGGTGCAAATTGAAGTAACCGATTGAATTCGTGCTCGTATTCATCAATTGTCTTAATGCCTTGTGTTAGATTCATCAGGTCAGTACTGTACTTTGCCTTTAAACTGCTGGGAAAGTATTCTTTTAGAAATTCCTGTTTGAATGTTTCCCAACTGATGGGTTGAGGCAATGTCCTCTGTTTAGAGTTCCACCACAATCTTGCTCTCAATCGGAGCAAATAAGTTCCATACGGTACTTTTAAAGCTTCCGGTACCTGGAATACATCAAGAGATCGTTCAATTTGAGCTAGCCAGTCTTCAGCTTCCTCTGGCTTACCGGGAAATCCTTCGAAGTACCGATTGCATTTGATGAATTCAGGCAATACATTTCTTTGAGGACGCAATGGTGGTGGCGGTGGTAGTTCTGGTTCATATCTTATTGGTCCTTGTACCTCAGCCGCCGATTCATTTGGGTTTACCGGTCCATTTTCTTGAAATTGAGCAGGTGTAGTATATCTTTCATTCCTCCAGTATTCACAGGAGGAGCTTCTGGTACTTCAGTTGGAGGTACCGCATGTGTAGCTCGCATATTTTGTAGAGCTTGCAAAATTAATTCATTTTGTTGTTGCAGGTTTTTCAACACATCCTCTAATGGATTTTGAGGTGGTGGAGGCATTTGTTGGATTCTCAGATATCCTTGTATTTCTACCTCTGCCTCTTCCTCTTGGCATTCTAGTATCATAAAACATATTACTTGAGTTAAAAAAACTCATACTAAAGAGAGATTACAAGTAATCATACATATTTCACATCCATATTTCATAATCAAAACACACATAATATTATATAGTTAGTGCTTTATGTACAATCCAAAATTTGCACTAACACTAGTTCTATTTTCCTCACAACTACTTCAAGGTTATCATGCTTCATACTACATATTTATATGACAATAAGTTCCTCAAAACAGTACATTAGTATATAGTCTATCAAGGCATATATCAAGGCTACTCTATGGGCTAGGGTACAGAGGTCCCTTGCCCTTCTCCCGAGGGCCTAACTGTGGATAGTGATCCTCCTCCTCTGAACTACTGTCATCACTCTCCATCCTCCCTCTACCCCCTGGTGGTGCTAAAGTCAGATTGGTATCCATCATCCGGATACCTTTAGTAGCAGGTTTCTCCATATCACCAGAAGGTGTCACATCTTCCTCAATCCACCCCCCATGAGCAGTACCAGTCCAGTGAGCATAATTATAATTGGAGACAAATTTTTCTGCTTCCCTCCTTCTCTTTTTACCTTCTTTTTCATCTATCATGGCTGTAGTCACACTTTGCATAACCACTGTGGTCTGCATAGCTGCTTGTCTTCTTTTATTAGCTGCTCTCCTAATGGACTGAACTCACCTTCATCTTCTGGTATGATAGGGGGCCTGTTTGTAAAACACTTCTGGAAATGGCTTCTGATCACATGTGTCAGCATCCACTCATCATCAGGAGCAGTATCCTCCCGAACTAAGGCATGATCATACCTGATATCATGTGCATATCCAATCACCTCCAATAGGAATCCAGATCCTAAAGTCTGGAAGATCAGGCCTCACTGATCGGGCTGACACAATGAAGGCTATATTATCAATCTCTATGCCTCCACCCTTCTGGATGATCAATCTCTCAAACCTGTAGATGGTCTCTACTGCTGTGCCATTATTGGAAAAGCTCTTTCCACTAAAAACAACCAAGTCTTCAACATGGGTTGTAAACCTTTCTTCCAAGTGCTGAAAATTTCATCCAGGGTTTTGTAATGCCAGACAATGCCAAATCTTCTACTAAGACTCGGAGTCGGCGCCTATAATCAGTAAGTGTCTCCTCCTCCATCATGCTAAAAATTTGCCATTTAATATGACAAACTGCGGGATTGGTCTGCACACAATAAAATTTGTATGATTAGCAATCACACAGATTTTATTCCTAATTGTGCATCTACTTCTTCTAATAACTACCCATTAACTCACATGGTTCTACTTGAAGCTAAATTGGTACTTTAACTGCATTTACTAATTCACCTTCTTACATATATTTGTTTTTCCTATACCAGCAACCAGGCTCTGATACCAACTTAAATCTGTCACGCCCCGAGGGTATTCTAATAATATAATCAAAACCCTTCAATCACCATTATTAGTTACCTTCTAGGATGACATGATTTTCAAAAACAGGATCTTTTAGTTGCTTGGATGGAATAAACAAACATATATAAGATGTAAATTAGTAAACAACTATTACAAACTACTATATTACAGATCATATGCTTCAGAATTCCTTATAACCTTAACTGATGCTTCTAATGCACATTACATGCACCATAAGACTATTACAGATATAAATATTCTAATTCTATACTAGACTTTAAACTTCTGGCTTCTAGTCTCTTACCGGGACCATGCTCCTGCTAGTAATGAGCCACGGTCGCAGAGTGAACCTGAAAGGACTGTGGGAGTGTGAGCTAAAACACGAGCTCAGTGAGTAACCAGAATTTATTACACATAGCATACAAGTTATTTAACAATCATATGAAATGCAGCAATCACACAAATGAACATTACAAGCTTGGATAACCCGGAATCCAAACAGGATGAAGATTTACGCCCTCCCATCGGGGTTGAAGGATCACAATCTATGGTCCACCTACCCAGGAGATACTTAAGCTTTCAGGAAATAACAATCTCAATTTAGTTATCTCTTTATACTTATCATGTTTCATTATTTATTTCCTGTTTAGCTTTAGAAACTCCATTAAGTGTTAGTTATTCTCAAGTAATACCATAAGCGGCGTCCTTCGTTTACCATGTAGTTCCTATGGTATTAACAGAACAAAAGTAATCTTGCAATTAACTACTAGCTCTCTGGCCTAGATAATTCAAGCATTACCAGAGATCCGAGAATCTAACACGTAGTAGGCTACCACTTACTCAATGCTTTTTATGCATAGTATGTAATGCATGATTTTTTCATTATGGTACCAGTAGTTATTAGTCAATTTAGGGTGATCAACCAATACAGACAATTCATTATATACTACAAACATTATCTAGATACAGGCAATTGTGTTATCACTTGTTTTAGAGTGACATGGCAATCAATGGAATACAATCCACAACTTTCATATTTTAAACAGATCATCAATTTTCATTATCTTTTTATTGAAGGTTCACTACTAGTACAAGCACAACCAATGTAAAACTGAATCACTCACCTGCCCATCCTAGTTAATCGTAGTAATCTTCAGGTAGGTCCTCCCCAATACCCGAGTCACCTATTGAGATAGACAATATAAAGATTAAAAATTCCTAGACTATATAATTTAGTTTCTAGAATACTTAAATGTCCTAATGGTGGTTGGGTATTTGTTTTATTCTTACTATTTTTTGAATAGCTTAAGTTTAAATCCTGCACCACAGTTTTATTGTATTGGTTCTGTTGGATATGTGAATCGATCAAATGGGGTATTTGAAAAGTTAATAACTTCATTAATTCATTTTTATTGCCTAAATATATCAATTTTCTTTTAAATTACTTAATAAATTTTTCTTATAGCTATAGATACTTCTATGCTCACAAATTTGGAGTATTTAAATTTCCATTGTTATCTGTTTTCATATAGCTATTCTAGTATATACTTAATATTTACTAACTCATAATTTATACATATATATATCTTGTTATGAAAACATTTTCACTAATAAAAGAATTTATTAACTTAATAATAACTATTTTCGAATTTATTTTCCCTTTTTCGAAAATCGTAAAAACATTAATAATTAACATCAATAATAGTACTAAAATAATTATACTATCAATAATACTAATAACAATAACAATAAAATAATATAATAATAATCAATAATAATAACAATAATAATAATAACAATAGTAATAATAATCAATAATAATAATAACAATAATGACAATAATAATAACAATATTAATAAATATAATAATCATTCAATTTCCGAAAATAAATTGGATGGAATAATTATATTTTATCACATTAAGAATTATACTAATGCCTTATATTTTAGTTAAAGTAATTTTGGTCTTACCTTCATATTATTTTTAATAATATTTTCGAAAATTTAACAAAAATTCTTTTAATAATAAAAAGATTATAAAATTATAATTAAAAACTTATTATCCGAAAATTAGTACTTAGGTAATTTATATTTCAAAAACTCCTTTTTGATTAATAATGATAGATTAAGTATTAAAACATTCTACATTTAATAAAGTTAGAAAATAATTTTGTTTTTGAATTTAAATAAATAAATAAAATTCGGATTTACTATTATATTTTTTTACTATTCCAGAAAATGAATAAATGCAGGAAAAATATTAAAATTTCCAGAATTACTTATATTATATTTATTATATATTTATATTTATTTAGTTCGTTTTCTTTTCTTCTTTTTCTTTTTTTTTTTTAAAATTTTGCCGAGAGGTACACGGGGTGTACACGCCCGTGTACCCAGCCCGTGCTCATCTGGGGAGCACTGTTCATCGTCTTCCCCGATGAGCCGCGGCAAAATCCAGCGAATCCTGACGTTAGAACGTCGGGATTTTGGTTCTAAACTACTCCTAGGAACATTAGAAGCCTAAATATCCAAGAAAAACTAGATAAACAACATGTTCATCGTAAATTTGGATCATCAAGCTCGGCTAGGGTTTGGAAAGATTACCTTCGTCGTGACGTTCCGATGAAATTCGAAGCTTCCAGCTACCTTGGTTAGCTTCCTAAGATGTCTAAGAGTTAGTAGCAATCCTTAAAACTCAAAGAAAATTCGTGGAATAACATCACTTACCTCGAGCTCGTTTTTACGCGTTTTCGAAGGTTTTGTTCGAAATTTCGAACTGGGTTGATGCGATGTTTAAAATTCGTTTCCTGGCTTTGTTCGACTCCTAATGAGCTATGGATGAGTTCTGGAAGGTTTGAGAGATTTGGAAGTCGTTTACTTGTCCAACCGAGCTCGTTAGCATATATATATATATGTATAACCTAGTGTAACATTCTAGCCGCGTTCCTTCCTCATTCTGAACGAAATTGCTTGTTTTGTTGTCCATTTGGTCCTTTGTTTGATTGTCATTAAGGCTAAGGTGACCTGTCAAATTTTCATTTGCTTTGGAGAAGATTTGTATTGACTTTAACACAAATAATGGAGGAAATTCGGCTCACCAAATTCAATGAAATCTCACCCTCCAAAATGTATAATTCATCTCCAGCAAGCCAGGATGATGTATATATATATTATATAATAGTTAACTATTATTTAGTTAGGTTTTCGGGTAGTTTAATACAATATTAGGGTATATTTTAGCTTATATATGTAAGTATATATATACAAAGGTCTTTAATGAATCCTATGAAGTGTTTAGTTTAACAAAAAGTACAAATTTAAACTTTAATAATACGTATCTAATTGTTTAAGAAAAACTTATCCTACGCGATTTGAGTTTGAAAAGTTTTCGGGTCAATTTTCGTTTCAGACTCCAAGGGCTTTAGAAAACCCTAATTTGGTTATTGGTATGATTCAATTCTATATTTGAAGTCTAGATCTCAAGTTATATATCAATTTATGTTTTTATTGGGTATTTATAATCCTAACAGTTTATCCTAAGAACACAATTTTCCGACTACAACTCTATTGAATCATTTACGTAATAAAGCTGCTAATATATGGGCTATACTAGTTATACATTTTAGATTTGGATACTCACTATGAAATCTTATCAATGTAGTTTACTACTAACTGATATTCTCAAATTTTAGGGTTTCAATGCAAGTATAGGTTAATTACTATACCTTGGTTTAATTCCAAAGCTCTATCGAATACTAAGATAATCACTTGATATTCACATTTAGGTTTTCCTATATATTCTGTCTGTTTGACAAAGATTCGGGTTTAGGATTGGAAGTTTCCTTTGATCATAACCTGAGTTATTAACTCGGAATACTAAATCTTGTTTTTGGAATCACCTGAGGTCAAAGAGTTCCTTTTATAAATCTATGAGTCCTAAACCGATCAAATTTAAAGTATCTATCTAATTAGAGTTTCTAATTAATTCTTAAGGTTACTAATCAACCCATAATTTCTAATCTAGGGTTGTATCATATGGTGGAAGTTTCGGGGTTTACATTAGAAGTTTTCTTGGACATGTTGGGTATTACCGGAGGTTCATTAAAGACTTCTCCATAATCGCTAGACCCTTAACCAAGTTGTTGGAGAAGGATGCCCCTTTTATTCTTGATGACAAATGTTTGGATGCCTTCAATATTTTGAAGGATAAGTTGACGTGTGCCCCTATAATGGTAGCTCCTAATTGGAATCTACCATTTGAACTCATGTGTGACGCAAGTGATTTAGCTGTAGGGGTCGTGTTGGGGCAAAGGATAGAGAAACGCTTCAAACCCATTTACTATGCAAGTAAAACCTTAGCACCCACACAAGAGAATTACACTACGATGGAGAAAGAACTACTTACCATAGTGTTTGCTTTTGATAGGTTCAGATCCTACCTCATTTTGTCAAAAGTGGTAGTCTACATTAACCACTTTGCCTTAAAATACCTATTGTCAAAATCTGATGCCAAACCAATGTTGATGAGATGGGTTTTATTGTTACAAGAGTTTGACTTACAGATCCGGGACAAGAAAGGAGCATAAAATTTGGCAACAGATCATCTATCTAAGTTGGATAACCCCCATTTGGAGGAATTAATTGAGGATGACATTAATGATAAGTTTCCTGAGGAAAGTTTGTTTGTGATAAAATCTATGGAGGACCAAGGATTACCATGGTTTGCTGACATAGCAAACTATTTGGTTGGGAAAGTCCTTCCCAAAGACTTAGATTCATATCAAAAGAAGAAATTCTTCTCAAAGTTAAAATATTACTTTTGAGAAGATCCATATCTATTCAGGATATGTTTGGTTCAAGTAAAAAAAGAATTGCGTCTCACATGTGGAAGGACAACAAATTTTGTTTCATTGTTATAGTGGTCCCACCGGAGGCCATTATAGTGGCAATAGGATGACATAAAAAGTTTTGGAATTAGGTTTTTATTGGCCAAGTATTTTCAAAGATTCTAATTCTTTTGTTTTAACTTGTGACAAGTGCCAAAGGACTGGGAACATATCACGAAGGGATGAGATGCCCTAAAAGTACATTTTGGAGTGTGAAGTCTTTGATGTTTGGGGAATAGACTTAATGGGGCCATTTCCTAGTTCATATGGCAACAGGTATATCCTTGTAATGGTAGATTATGTTTCTAGGTAGGTGGAGGCACAAGCTTTACCAACTAATGATATCCGAGTGGTGCTCAAGTTTTTAAAGAAATTATTTTCAAGGTTTGGAGCACCCAAGGCATTAATTAGTGATAGGGGAACTCACTTTTGTAATAATCAAATTGAGAAAGTGCTCGAAAGATATTGAGTTCACCATAGGCTAGCCACACCTTATCATCATCAAACAAATGGCCAAGTTGAAGTTTCAAATAGGGAGTTGAAGAGAATATTAGAAAAGACAGTCAATTATAATAGAAAAGACTGGGCTAAGAGGTTAGACGACGCTTTATGGGCATATAGGACAGCATTCAAGACTCCCTTAGGCACCACTTCCTATAGATTAATATATGGTAAAGCATGTCATTTTCTACATATCGTAAAGCATGACATTTACCTGTAGAAATAGAATATAAGGCTTATTGGGCAATTAGGATTGTACTAGATTTTGAAGCTGCAGGTAAATAGAGGAAATTTCAACTTAATGAATTGGAAGAATGGAGATTAGAAGCATATGAGAACAATAGAATATACAAAGAAAAGGCAAAGAGACTACATGATTCTCATATCAAGTACCCTAAACAATTCAAGGAAGGAGATTCAGTCCTATTGTATAATTCCAGGTTAAGGTTATTCCCAGGTAAACTTAGATCTAGGTCGTCTGGTCCATTTATTATTAAGAGGATTTTTTCATATGGCATAGTGGAGGTTACACATCCATATAAAGGCACTTTTAAAGTTAATGGTCAAAGGTTAAGGATTTATTAAGGAGTAGATATGGAAGAAGGCAAAGAGGACTCGAGACTCCTTCAGATTGAAAATTAAAGATTATACACTCAACAATGTCGAGCTTAAGACAATAACCAAAGCATGTATCCTTTGTTGTTATCAAGTGTTGTTTAAGATTTAGTAAAATTTTGAGTGTTGTGAGACTTTATCAAGTTTGTAATTTCTTTTTTTCATAAGACTTTGTTTTGTTTTATTTGGTCCCATTTCCTGTTTAAATATTATAATAAATATTATTATATTATGTATGAAAAAAAAGAGAGAAAGGGATGAATAGAACGGATCACGTCCCATTGCATGAGCGATACATAGTAGAGAGACTTGAATACCGCCCCTCTGATCACCCATGATTCACTCAGCAAGAGGCAAAACAAAATCACAATAGAGATCACGCTTCCTATGTCATGCGTGCAAATAAACTTGGAGTGCAAAACAACTTCCCAGACAATATCTCGCACCCATGGTCGCCTGTGATTGACATTTTCATCATCCCCAGAACATATCACGGCTCTTGTGTCGCCCGTGAAAGGCTACCCTATAAGCAAACAGAAGGAATCATGGCTTGTTTGTTGCCCGTGATGGATTCCCTGGTGTGTAATTTGAAAACAAAAAAAATAAAGGAACATAGCATATCACGACATTCTGGTTGCCCATGATTTCATTTTTATTACTAACTATATATTTTGAAATCAGTTTCTCTCTCTTACTTTTCATTATAATTTGCATTTGTTTAAATTTCAAACTCCCTCTCTTCCCTGCATCTCACGACAAACCCTAACACACAATCACACACATATTACTCAATTGTCTTCCCACATTCAACCAAAACTCAACATCAAAGGTATGAACTTCTTACTCCAATTACTTTTTGACTTCATGCTAATGGTATGGCATTTGTTATATCGATATTCTCTTACATTATCATGTCCATGTGTATACTTATATAATTTTTGGGTAATATATAATCTATGAAGTAGATATATATTCTATTGTATATTAAGCATGATTTAACTGATATTTAGTATCATTTATGCGTATAAAATGAGGATTTCCAATAGAACCCCAGATCGAAACATGTCGATTTCGAATATACTAAATAAAATTGTTACAAGTCAGATTATAATGTGTTTGTCAAGTGATGTGAATATGTTATTGTATAGGTTAAGTTAAAAGTTATCTCCATTTTTGAGTCGTGTATGTCTGGCTTAGTTGATGCATATATAGTGTTTGATAAAATGCCTAGGAATAGAGTACTTTGTGAAACAATTTGCATAGAGGGTTATCATGCTTAATGAAAAATTTGTATATTGTTCACTTTGTCCATTCTTATTTCTCAGAACAATTTAATCAATTGTTCCAGTGTAAATTGTCTAGAGATAAAATGTTGATCATTTAAAGTATAATACTGTATGGATCTATTATATTTATAATGTGAATTGTATAGTATTTATGTTATGAAATGTTGGTATGAAAACTTAGTTGGACATGATTGTGTGGATTTAGTCAAGGTAATGGGTAGAATAATTGGTGAATGCAAGTATTTTGTCCAAATATGTGTTATTTCTCATTTCTTTTGTTTTAACTCAATCTTTGTAGATGGCTCCTAAAAGATCTTCTTAACCAAAACAAGGTTAAAAGAGATCCAGTACTGGCGGGGAGGTTGGAGAATCTAGTTCTAGTGTTCCAAGAATACCTACCGGGTTAAGAGAAGAAGATAGGAACCGATATCAGGAATTTGTAAGGAAAAAAGTCTTTAAGCCCCATTCTATATTAGATTGGGATAGACTAGACAATTATGCATTTGTATTGGCGATGTGGTGATTACTTCAAGATAACGCTTGGCTTCGGTTATTCAGTTTGGAAGAGAAACCGTACAAGGAAACAACCTTAGCGTTCTTAGCTTCCTTCAAAACTTAGAACCGAATTCAACCTGCAAAGATGACTAACGAAGTCTCCTTTTATGCTTTCGAGGAATATCGAACAGTGAGTATGAAGAAATTTGTTAGGGTAATGGTGTTATATACTGGAGAGGAATTGAATGATCCAGAATTCAAGAATTTACTAGTAGATCTACTTGTGGGCCTATCTTCGAATTATGTCTGGAGGTCACTCACGCAAAATCAAGATTTTAAAGCAAGTAGATCGAAATCTTCTTCCCTCAAGCTAGCAAGTCATAGGGTATTCCATTATTTACAAGTCAGAAATCTCAACTCCAAAATGGAAGGTCCCAGGATAGTTGGCGAAAGGGACATTTTACGAGTATATAGTGTGACCTAACCCTATAAAGTAAATGTAGGAGTGTTGGTGGCTGCTGCAATTTGCCTCCAAGTAGCAGTAAAGAATAAAGGAGTCTATATAAGGGGGATGATCACAAGAATATTGACAAATCTTAAGTTTTGGCCAGAGTCTAGAGGTCCTACAGGTGTAGGACCAAAGCCAAAACCCTTGGCTAGAGACCCTTTTAGCCAATGGAACACTCCTAAAGTCAATGAAAAAGGGCTTGATCCGGAAGCCCCGAGAATTGACCTGCCTGCCCCCCATGACCTAACTCATTTCTCGGTTGGGAATTTGGCCCAATTAGAGAGAAATATCGAGGAGCTAAGGAGGAACTAAGATACTGTCATCATAAAGCAAAGTGGCATGATAGAATTATTAAAAACTATCGCAAATAACTTTAGTTGTGCCATTCTTGCTTGCCTTCAAAGTCATCCTAAGGAAGATAGACCACAAAGAGAAGAAAGAGAGTCAAGTTAAGCTCCTACATCACAATTACCTTTGCCAAAACCCTTTCCTACATTGAAGAAGAAGGAACTTGCTAGAGGAGTTATCCTCTCTTCAAGTGATAAAGAAGAAGAAGAAGGAGAAGGGGAGGAGGAAGAGGCAGAGGAAGGTGTTGATGAAGGTAGTGGTTTTGAGGTAGAAAGAGAAGAGGAAGAGGAAGAGGGAGACGGAGGAAAGGGCGATGAAGGAGAAGGAGAAGGAGATGATGACGGTAGTGGCTCAGATTGATAAGGATAACAGAGGAAGGGATTTGAAGCTATTGACCATTGCTGATTTTGTTTTTTCTTTCTTTCTTTTGGAACTTTCAATTATGAGCTTGTTCTAATTGTATATTTGCAGAACTCATGCTATTTGATTTTTCTTTTTCTTTTTATTTTGCTTAACCATTTCACTTCACTTTTTCTTGTCTTTGTTTATAATGAGCTAAAGGTAAAGTCACTTCTATTATGAGATGTATATGGAATTGTTAGAACAATAAACAAATGAAAGGAAATGATGAATTTATTATCGACTCAAACTCCAAAACATAGGAGAGTTAAGTTCTTTTTCTCTTTTGTTTTGTTTTCCTTTTTCATATGATTGTGTTGTTTGTTGAGACATTGGGGACAATGTCTCCAATGAGTGTGGGGAAGGGAGCATGCAGGCATGCTGGTTGAAGTTTGCTAAACTGAATGCTAATAACAAATGTCTATCAAATTTACTTATCACTTCAGGCAAGTTGTTTTGGTGTGGTGTTAGTTTGTTTGTTGGTTAAATTTTTTTTTCAAAAGTGCTAGAATAATGAATGTTATCTAATTTAAGATGCTCTAAAGTAGGTAATGTCTCTAAGGCAACTGTAACAAAGTGAAATCATGATGGCAAAAGTTTACTTACTATTTGATTTAGAGTTTTGAATTTTAGCATCATATGATTTTAAGTTTAGGCTATTCAAGGTGTACTTTTGATTTTTACTATTATCATCAATTAACATGAAGAAAATAATTGAAATGAATTATCATTAGTGCAAAGTTCAAATGATACTTATCACTTGATGATCTGTCCAATTTTCATTGGTTTTCTCTTCTTTTCTCTTTCTCTCTCTATATATAAAAAGAGTGATTGAGGTTCAATGGGGTCCCTTTAAAACCTAGTAACCTAAGGTCATCTAGCCTGGGATCGACCGACCAAGGATGTCACTTTAATAACAAAATATCTAATGAATCTTATAACTCGAATAAGTAAGCCCGTGAGATGCCCTTTTTAAGGGAATAATATCTGTTAAATTGAGTGATGAGCTCAAGATTATTGGTTGAAAGTTCATTACACGGGTAATAGGATTCTACATATATATATAATAATAAAAGAGAGAGAGAGAGAGAGAGAGAGAGAAAAATAGATCAATAAAGAAAGAAAGTCAGGGGGTAGGTTGATGTTTATGCTTTCACTAAGGAATCTAATTTAATATTTGTGGTAGTAATTGAATTAAGGAACACCAATAAGAGAGGAAACATCTACAAATTTCTTGTTTTGACTTTTGGTTATATGTTTACTTCTATGTTTAGAAATTTAATTCAAATGGTGAGGATAAAACACCGACTTATTATGGTTAGCTTTGTAATTTTTTCCTAGGAGATGAACCATTTAAGAGTGGATTGAATGAAATCCTTCAATTTTAGTACTAAATGAGTAACACCATGATTGCCATATGTTTTTCAAATATTTTCATCAACTTCTTGCTTGAGGACAACCAAGGCTTAAGTTTTGAGATATTTGATAAACATTAGTTATCTATGATTTTTAATGGATATTTAAGTAAAATTTAATCCTTGAATTATTTTTTCATTTAAGGAATTGATACTTAAATCAATAATATTTTTAATTTAGGTGATTTTTAATCTTAACAACACATTTTGGAGCAATTTGGAGCAAAATGGACACAAATCACAAGTGAGATAAGAGAAAAACAACACCCACAGTAAGAATCACGGGGCTTTGGTCACCTGTGATAGAGGATGATGAAGATTAGAAATAATCCAACCCTCTTGGTCACCCGTGATTTGAAGAAAAGCAAAGAACAACAATGATCTAAGTACTTTGGTTGCCTGTGATCTAGAGTGAGGAGGAAGAACATAGAACTAATCATAGCCTCTTGGTCTCTAGTGATTTGATGAAATATGGGAAGAAATTCAACTACAGCAAGGATCACTCCCATTTAGTCGCCCGTGATATATTGTCTGCAAATTGACGTTTTTAGTGTCTTTTCATTTAAGTATTGTATCGGTTCAGACGAAAGACACAATTTTCCTCTAAGTGTTGTACTGTTTCACAACAAAAACACACTCACCAGTTGGTATTGAGGAAGTTACTATTGAACTCGTTCAAGTTGAGAGTAGTGTTGTAATCTGTTCAATTCTAGAAGAATTCAAGAGAGACATTTGGAATTGAATGTTCGTACTGTGTAATAACATATACCCAGTTGTAATTCAAGAGGGGTTTCTTCTTTTCTCTATTTCTCATCTCATCTTTATGTTCTCATCATGTTGTTATTCAATTTGTGCTCATATTTTATCGTGTGTAAGTAGTGAGTTTAGGCTTACAAAGTCATCTTAACATGAAGTGTGCCTTTAATTGTTATAATCTTATTAATTACGACTTTCTAGTGATGGGACTTAATATAAGTGAGGAGATTGTAGTGCACGGCATAATCCTACGCCAAATCTCGATGGAAAATGTTGAGAAATAGTTCCATCGGGTAGATTTAAGTCATTAGAACAAACTACTCCTGTTAATACATATATTATTGGGAAGTTTGTTATATGTTTTAAGGGATTTGAGGATTAAAAGAGTACTTTAATGCAATTCTAATTTATCCATTCATTTAGGAGAGATTCTAGTGGATGTAAATTGGAATTAGAATTGGTTTATTATGAGAGTAGTAACCATGAGTTGAGAATTCTAGTAGATAAGTAATTAATAGGATGAATTGTTATTAATTCATGTTAATTTGATGGAGTAACTTGTTGTTTGATGTGAGTTCATTTGTGTTACAACTTTGTTAACTGTGTCATCTTGGCATAATTCTGAAATTAGTGTAGTTTAGTTTTAAATTTAGGATTTAATGTACTCAATTCAACCATTCGATTTCTAGATAATAAGAAGGTTAATTTAGTACTAGTGCATGACACATTCCCTGAGGAGATGACCTTATACTCTACTCTATATTACTGAACGATAGGTATACTTGCCTGTTAGAAATCAAGTTTAGGAGTAGAATAATAGGTTTATAAATCATAAAACTCGACAATCATTTAGCATAAAATAATAGATGAGCAAAGAAATAAAAACAATAATATGATGTTAGATTAGTGAGCTTTAGGCTCTTAAAATATATATACATACTTATATATAATAATATATAGTAAGTTAAGTTAGAAGAATGAACATAACATAGCATAAATTTGACATGGAATTAAACAAGACAAAATATGATGTTGTTTCTATGATTTCATTCTCTAGTATAAGCTCATGGGATTTGTTGAAATCATAACATACATGATGTTCATGTTATGTTTTCATGAACTAAAGAGATGGTTTAGGTATTTTACATAAGTTTAGAAGATGGAAGGTGGAGAATGGGTGAGAGAAAATTTGTGAAAAATAATGAATGGGAGGGAGGAGGCTCACAGTTTGAATGGAGAGGAGAGACGATTTGTGAAGAAATTTTGCAAGAGTTTTGTTAGTGTTTAAGAAGTATATGTAAAGAATAAAGGAGAGAGGGACTATTTATAGAGTTTTGCAGTGGAAATTTGTGTGAATTAAATTAAATAAAAATAAAAAAGAAAAAGAAATAAAGAGGGTGCCAGTTCCATAAGTAAAGGGGAGAGAGAGTTGATTAAAAATTAATTTTTATAAAAAAAAGTAAGTAATGTGTATGATATGTTATGTATAAAGTAGTATTGAAAAAGAAAATGTAAGAAATATGTATATAGGTTGTAAGAATAGATAATAAGAAAAAGTAAAAATATAATAATAGTAATGAATAGTAAACTAGATAAATAAATTACCAATAGTAAGGAAAATACACGTAAACGAGCTATATATGATATTTTTAGAAGTTGAAAAATTTTATAACTGATATTTTATGACTCCTCATCTCATAAAAACTCTAGATATATTATCGAAATATTTATGTCGGGATCCTGATTTTAGAAACTAATCCCATTTAGGCTCGAAAGGAGTGAGCTATATATGATATTTTTAGAAGCCGAAAGAATTTATAACTGATATTTTATGATTCCTTATCTCATAAAAACTCTAGATATATCATTGAAATATTTGTGCCGGGACCTTGATTTTAGAAACTAATCACATTCAGACTCGAAAGGAGTGAATTTTTTACGAATATGATCATTTTAGGTAATAAAGCATTATTTCAAACTACAATCTAAGGTTATCTCATTTTTAATGTTTTAGAGCTGTACGCGTGGGATTGTCAGATCTAGATCCATTGAGTCTTATTGTTGACTTAGTTGACTTTAAGGTTTTGATTTAACTTCCAGTTTTGCGATTTGTGCATAAAACTTAATCATAAAATCCAAGGATTTACAACCTTCAGCTTAGATGTTCTTTCTTGTGCTGACTAGAGCTTTGCATGCGGGCTAGCTTGCATAACTCACAAAAAAATGTGGGTTGAGTTAAAAATTTTAGCCCATTTAATGGGTGGACCAAAATGGCCCTCCCTGCATATCCAGTGAGTCAAAGTAGGTCGACCCACTACAAGTCGGGTTGGCCTGCGAACTTACACTTATAAAAACATAAAAAAACAAAAAAAAAAATATAAATCTTATAAAAAAAACCTTAGTATATTATTCTCTTTATTTCCTCTTCACTTCACTTTTTTTTTATTTAGTTTTTGAATATTGATTAGGTAATTTTTTTGGGTGTTATGTTTTAAACTTTCAACTTTTATATTTCTTATATTCTTAGTCCTTTTATTAATGCTTTTTTTTTTTTTATATTTATTAGATATTTAGATGCTTCATTTAAAATAAGCAGCATAATATCAATTGATAATTTTCATGATGTATTTTTCCTTGCCAAGTTAGGGAAAACAAATTGGAACATATTCTAATTTTTATTAGTTTAAATAAATCCTTTTATGTTAAGATAAAGAAATTTCAAAATAGAAGTTTATAATTTTTTTCATACATGATTACAATCTAGGATTAATATATAGGTAATTGGTGAGACAAAAATAAATATATTATATAATTATTAAAAATTCAAATTCAAATTTAAATTTGAATTCTTATAAAATTTTTAATAAAAAAATATTAGTGGGTTTACGGGCCAGCCTGTGTAACCCACCAAATCACACGGGGAAGGTTAGGCTAAAAATTTTAGCCTGCATAACTCATAGATTGAAGCAAGGCAAAGGTAAGTTGACCCGCATAACTCATTTGCACAACTCTAATACTAACTAAGGCATGAAATTCTACTTCTGCTAGCCTTGTGCTCCTTAAGATAGCTTGAAGTGAATCCTCATATGGGGCTAAAGTGTCATTGATCGAGTTGTTTTTTATATATAGTGTTCCTTATGCAATTTACATGCTCTAAAGACTCTACTAATGTTGTAGATGGACAGTCTTTACTTGTATGTGCTCCTCCATGGTTGTCACTGTTAACCACCTTATAAGGTTGCCTTATTGATGGCCTCGTATCTATTTTCTTGCTCAACTTGTCTACTTGCGCATTTACAAAAAAATATAAGTCAACATGTAAATTAGAGGCTTTCTATACTTATCTATTTTTGGTTGAATACGATTCATAACTATTCATGACTATATCATTAATGAGTTCCTTGACTTTTTATTTTTTGGAGTTTTAGTACTCAAAGTTCCACCTGCTACTGCATCTTCTATTTGCCTCATGTTTGTATTGAGACCATTATAGAATGTCTAAACTTCGATCCATGTTAAAAGATCATGGTATGTGCACTCCTTTAGTAGTTCTTTAAAACCCTCCTGAGTATCATATAGGATTTAGGTTTTTAATTATTCAAAAGAAGAAATTTCGTTTTGCAACTTGGTAATTTTTCTTAATGGGATATGCTTTTCTAGAAATATTCGTGCTGTTTAGGGCCATGCTGTAATGGTGCCTCTAGGTAAAGCTAGGAACCATTGCTTTACTATTCCTCTAAGAGAAAATGGAAACAAACTCAATTTGATTGCATCTTCTATTGCATCGTTGATTTTAAACGGTCTTCGTCTGCCAAATCATCAAACTATATCAACTTTTGAACCATTTGAATAATATTAGACTTTACTTTAAATTTGTTTGCTTGCACTGGAGGTCTTACTATGTAGCATGTAGTAACATCAAGGGTGAGTCTTAAAAAGTCATCCATTGTCTTTGGCTAGAATCCATCACTGTACCCTTTGCATTAGATTTTATGATACATTCACTTCATTGTTATTTTGCTGATCCACATTAATTGGTTGTTTCTCCATTAGATCGATTTTGTTTTCTTCCTTGATTGCAGAAGAACTCGTGACTCTAGAATTGATTCAGTTATTTACTTTGTTGTCTTGAGGTCTCTTCAGTCTCTTAGTCAAGGTCTACTAAGCCTATATATGGTTGTCAAAATTGTGATTTACTAATCACCAGAATGTATAAAATCAGTAAACTAGTACAAAATTGTGCAAAACTGGTGGAATTATAAACATATGGAATCATATAACTAAATTCATAATTTTACCTAAAGTCTATGCCTAAATAATTTTACATCCATTTTAATTAAGAAAAAACATATAAAATCATAAATTCCATAGAATTGTATATTTGACTCGTGACTTTGACAATTATGCTTGTAGGATTGTTCCTCATCATGCACTAAGAAGAAACGATTTATCACAGGGAAAAGATTAAAATGGAAAATAGAAAAGAATTGGTAAGAATAATAGGAGTTAATGGTTCCTAATATTATAATCCTAAGCCTCCTTGCAAACAGTAACACCCTAAATTTAATTAAGAAATCAACACTACGTATAATACTTTATGTATTACACGCTCAGGCTTTCTCAAATGATATGTTTATTTTGAACATTGTTAATCGACTTTAATGAAATCATTCGTTTAGATCTCTAAAACAATTGGATTTAGTTATAGAAAAATTAAACCTTATAAAAACATGACAAAGGTCTCCACTTCCAACAAAGCAGATCAACTTTCTAAGAAACGAGATTTCATAAAATCACTTTACAATCTACTCTCAAGAGTAAATCAACTTTCCCAAGAACCAAGCTTTTTAAGATATTGCAAAACTTATAGGCTTCTCAACTAAGCTCTTAAAAGAATAATACAAACTTAAAATATAAATCCAGCTTTTAAACAAAATAGAAAACAAAGACAAATGAAAATCCACGATCCTAACTCAGTTCACTCATCTAACATCACCCAAAACTCGAGCCAAGCATCATTACCATCAATCATCATTAACAACATCATCATCTTCATTAATATAACATCATTATCATCCCATCATCAACATCAGCACCATCACGGTCACATCACGTTCATCCTTATCATCATCAAATCATCAATCATTAAATCAAATCTGGAAAAAAAAGAACAACAACAACAATAATGGGCCGAAGCTTAGTACACAATAACAAAATCACACATGAAGTGGCACACAAGCTTAGCTAAATGCAATTTAGCAACAATATGTTATTATCTTTACTTTAAGTTAAACAGATCAATACTGGAGCACTCATACTCCGAAGCAATCCTAGAAACGATTTACCATCCCTTGCTCACTACCGCAGTAGTGGGGGAACGCACCGATAGCCCCTGTGAGCGACTATCCCAGGATAGGAATTTGGGGTCTTGAGTAACCGCAGCTGCTCAAGAGATTGATATAAGCAATCCAAATACTTATATCTCCAATATAATCGAAAAAGAAAAAGTAATCTCATTTAGGGTTTATAGCCGTTATTCAACTTTATTTAACTTAACCCATAATATTACCCAATTTAGTCGTCCCCATAAAACGTAAACTAAATCATATTAGATCATTTTAAGAATAAGCAAATGCTACACCGATACCATACAACCTATCAATTATCTACTGAGCCACCTATGACTATTGTTGCATCATGACAGTGGTAGCCTAAGTGCCTAAACTACCTTGCTCGCTTGGACAAGGTTACTGCTTCTCGAACCAAATTCAATGGCACATGCACAAACAACACTCATTAATTATTAAGCCATCTTTAAGTTGTAATCCATTTTAAAATGCCTATCCTAACAATCATAATGCAAGTTGCTATATACCTTTGATATTTGAAATCCAAATAAAGACTGAGATGCCATCTCAATTGATAATCCAGCTATCCAAATATCTGATCAATAATTAAACTCATATAAATATTTAAATTGGTTAGCCATTTATATCAAAATTGTTTTAAAACCCTATTTGATCATACATTAAGTAAGAACCTCGCTATGGCTGTGAAAATCGCCTCACCAAAATACGGATAGTTCTTCATTATTTGTGAAAGTATCTTTTTTTACTTTGATTATAGTATTTTATTACAGAAGCACCAATAAAGCATTCATATACAAAATATTCATTTCCTAAGCATGCACACATTTAAAACAACATATTCCCCATATAATTCTTGGTTTATCCTAATTCATTAACTTAAATCAATAATTACCTATTAACTCATTTTAACTCAATCCTAGCCAAATTGATTAGAATTAATCATTTAATCCAATTACTAAGTTAAGATGATTAAATTTAATCTATTTAATCTATTTTAGCTTACTAAAGCCTATTTAGTCAAGTTAGACCAAGATTGATTAACCAAATTTATTTTATATCTAAAATTTACATTAACTTGAGTCTATATTAGTTTAATCTTAACCAAGTTTATTAAAGTTAATCAATCTAATTCATTTTAAATCATTCAAGTTAATTTTGTCAAGTTGAACCTAGATTTATTAGCTAAGTTCATTTTATACTTAATTACACACATTTAATAAACAAATACAAATTTTTAACTTTGTTTGGAAATGTAACAGTTGGAATCAATCAAAATTTAGACCTCGATACTTTTAGAATTTGAAAAAACTTAAAACATGAAATTGCAGATCTCTTTTTAGGCTTTCTGTAGTATTTTGAATCACCTTAATCTTAGTTTAAATGAAAAAAATTATGATTAAAATACGAAACAGTATCGTAGTAGGAAAATTAAAGACCGACGTGAAAAAAGGAAGGCTGGTAGAGTACAGGACCTAGAAAATTTTACATAAACTTAGAAAAAAACACATTTCCATATACCCCCCGTTTAGTTCCAAACTTCATACCAGATGCTACAACAACCCTCCAAACGCCCCTGTTTGGATTTCCCTTGCTATACACGCCCTTCTTTCTTCCTTTTTACACATTTTTATCAACTTATAACATCATACTTCAATCTAATATCATCTAAACATCATACAAGCTAGTTTTCATTACCTGTAACACTTCTATACTCATTCCACTTTATCAAACCCTATATCAACTATTCATCATCTTCTCTAATAATGCATAAATCACATACATTTATCATTCACCAACTTCATCACAATTTTTACTTAAATCTACCTTCAATAGATCATATACATGTAATATCAACAATGAAAATAAGAAAAACAACAACACTTACTCTTTAGCAAAAGCATGCACTTGATTCTCTTCTTCATCTTCTTCTTGTTCTAACTTGATTTCCTTCACCCATCTCCATTTCTAACTTGATTTCTCTTTTGATCCTTCTTTAAATTGAGATTTAGTAGAGATAAAAGAGAGAAAAGAGAAGGAAGAGAAGAGAAAGAAAAGAGGGAGGGACAAAAAACGAAAATGGTAAAGGAAAACAAAGAGACAAGGAAAGTAGGGAAAGAAAAAGAAAAAGAAAAGGATAAAGATAAAATTATGATTTTTGAGAATAAAGGTATTGGGTCTAGAACTTTCAGATCAATATATTTAGTTCTAGAAATATTTAGATGATGATTTCAGAATCAATAGGTTAGAAATTAAGAACTTAAAATAAAAACTTAATTTAGGATTTTAGTTTAAATCAAATTGATTTTTATTTGAGTTCACGTTTAAGAACTGATATTTTTATACAAGCAGATGAACTCAATTTTATGAGAATTAAACAATTGGAATATAGGCTAAAGTTTAAGGGTTTAGGAATCCAGTAGACATTTTAATAACATGTTTAGGAGTTAATGACTAGAAATCTCAAATTTTAACTTAATTTATTACTAATATAATTATGTTAACTTGTTTAATTATGTCTTATAATTCATTTGACTTATTTAATCTATTTAAACTTAATTTCTAATTTATGTGAAAGTTTGGGATATTTCACAAACGATGCTTAAAACTTGATTGGTAGATTTGGCAAGTGCACCTATGATATTATAGTATAGCAAACTCAATTAAGTATTGATCCCACAAGAAGATTATTACAATTTCCAGTAATAAGATGTTTGTTATTTTAACTAAATAATTAGTATAATAATATTATTATTCTATATTTTGTCAAATTTAATATTGATTATCTACTAATACGTAGGCAATATGAATCACCACTAAAGTTACCTATATGGCTAATATACTTGATTCAATTTATTGCTTTCATCATTCCAAATTGTGGAAACGTTGACTGTGATAGAGATAGATCTAACCTACAATCAATAATCCTCTATTAATCAACTCAGATTTTCCTAATTAAGTAAGTCAGATTGCATTATCTTAATCAATTAACATATTTGCTAATTAATTCTTCTCGGTCCATGAATTTCTCTAATAAGTTTCATTCTAATTTGTCAAAATCATGTCATCCTACACTTAAGATTGCATGCAACTCCATTCATGCAACTCTATTTAATTATGGAAATCTACTTATATATATATAAACAATCCACTATATATAAGATCTATCCTTGTTTATTTACAAATGCAATTAGATCAACAAGTCAATAAGCACAACAAAGTTAGATAATAGAATGATAAAATTATTTTAATTGAATAATAGCATTCTTAATCATATAATTCCTTTAAGGATATCACACATAGGTATTAAATAGTTACTTATTTATAATATTGAGCAATAAAATATGATTCATAATGAAACTCATAGCAAAAACAATAATAAAGAAGAAAACAAATATAGAATGAATAATTCAATCTATTAATCGAATACAAACTATCATTCTAATAAGAGTAGATATCTCTCTTCTTCTCTCATAGTGAATATCTAAATACTCTTTTCTAATAACAACTCTCTTTTCTCAAGAAACACAAAAGTACTATTTATAACATAAAACAAAGACTAAAATTACATAAAAATATCTTGAATAGAATAGTTATGAGAAGAATGCAATTAGAAACACAATTGTGTATCAACTTGTGCTTAATATGACAAACTTGATTTACATTTATCTTCTTTAATTTCCGACAATCCTTTAATCATTTTACTTTTATCATATAATAACTAGCAATTATTCCTCCTTACAAGTTTGCTTCAAGGCATATAAATCTTCAATAATCTTTCAAATTTATTAATTGATCATCTTTAAATCTTCATTTTTTCCCTTAAATCCCAAAGATAAAATAACACCCAAATAAGTAAGAACATCAACCTTTATTCCTCTTGATGTAAAATATTCCTCTTAAAATAGACATAAAAATGATTCATTAGAAGCCATAAATTAGCTAGTATTTTGATTCTACTCCTTGTGATGTGGTTCTAATGAAGGTAGCCATATACTTTTTGGTTAACCTTAGCAATTTGACAAGATAACTCTACATAATGGATTTAAAAACTGTTACACATTCCACAAAGATGGTACGAGAATTGAATTTGTGCCAATGTTTGGGAGTGAAGTTGAACAAGAGCAAATGAACCTAAAGGAGCACAAAACGAAGAAGGAAATAGAATTTTTCAATGAGCTGCGAGATATAAAGACTAAGGCAAAGAAAAAACAAGATTCTAGGGTGAAACTTTATTGATGTAAAGGTGATGATGGGAACCATGACCTTGGTTACAAATCCATAAGGCTAAGGATGGACAAAAGTGCCAAAAAGTAAAAGTAAGAGATCACATGAAGAAATTGGTTGGTTAGATATTGAAGCAAGGCTTTCGGGTTATCGTGGATTAGAATCATTGGAGGTATGTTCCTAAGAAGAACTAATGTTCCAAGGAGAAAGTAGATAATGGAATAAGCACTTCCAGAAAACTTCATCAAGCATTGCACTTTTAATTATGTCAAAGTTAAACTCAACTGTCGACTCATGAACTTCTCATTCATCTGTGTTCCTGATTTATATCACTTTTGACTTTATATGATTTAATTTTAGCTGTATTTTAGGTTTTGCTTAATTTCCATTGTTTATGGTAGAACTTTATAATATGTTTCAGACCATAGTGTATTGTGCACATCAATGTGTCTAATTAGTCTATTAAGAAGATTCTATGTAAGCAATTATTTAGTTTGAATTCATGTAATATTCTATGTATTTTGGATATGGAAAGAGAATGGTACAAAATCTAAATAATCTCAGTATAGTTACTAGGATAATTTTGTTTCCTTTCTTTTGTATTTTCCTTATTAAGCAATTATTCCTTTTCAAGAAGAGTTCCCTTATGAGTATGTAATATGATAAGGAAGTGAACAATATGTTATGTTATCTTTAAACAAAGTTCTCATATTAGTGATTGAGTTGCCTCAACAGATCTTGTTCTTATCAATGGTATTGTTTATTGTGACAAACATTGTAACTATTGATCTCTTTATTGAGATTGTGGCATGTTAATTGTGATTCATATTAGAATGCATTAATGGCCCATTATTTAAAATCTCAAGAGTCATATTGAAATTTCTTTAACTAGCCAATTGAATTGGCAATTTAAGTCATATTAATTACCTATACAATCAAACCCCAAACATCTCTAATTCACTATGCTATTCATAAGAAGTATATAAATCGTAAATATTTAAAATTATAAAAATACTTTCTTTGGGATTCACATCAATTGGTAGCAAAAGACTTTAATTTTATCAGTTTGTTGTTTTGATTGTGTCCTGAATTCAACCAATGAATTTGAACATATCAGACTAAGCCTATGTTGCATGTCCTTCCATAAATTATAACCTAAATATAATGTTGATTATTACATGTATTATGATATGCATGTCTATGATATGTACGAGTGTGTCTTGTTGTGCTTATTCGTGTTGGGACCTTTAATTTTGATCGATATTCAAAATATTAATCCCCATGTAGGTTCTTGAACTGTGGTTAATCCTATAACAACTATTACTAAGATCATAAAGACTAGTGGACTTAGAAATTTTATAGACCCACAGGCTATATACAGCACAATGAGGAGGTGTAAATTTAAATTTATCATATTGAATAAATTTCATGTAATTATATTTTAGTTGTTGATTTAGGCATCCAATGGATATCATCTTACTAATGATAATACTTGTCAATATGCAATTTCATTCGAGGAATTGGCCTCACAAACATATTAGTGTAGGACTTTATCTGCAATAACATCAAACATAAGTAATATATTAGCATTGATAAATAAGCTAAATCACACAAATCATGAATTGATTTGCTGATCCAAATAACATTGAAAGGATTACAAACATCAACTCCATATTCAACTGAAAGTTTTGGTGGAAACAAAAAAGACTTTTTCAACTAGAAGGAGTTAGCAATCTTTTCTGAAATGCAATAAGCTGTTGATTCAAAGGTGATCATAGGGTTGACTCCAATTGCACTTGGCATCAAGCTTCCATCACAAACAAATAGGCCTTTAGCTTCCCAACTTTCCCCATTCTCATCCACTGCACCTTCTTCTTCACTAGCACCTAGTCTACAACTTCCCATTAGATGTGCACTACAATATAATGACCATAATTCATCTTTAGCACAAGGCCCTTCAGCTGCGAATACACCATTCAAAAATTCCTCTACATCTTTTTCCTGAATGCCTTTGCAACTCATCTTTTGGCCATCACTCCGGTGTGTTCCTACTTCAACAGCTCCAGCTGCAATCAGTATCCTCAAACTCTGCCTCAGCCCGATTTTGAGATTCTCTTTATCGTATGGACTGATCACATAATCAATCTTACCTTCCTCTCTAACTTCTCCTGCCCCTTGATCTCTTACCAATGTGAACAGGTGGACGGTTCGTGAATACTTTGTCATTCTTTCCTTCATGTCTGCTCCTGAAATCCACGGACAAAGAGCAGAATACAAGCCAGGTCCTAGAGCAGGAGTCTCAATAATAGCTGGAATAGGAGAACCTCCTGAAGTCACTCTACAGAGGGACGATATGATGGGTCCTTCATAAACTTTCCCTTTGTATTGTTTCATACCCTTTGGGAAGTAACCCCACGCAAGGATACAAGGGTGGATGTGAAGATTCCGCCCAATGTTCGGGTTCTTCAAGCCACTTGAGATCAGTAAAGGTGGGGTCGCTAATGCACCACAGGATGAAATAGTCATTTTAGCCTCAATGTGAAGCTTTTTTGTGACATTTTTGTTTAGAATTGTGGCCATCACTCCTGAGCATTTTTTCCTCCTTGTCCCGACATTGTTCTGCTCTATTATGAGTTTGTCAGCCTTACATCCAGTAATGATCACTGCTCCTTGTTCGACTGCATCAACTAACCACGTCGAGTCTGTCCCCTTTTTATCACCTGTTCTGCAACCATAGCCGCAAGAACCACAATAATGGTTCTTAGAGGAATTTATTGAAACGTCTTCAACTTCTAAACCTAGATTCTCGCATCCTTTTCGTAGAACTTGGTTTTGCAACCCTTCTTCGTTGCACTTCTCACTAACACCAATTCTTTCCCAAACAATATCCATTGCAGATTTGTACTCTGCACTTCCAAAAATAGGTATCTTATGATTAACAGACCATTCCTCGAGAACATGAGGGGGTGTTTTAATGGATGCTGACCAGTTTACGGCAGTGCCTCCACCGACAGTTGAGCCTGCTAGGAGTACTATCTTCCCATCTATGGTGGACAGCAAAGCACCATTATAATAGAGTTGATCCATCGAAGGACCTTCTAGGGATGAATAGTCTTGTGGCACGAAGTAATTTCCTTTTTCTAGGACTACTACTTTCTTGCCAGACTGAGCAATAACTGCCGCTGCAACACCTCCACCGCATCCGGAACCTACAACCACGACATCACATTTAATGATGTAGGCGCTTTGATCAGATTGTTCATACACATGAAGACCTTTATCTGTGAGAGATTTCAAGAGGGACTCGTCATCTTCATATATAGTTTCAATGATGCCTTTCTCAAGAGGCCTTCCATTTTGGATTCTAGGCGGCTTCTCCCTGGTATCTACATTATATCCAGTTGCTTCCCATGCTTGGTTTTTAGAGCAATTATCTTCCATCTGCAAAATAGTTATCATTAATGCTATTGAAGTAATAAAAAAAATTGAAAGAGAAAGGAAGTAAGAAGATTTACCCTAGTGAAGAAAATGAAAAGGCAGCAAATCTTTATCATGACAAAGGCAACTCTTAGAGGAATAAGAAAATTTTCCTTTGACCAACTTTGAAGGACCTTTTCCCTACTCTCAATTGGCATATCTGAGAACTTGAGAATGAATGGCCATTTCCAAGTCAAGCATAGTCTCCCACATAGCAGTAAGGTTCCCAATCTAGATGATAATACCTTCAAGACAGTGCTTATTATAGACATCACCTTGCTTTGACATCTTCTAGCCAATAGCTCTGCAGTCTATCATCACGTTGTAAAAAGAATATCAATGATGATACGGGTCAAATTTGCTATTAAGGGTTATTAATATCTTTATCTGATATGTTAATTTGAGCATCCCTTTCGTTTTACATCTGTAGTTTGAAACTAATAGATATGATTTTTAACTAATTTTTTTACTAGTGAAATCACTACCTTTATATGAACATGCCATGACTCATAAAAAACTAAATTATACAAATTTTAAATGACGAGAGACGAGATCAGCAACGTTATAAGTTGAAATTAAAATAAAAAAAAATGAAAAGAAAAAAACAACTTCACATGGTAATTTTTCTTATCCATGTCTCAACTATTGGTTGTCAAAGGAAGGCAATTTTGCTTACGAGGGAGCGGGGTGGGGGGGAATGAAGGGCGAAAAACTGAAACACTTCAAAGAAATATATATAAATGTGTTAGATATCACAAATGTCTTTGATAAAATAGTATCTGAATTTTAAAAGTGATCGATTTAAAATTGCTCAAATTCAAAGTTTTTCACGTGCCAAATTAATCAATTTTAAAATTTAGATACTTAATTACATACTTTACCAAAGTTTATATATCTTTTATTGCATATCCCTACATAAATGCATAAATACATGCATGATGTACATATACACATATATTAGACTAAATAGTAAATAGATAATTCATACCAAACAACGCTATTTAAGAGACAACATTCTTACACGATCCAATAGCACTCACTATCGGATGAAAATAAAACTTTAGACCGTCACAATTCATAAACAGTATGATAGATTTTTACATGCTTTCTTACATTTCACTTGGACAAGAAACCTCATGCTGCATAAGAAGAGAAGCACTGCCTTTAGGTGACAACAAATCTAATAATCGGATTTGAGATTTTGTTCGAACACAACTCTATCTTATTGCAAGATGGAAGAAATAATATAAATACTCATTAAACACAATTACGAAACCAATTATTGATACTTCATTGAATGAAATGTTCTCAGTCAATGTAAAATTAACCTTTAAGAAAATTTAGCATTCTTAAATTTAAAACCTAATTGGCAAACCTTAATTCTAATTTATTACTGCTTTAAAAATTGTGAATTTAATGTAATCCTCCTTAAGACATTTTCATTTAAGAACATTTAGAATCAACAAAGCCTCTAAACTTAGTTTTTATAAGATATTTAGTTATTTGCAGCACCATAATTGATTAGACTTTTTAAAATCCTTACACTTTGTTTGGTATGATGAAATGAACTAGGAAAGAAAGATTGTGAAAAGAAAAAAGTAGAGGAAATGAATTGTTAGATAATTTGAATCCTCCCATCTATTTAAATAATGAAAGACAGCAAAATGGATGAAACTTTAGTTATTATAAAAGATAAAATAAGATATAATTATAAATTACTTATTGTTTATAAAAGATAATAAGTATTTTAAAAAGAAGGGATTAAAAGTCATTTAAAAAAAAAATCCCTAATTTCTCTCCTTGTTCCCTCCATTTTAGGGGAGACCCAAAATAAAAAATGATGGGACTAAAGAAAATATTAATGTTGTTGAATCCAGATTAGCCCGACCAGTTCGATCCACTCCAATCGGAACTAGCCATAAAAGTGGACTAGTTCGTACATCTGGTCTGGATTTGTATCTACCCAAATTGACTTGGTGGACCCCAAGTGGTTGGACTAGGTCAAATTGGTTGACCTAAATCGATTGACTCAGTCCAAAAAAAAAAAAGAAAAAACTTAATAAAATTTTAAATATATATTTATATTATAATGATATTATGCTTTCCTCTCTTTTTTAGGTATTACCTTATATAGATTTAATATCGAATTGATGGATTTGATCAAATTATAGATTTAATTGAATGATGTCATATACATCTATATTTCATAATTAAAATATGTCTTTTATTTTTGCGTATTGTTGATCTCAATTTGTTTCCGAATAAACATGATTCGAACCCTCAACCCTTGACCCTCTAGCATGTCTTAGTTAAATCCCAGTCCGATTTTGACAATAGTAGAAAATATCATATCAAATCTCCTTTCTCTACCTTTCCTTCTCAAAATAAATTAAAAAAAATTAATCATCTCTCATTTCCTCCCCCTTCCAACTAGGCATGGTAAATGGGCCGTGTCGTGCCATTTGCGTGTCAAATTTTATATGCGTTGCGTGTCGCGCATTTTTGCTTGCCCAGCCCATTCGTGCTCGCGTGCCTCGTGTGTTGTGCTTCGAGTGCCATACCATGTCATCCTATTTATTCACGCACTGTGTCACTTGCCTCAATGTGCCAGTTTGCATGCCTTCAGTTAGGTCCACTTTCACATGGTTTATTTGATTTTTTTTTATTATTTTTTACTTGCATTTTTTTTCGATGGCTTTTGAAAATTTAATTAAACTAATTATTCAAATTAATTATAAATAAATTTTGCATTTAACATAAATAAAATTTAGATTATTAATGAAGGAATATTTTTAAATCAATTAACAATAATATGCATTACACTATTATTTACATTGATAATTAAAAAAAGTAATTAATTTAATTTTAGGAAAAATAATGTGACTGTGATGATTGGCTATCTTGTTGACTGTCTTGATCATTAGCATCGCTCGAGGGTTGATACAATGCTTGTGGCCCTTGTGGGAGTAGTGATGGAGGATGCACAGGTCGATAACCTGCCTAATCATAGAAATTGTTCATATGGGTGCTCATGGATTTGAGCATTTCCCTATATTCTGATTAGACCTTCTTTATCTGTTTTAGAATATTCATTATTTTATCCATATTATATGTATCGGATTTTGGCTGTGTTTGAGCTTAACCCTACCTCTGTCCTTATCCATATCAGTGTCTGTGTCTATCTCCCATTCCTTCATCATGCCATGGGAGGGGAAGGGACAGATCATTCAAGTTGAAATCAAAGCTCTATTCATCTTATTCATTTTCATCTCCCAATTGTGCTGCACCTACACCACCTTGATCTCTAATATATTAGTTAGCTTCAAGATCATACTTGAAACCAAAACTTCTTGCTATGTCGTTCTTTATGAATTTGGAACTTGATTATGCTTTTGTGTAACTTGAAAGGTCAAATCCCCATGATTGCAGTGTGAGTTCTCCGAAGCACCCAACGCATACATTGTATCACCAAAAGGCTGACATTTAATGCCCGGCGATCAATCAATACATCAATAAGGAAGACGTCTTCAATAGAGATGTTATTTAAATTCGGCTGTTGACATATATTGTAGCCAATCACATGATGGATTAGGCTACAAATTGATAAAAGATCCTTTTGCTTGAGGTACTTTAGTTGGTTAGATTAATTCTCACCAGCACATATTGGAGCGCTAACTCGGTTAAATACCCAGTGGAACACATTAGTCATGTCCTAACTTTTTTGCAACCTATCACCCCCATCGGTTTGATGCAATAAATCGTTTAGATAATGCGGGGTCATATGGAGAACACAATCAAACATAAGTAGTGATAGAGGCTTGAGTTTGGCATCCACTATCCACCCAAGGAACCATATTAACATCTTCTGTGACATTGTTTGTAGTGACATTTGAATAAAACAGACGAATGAGATCGATGTATGTCTCATTCGAAAGATCCATGAGTTTAACCAAACTAGTGCCACTAAAGGCACTAGTGAAGTTGTGCCATTAATTTAACCTATCCATGTGATAATCTTTACCTAGAAAGATGGACCGAGAGTAGAACACAGTTTCGCACCGTACTCTCATAGTTGAGGTGGGCAAATGGATATAAGAATCTCTATCACTATGTAGCCACGGATGAGAACTGGGTGTAGAAGGTGGGGATGGAGATGGGGTAGGTTTTCTTTCTCGATAGTGGCATCGTGTAGTTGCTTTAGTAAGATGACATGAACTTTTAGATGCTCCATTATTTATAGAGTATAGTAGAAGTAACTTTTATTGTAATTGGCAAGTGTAAGTGTGATTGTGTAAAAGATGAGTAGGTACTAGTTAAAGGTTTGGAATCAACAAGCCCATGTCCCCGAAGGTATTTATAAAATTGGTGTAGGCACTTAAAAAAAAAAATGACGTGGACATGTTCCACGTCAGCCATTTAAAAAGAAAAAAAGGTTGACGTAGGCACGTCGTTGGCCAATGTACCTATGTCGGCCGACCATTTAAAAAAAAAAAGACTGATGTGCCTTTAAAATATATATATATATATATATATATATATCGGACATGGGCATATTGTTGGCCAACGTGCCCACATCGGTCACTAGCATGGTTATGCTGGCTGGCGACATGTCCACATCGGCTAATTTAAAAAAAAAAAAAAAAAGGTTCAACGTGGGTACGTCACTAACCAACGTGCCCACGTCGGCCATTAGTTAAATATATTAGATTCGGGCTCCAAGTTGTAACTCCACCCATTTGAAGCAATTTAAACCTTTATTATTTGCAAGCGTGCTAATCATTTACCCATTTTTGAATTCAACATCCTTGACACTTTCTCAATTTTCCTTTACACATCGATATGGCAAGAAACAAAAACAATCAAGACAATTTTCCCAACTTCAATGAGTTTGATGACTCATGGATTTTTGAAAACACTATTCAGGGTTTCACCACCTTCACGAATCAAATGGAGAACCCTGAATATGCAGCACTAATGTCCTCACCACCGATGCCGATATATACTCTCAAATATGAAGCAGCTAGAGCAGGGTATTTACAATCTCCACCAATAGTCCAACAGCCGCCTTCCATGGCTAGTGGGAATGATGGAGGGGTAACTTTTTCGTTGTGTTTAATATTTCTTTTATCATTACTACGTAATTAACTGTAATTATTTTCTATTTATAGGAAACTTTCCCCTTATTGAATAATCATTCCCAACACATAGTAATAATGACTCTGCCATGACCAGCGATTCTTCAAAACGTCATAGAAAGAAGACAGTAACCGTTTGGAAGTGTTTTTCAAAAACTAAAGAATCCACTTCGAACGGAGAACTTATTAAATATGTTATTTGTCAAACTTGTGGCAATAAGTTGTCTCTAGGTCTTGTAATGACACGAGACACTTGAAACAACACATAGAAGCACTCGTGTCCAAAAGGTATGTTGTGGTGGAAGACCCCACCAATGACAATAACTCCCATACTAAGCGTGTTAATCCCGTAACATGGTAATTTAATCAACAAGATGCTTGAGAACAACTAGCAGAATAGATGAAAGCTATAAATATATCATTCCATGCAGTTAGTCATGAAAAATTAATAGTTGGAGTACGGGAGCTATGAAACTCCTATACCAACATGCAGGCCGAAAAACGTTAAAAAACACCACAATAAGCCGTTTTGAGAAAAGGCGTGAAGCTTTAAAAGAGTTGTTGTTGAACCTTCCTTCTAGGTATAATCCTCTAAAATAATTTGTTGTTCATATAATTATTTAGACCATACACTGATTTACGATATTTACTTTCGGTTTAAATAATGCACCTAATTTTGCTTGTGCAGTGTCTCCCTCACCTCAGACGTATGGAAATCTCCCATCAATGATGTACTATCTAGCTGTAACTGCTCATTAGATAGATAAACAGTGATTAGTCTAGAAGCAGAATATTGCTTTCAGGCCTTTTTGGGAGAGACACACCGGCCCGGTAAAAGAAAATAACATCTTGGAAGTCATCCAGTCGTATGGTATGTGGACTATATTTACTATATTGTTTGATAATGCATCAAACAATACTACTGCCATTCGTTATCTAAAATAGTCGTTAAAGCCTGTGTGTGATGGAAAGTTCTTTCACGTCCGATGTGTTTGCTATATTATGAACTTAGTAGTGCAAGCAGGCATTGGCGCTTTTGGCCTTGACATACATATTGAAAAGATAAAATATGCAATCAACTATCTTTGTGTTTCACAGAGATTTAAACAGATGTACATAGAGTTTGTCAAGGCACACTGTTTAAAGCAAAAGTTGCTTGCATTTGATTGTGTAACCAGGTGAAATTCTACGTTCAAAATGCTTAACCCAACATTGAAGTGCAGAAGGGCTCTAACTCATTTGTACAATACCCTACTTGATCCCTCTAATCCAGCATTAGCTTGATGGAGAGTTAGGATTGGCAAATAACGCATGCACTTAAAGTGGTCTTAAAGGCATTTTTTGGCCCAACACATCATTTATCTGGTTACTACTACATCACTAGCAATTGGGTTCTTCCTTGCCTGGTTGACATGTCGGATGTGTTGGGTAACTATAGTTTTGATCCTAATCTGGCCGCCACTGTGTCTGCAATGGCTAGTAAGCTCTGGGATTGTTTTGACCCTCTTCCCCTACTCTTCTATGTTGCAACAATGCTAGATCCATGGTATAAGTTCCATGTAACTGAAGCACTCATCAAGGAATTTTATAAGAATATTGGTATGGCCGATCCATAATCAAAGGTCGCAAGTCTTCATACTACAACAATAACTTTGCTCAAAGACTTGTATCGGTGTCATGATTAGACAAATGCACTGCTACCCCAACCACTACGATCTATCAATCACTCATTCTGAGGTTTTTCAAATAGAAGTAAACAAATTGTCTAGAATGTTGGGAGTAGCCATGCGGCTTCCTAGGAAATCTTTAATGACATGTCGGTATACGAGGTCCAGTAACTTGATGAGGAGGAACTAGAAGAGAGAGGAAGAATGAGAGGGATGATCTCAATGTCCTCAGTTAGTGGAAGAAGAGGACACACATGATGCTAGTGCTTTCCATATTGACAGGGGATGTTTTGGCTTCTTAGAGTCAACTTTCATTCGGGTGGACAAGTCTTCAAACCTCACCACCATAGGCTAAAAGATGTCATTGTTAAAGCATGTGTGTGCTTAAAAGATTGGTCTAATGCTGTTAGCAAGAAGTAGACGGACCCACACTTTTGGTAGCCCGATGATAACAACTCGAGATTAGGGAAGTCATCATCACCATCGAATTTGCAGCAGCAGACACAGAAAAAATAGTAAGGTGAGTCTAGAGGAAGTTCTTAGGAGGGTGTATGGTTGATAACCTTTTTTTGTTTTTCAATATTCTTATGATTTTTTTGTAGTTAACAAATGTTACTAATAGAATTTAACTTTCCACAGATCCCGATGCATTTATTAATTTTATTTATTTAATAATTTACAATTATTCAAAATAAATTAACTAACCAAGTTTAACATTTAATATAAATTAATTACTATTACAATATTATTTGATTATTTCATTTTTTTTATTTCCTAAAAAAGTTGAAGTTAATATGTTAATAGTAATACAATTGAAATCATTTAAAAAATAAAATATACTAAATATATTATATTTTTTAAGAAGACAAATATATTTAATTAAAATAATAAAAAATAATTTATTTATTTATTTAAATACAATTTACTAGAAATTAAACAAATAAATCACTATTTTCATATTATAATCTAAAAAAAAAGACTTGCGTGTTGGTTCACGAGATGCGTGCTAGCCCACACATGCTCTTGCTTTTATCATTTTTCTTTGTTTTCCATGCATGCCATGTCAGGACTGCGGCCCATTTATCATACCTACTTCCAACATATAGATCAGTTTGGTTCGCCCTCTGAATCAAACCAAATCGAGGCTAAAATTAATGTTTAGTTATTTCTACAAAATTACATATACTCATACAATTCAGTTCACTAATTTTTAGAATCTATCAGATTGGTATATGGTTTGAACCATATATCAAAAGAATTTTTTTTCGTTTCAATAAAAAAAAAACTATGAACTATTTTTCTTGCATTTCAAACCTCAATAGCAAATTGACAAGTTGATTTAACGATTTATCGAAATCATTAACAACACATTTATCGATTTAAAGAAATCAATATTCAACTTTAGTGAGCCAAATTTTTTTTACAATATGAATATGTATTAGTAAAATGAGAATAATTAAACACAACAATAAATTGGTATAATCTCTTTTTTAATACTCAAAGGTAGTTGAGTGCCATGACAAATATATAAGTGCGTGTGTGTACATGGGATAGAGTAAGATTGGATTCCTCTCACCAATGAAAGAGATAACTAATATATTCTTCAATGTTTCTACTTTCTAATGATCAGTAAATTACAACTATTTTTTAATCATTGAAACTCTAAAAGTATTAATTATAAGTATAAAAATTAAAAATTTTAACCTAAAATACAGTTAACTATAAAAATAAAGATAACACTAGTAGGATAATTTTTATTTTATTTTTATTTAAGGTGAAATGATTCAGTTAGATTCATGATTTCAATCTGAACCGCAAACTGAATTTCTATTATTTAACCGTCGATCCGGTTTGCATTGGTTAGCGATTCTGTCGATCTGATAAACCATCTTTCAGGCGAAATATCAGAAAAGTATGTAACATAAAAAATTTGGAAAACAAGAAAAAGCAAGACAGAAGGGACGTTTACCCGGTTGGCCGGTTGGCCCCATGGCATTGGACAGGCCATTGTCTTATTCGTTTGCGTGTATTTATTAATTTCCCAAAGCCCATTGCTGAAACTAAACCTTATCTAATTCTAATCTCTTAATTTATTAGCCAACAAAAGAGTTTGTACATGCATTCAATTTTTTAATAAATGCTATATGAAATTATTCAATTGTAGGTTCTACCCTGTTTATTTGCTTGTGCTTATAGCTTTAATCAATTAATCTAAATTGTATCCTATCTCTAATAATTAATTGTTTTCTTCTTTTGTGTCTGACTCAAGAACCGATTACCTTCTCAAATGAGCGGATCATGGAGTCGGTGTCTGTCGAGCTATTGCGGGGAAAACTTGAAATAAATTTCTTGTTAGGTGTCAAATACCACCAACCATAGACAAATGGCTCATCTATATGGACACTAACTAATGTAATTCCAAAAAATCATCAATAAGATGATAATGGGCCACAGTTTGTATTTTGTCACACAATTATTGATGATGCAGTGTGTTTTTTACTATTATTATGTGTTCGATACGTGTTTGTTTGTTCCATTATGATGATAATACAATATGTACACATAGGTGATATGTGGAGTTATTATTTGGCAGTTTCATAACCCAATTAATTTTAAACTCCTTTTAAAAAGCTTTCACTCGTTGAAGTTAAACATAAAACTGTTATTAAAATATTTAGTTAAGAAGAATATCAATTTATAATAAATTATTATATTGTGTAAGATAATGAATAGTAATTATTCATGTTTTCACAATAATCAATTATCATTCAAAGGTTTATTTTTTAATCTTATCATAAATACTCTAATATTGAAAATACTACATATATAATCATCTTCTTTATGTAATAAAAATAGGATATTATAGATATTTTATATTTTACTTCAATAATTATTATTTTTTTTACATAAAATAAATATTATAATAATTATTATAATATTATTACATGATTATTGAATTAGAATTCAATATCTATCTTATTTTATATGGCGAAATCAACGACCTAAAACATGGTATATTTTCAAAGCCTTGCATACGCTTAATGGAGGATAAGGACATGTGGCATGATAACGAGTTTAGGGTGTAATAATTATCGGACACTTGGAAGCAAAAGGATTAAAAATTTAAAATGGCTGATATCTTGAAGAAGTTTTATAGAAATAATGTGTTTTTGGGATTAAATTCTAAATAAAAACTTGGGGTGATAGAAATAATAAAAGTAATAATATGAATAGAAATCTATTCATGTATATGTATATATACACACAATAGATATAAAAGTTTAGAAATTCACAGTGGTAAAAGGGAAAAAAAATCAAAGATAAAATTATATGTAACTCCAACTTGACCTATCTTGTAATGGTGTCAATATATATATACACACATACACACTAGGCAAAACTTCTATAAAATAATAATGGTGGGACCAATAAAATATTATTTTATAGAGATTCTTTATTTATCAATGAATGAATAATTTATTAATTTATCGATAAATGGATTTATTAATTTACAAAGATTATTTATATTTTTACTCATTTTTTTCCAAATTTTACATATAACTTATTAATGTAAACTAAAAATAAATATGGATAAAATACGTATACAATTTATATATAAAGAATGTCAAAATTCATAATGCACAAATATAAAAATAACATAATAAATTTTATAACACAAAAAACTATAAAGTTATGGTAAATCCTTGAAATTAGAATAGATGGGTAGATAGGAAAAGGGTTTTTCAAAGTTAATATTTTAGAAGATAAAAGGTTACAAAATATTTTAAGATAAATAGAATAAAAATTTTTATTAATATAATACTTATCAATTTTAATTTTAGATTTCAAAAGAAATCTCTAATCTTTCTTCGTTATGAACTTTATATGAAAATTTTTATGTATTTGATGAGTTATTAATTTATATTTTCTTATGGCCTTTAAGATTTCTTTATAAATCATTATCTCCTATATTTAGCAAGATAATATTAATTTAGACTATTAGCTTAAGTCAGGATCAAAAGAAATTATTAATTTATCGAATATTCATTTATCGAAGTTTAACTCTGTGTGTGTGTATTAGAAAATAAGAAACAATAATGAATATAAAAGACTTATATAGTTGAGAAGATAGATATTCATATGAATATGTCTAACTAAACTAGACATCTACAAGGGTTAGAACTAGCCAGAACTGAATACAATGATAGATGAATCAAAATAGTGGAAAATCTCAGAAAAAAATTTACAGTTCAAAATATTGTATCAAATATAGTGAGCATTTTCATATATTAAAGTATTCATATCCATAAGAAACTCTATAAGATGCAGTACCGTAAGGACTACTCATTCTCAAAAATCTTTCAACTTTCTTTTTACATGGGATATTTTACTTCATTTTAAGTTTTAATGGGTTCTATTTACTTTTGCATTAATATCTTTTACTTTTCTAACAAAAAAATATTGTAGAGGAACTTATTTTTTGGATTCCGTAGTAGAGGACTCCAAAATATTGAAGAAACCTCTTTGTATCAGTAAGAATCTTTAAAAGTAAGTTTTCTAATCTAACAGCCCGCATCAAAGGCCTTGGGTATGGATGTCCTATACTAATTATGGAATGGTAGTGAATTCCCAAAAAGTAAAGGAAAATTTACAAAAACATGATATGTGTTTTAGAACTTTTACAAATAAGTGCTTAAAGTTTTGCTTTTTGACAAAAACATGAGTTGTATTTTGATCATTAGGAGAAAAAGTGATTTGAATTTTATTTTTTTACGTGTATATAACATGTGTTCAGGTATTTTTAATAAATAAATGACCTATATTTTTGTCACGTTGTATAAATAATATATAAGTGACATGTGAATTTTTTATTAGTTGATTAATTAAATCCATTCAATAATTATTATGTACTGATTAAAAAAAGCCAATGTCCTTATCTATTTCTATTACAAATTGAAAAAATATGGGTCATGAATTTGTAAAAAACAAAAACTTGGATTACTTATTTATAAAAGTTCAAAATACGTGTCATGTATTTATCAAAAATAAAATTTTAGATAATTTGTTTATAAAAGTATAAAAATGCACGCAACATATTTTGTTAAAAATAATAAGTTTTTGTAAAATTGTTAAAAAAAAAAAAAATGTGGCCGAGCTAGCCGTCATGGAGGTGTCTTTCTTTTTGGCCGCGTCCTAGTTGATGATTGTCGAGATAAGTCACACATCTTAACAGCAAAATCCAAAAGCCATTAATGGCTGTGGAATTTATTGCCCTATGAATAACGGCTCTTATAAATAACACGCGAATGGAAAAAGAGAGAATGCAAATACTTTTTTATGATATAATAAATAAACAAAATGTCTGTAATAATGCAGTAAGATAACCGGAACGATAAGACATTTAATCGAATGATAGAAAAATTCAAAGATAGGGTTTGACATGTAATGGAATTTTGAGGGAAATAGTAATAATAATAATAATAATAATAATAATAATAATAATAAGAACAACAACAACAATAAAATAGGGTTGCAAACAAGTTCCGTTGAAACAACATATTATTGAGTTTGAGTTTGAGCTCGACGCGAAATTATAAAGCTCAACTCTGGCTTAATGTAACATTATACAAACTCGAATTTGACTCGATTTAGCTTGTTTAGCATTGATTTATTAAAAAATAATTTTAATTTTAATTAAAATATCATTAATATCCACCCTCGATTTGAAGTGCTCGCAAGTTAATCGGACTAAATATGTGATGTTTGAGCTCAAATTAATAAACTATCAAATAGCTCGACTAGATTATTTTTTAACTGAACTTGAGTAATTACTAAACCGATCTCAAGTAGCTTATGAACTAGCTTGGTTTATTTACATCTCAAGAGATAAATTGGATAAAAAATGAAAAAGAATGAAATAATAATAATTTAGACATTTTACATCTTGCAATGGTATGATGTATAATATAACAAACAATATATGTTTCGGATAGTTGAAGATGTAGACGGGTAAATAGGACGCCCTTCTTCACAGGTGGATTTTGGTGCGTTTGGTGAGTATACAATTGTTGAACAATCTTAGACACGGTTAACATAAAATTTGGTCATTTAAAGATGGTATAAATAGCCTTTGAATACAAAAATCTGAGTTATATGGACACAATTTGAAGATTGTGATGTAGAATGGTGAAAAACATGTATGATAAAGCAGTTACTTTAGAGAAATTGCGAGTATTATTATAGGTAAAATAAATAGGATTGGATCAATAGGGTAGGATAAACTAGATAAGAAAAAGGAAAGAAATAGACATCAGTACATGGTTGAATTTGATTAGGATTGTCTAATATATAAGTCTCAAAAAACCACTTAGTTGTACAAGAAAATGCTTTTTAATGCATTAAGAGATTACCTACAAAGTTAATTATTCGTTTTAGCCTAAAGCCCACTGAAAAGTATCTGAAAAAGAAAATCTACATTACAAATCTATAGTTAAAACACATATATGAAACCCATGAAGTTTAGTTGAAACAATGAGAAAAGATTCTAGTAAAGAACCAAAAGGAGATAGAAATTCTTATTTGGTGTTGATTTGATATCCTAGAGACAATATATATATATATATATATATATTATAACATATATCGAATAATCGGAGTAGGGAGGGAGTTATAGGTAAAGCAAGCCTTAAGAGTAAGGGTGCAAATTATAAGATGTAGATTATAAACATTTGATAGCAATGAAGAAGATAACGAAATTAAGAAAATGCGCACTAGTTATGAGCCTATTGATGATAATTAAGAAGATGACATAGGAAGAGTTGAATATTGGTCAATAATCATAGGATATAAGGCTGGAAATGAGCTGAACTATTTGCGAGCCATTTAAGCTTGGCTTGACTCAAGCTCAATTAGTAAATGAGCCGAGCTCGAGCTTTGATTTAGGCTCATGAGCTGGTTCGTGAACAAACTCGTTTAGATTCGCGAGCCGACTCATGAACAAACTCGTTTAAGCTTATGAACAGGCTTGCGATTAAGCTTATTAATATGCTTGTTAGCAGATTTATGAATTTTTACATGCATATATATTATTTATAACTACATGATAAAAACAATTAAGATAATTTTTATTTAATAATTATGTATATATATTATATCAACACTTATATATTGTATTTTAAGTTTAAAAACATGAAAAATAGGTTACCTAAATGACTCGAGCTCGAAATTAAATTTTAGGCTCGATAAAAGCTCAGTCCGAGCTTGTTTCATAAACAAGTTAAGTTTAAACTTAAACTTAAGTTCGTTTAACTAAATGAGCCAGGCTTAAGTCTCAATTTCAGGCTCAATAAAAGGATCAACTTAAACTCAAACTCACTAAAATTTAAATAAATCATGTCCAAACTCTTAAAAGTTCAATTCAATTCGATTCGGTTGCAGTCCTATCAGTATACCCGTTGGAAGGATTATATGGAGTGGTGGCTATCATTCAATGTATATTGTGAAATCTGCACATGGGAATGGAAATGTCGTAGGGGTGGTACGTGGCTGCGGAGCTGACACAGATGAGCTAAGGTAGGGTGATGGTACCTATTGTCCTACAACGGCAGCAAGTTGCGATGACGGTGATGACACAGTCAATCACAAGGCCGTGTGCCGTGGGAATGAAGCAATTGTATTCTCACTAATTATAATATAATATGTAAATAAATTATATAAATTAATATAAATATTACTAATTAAAATTATCACACATCTAATGATGATTGATAGAAACAGTACTAAGACAGTAAATATCCATCCGTATGATGGTATAGTGCAGGGGTGACTCTAAGAAACCTAAAGGTTGTCTCCCCCTGTTCGAAAAATGTTAATTATTTTAAATTTAAAAATTATATATTATTAATTATAATTTTTTTTTATAAAAAGCAAATAATAATATGAAAGATTAGTGGACATGACAAATAATAATTGTATTATTTGTATTATAATTTTTTTAATTTGTATTACTAAGTGGCACTAATTATATAATTTAATAAAAAAACATGTTTTTTATATTTAATCTTAAAAAATGGATATGAATTATTAAAAAAGTTATCTTATCTAAATAGATCTTATGATCTTCTTTTTTTTTCCTAAAAGCAAAACCTACCTTGATTCCATGTAGACTTTTATTTATTAATTAATAATTCTCCATATATCTTATGATCTTTTTTTTTTCCTTTTTTCTAAAAGCAAAACCTACATAGATTCCATGTGAACTCTATATATTAATCAATAATCCTCTTATAGAATATACTAAATACTTTATATTATTTATTAAATAAAGTTTTAAAAAATATCATGAATTTCTAATAATAATATAATTATAATAGCGATTAAATTGATATTGATAATTCTAATATTAATTTAATTTTTTTTTCCAAAATGTTAACTTAATTAGTTGAGATATAGGGTTTGGTCGTCTAATCTTAGTTTAACGATGGTGATGCTGGAAGCTGGAAGCTGGAAGCTAGAAGGAAGTGATGGTAATTGGTACGTAGCTTACAATTTATATAAATGGTTTCATGGATGATAATATTGTCACGTTAACAAATCTATATCCGTCCAAGAATAGATAACTATTATTACGTGAGTTAAGATATTAATCATTTTCTATGGATAAGGTATATTATATTTTTATATTAAGAGTATTTTTTATTATAATATATATAAATAAGTGGTTAGGTGTATATCCTTGCAAGCTGCAAACATGAGAAATTTTATAGAAGTTATTTATTATTTCAAGTTGTATTATTGATTGAATGATGTTCTATTTATATGCATTAATTTTTTTTTGGTACAATAACGACTAACATTAAATTTTATTTATTAAAAAGAATTACAGTGGCACAAAGCATTAACAAATAGTAGCTCGATGTACTAACATTATTTACAATTAATATAATAAAAATGAAATTAAACAATTGATTGCTACTGCACTTAAATTGAAAATGATAATCTTTTTAGTACTACTAATGAAATAATTTTGTAAAATAATTATAAATAAATAAATAAATGTATTTATATCATATCCTTTTATCTGTCCTGCTTATAATTTTCTATTTAAAATTTTTTTGTTATCTTTTTTATTTTATGATCAAATCTACACAAATTTTAAGTATTAATTTTATTATATATTCTTTTAATATATTGATGGCCAAATTTCAATTAGTATGCATGTCATAACCAAAAGGTAAAAGGCTGATTCTATGAAGCGCACCCAACAACCCTCTTAACCATTTCCTAAAAATTTAAAGTTTAATTAAAAAGTATCATAGGCATACTCATCAACAGAACCCTTTTGCAAATATAGGATGCATTACAATTAGACTAACTCTAATATTAACTTAAGCAAGATAAATTTAATAAATTAATAAAGAAGCGTCTTGACATAATCATTCCCAAAGGTAAGTGTCATTCAGTAAAAAAGGAATATGGTGCTGTTTCGGATTAGCTATATTCACCTTATATTATAGTAATTATACCAATGACTTTAGCTGAGCATAACATATATATTGCGTCATAAAAAATGGATGGCGATGAAATATTATTAAAACAAATTAGGACATTATTCATTGAGTATACTCCAAAAGCAATTGCGATTACTAAAAAGTACGTGAAAAACCAATTTTAGTCATATCATTCAATTGTCTTTTTTTTTTTTTACCTCATCAGGTATTGGATGCTGCGACCCGGACGCCTTGTAGAAGGCTAGCATGGCTTCATCTGTTTGGATATTGCTTTGGGTGTCATCATCATCGCTTGCTAAGGAAGGTATTAGGGCATCACATATTGCAGCCAGAGCTTGAATTTGAGCAGGAGAAAACCCATGTTCATAACTCCTCTCTCTCCTTCCTCCTTTTAGAAGCGGATGGCACTCTATCTCCATTATTTTCCTTTTTTTTACTCTTTTGGTGTTTTGCCTCTCTCTTTCTTTTTCTGTGTCAATGAAATAAGGACACTGAATATTATAAATACAAAGAGATACGTAGAAGATTTCTCTCTTCGGTTTCGGTTCTTTTCTAAGCAGACAAGTATAAACCCCACACGAAAGTAAGATAATGACGTTACCTTCTTATAGTTTGGCAACTATATAATCCGTGGATAATTGGATTTTCTAAAAGCATGGATGATAATAAAGGCCCTATCATTTAGAAGGGTTGAGGAGAAAAATAAAATGATATTTTCAAAAAACAAAAATACTGTCAAATAAAAAATTATCCAAATAATAAAAGATGAGTTTAGGTTGCATTATTCTCTCTAAATAAATATAATAATTAGAATATTAATTATTTTAATGATCCAATCACAGTTGGATGTAATATGAACCATTAGATAGTGATGGAATTGGTATTATCAAAATAATTGGACATCTAATATAAGTTATATAAAGGCCCAAAATCATAGAAGAATTTTGTCTAATAAACGAGTCTTAGTCCAATGCAATAAGCTTACGTACTATATCGCACATCTATATTGTGTATAAAAGAGTAAAGACAGAGAAAGGGTGTTGATGAAAAAATTATTTTGGTTGGGCTTTTAGTCTTTAGATTTGGAATTTTTTTATTAAGGTATTTGCAATAGTTTGGTATGGATTAACAATCTGGTTCAGATTTACACTTAAATCAAGCCGCAATCCATTTGGAAGAGTCTAAGCTGAATCACTTGTAAAAAAAACCACAGTTTAGTTTGGTTCGATTAGTTTTTTTCATCCCGAATAAAGATCTAGATGTGCTTTTTGTAATTAACAAAAGCAAAACAAAAGAGAAAAAAAGGGAAAGAAAGGGAAACTTCATGTTTCCATGTTTGGTTAATTGAAATAAGAATAAATAGAAGGGAAATAATAGTTATATGTTCAAATTGGTGACGTGCTTATTTTACTGTCGGATGCTAGATAAATTTAATAAGATTTATATATGATGTTAAAGGATAACAGATGTATTTTTTACTAGCACTAATTGATCTACAAAATACTATGAGAATGACATGAATATTAAGGCCAAGATGTACTTCATTTCTCGTGATGGTTTGGTGTGATGTTATGTCAATCTTATCCATCAACCAGTGGGTGCTGAAAAGAACATGCGGATAATATTATTAAGTGTTAATGTTAGGTCATGCATTGCCTAATTGTCCAGGTTAGAAAATGTATATACAAGGAAGAACCCATGTTAATATGTTACTAAAATATTGCATGTGAGTGCCATCACTTTCTTTAACGACAAGTACACAACAGTTATCTTCTTGGGAAATTTTATGGTTCCATCATTAATTTTGACAAGATCGATCTTGTTATCATTCAACGGCTCACATCATAATCAAACATGATCGAATTATTAAAATATTAATATTTTAATTATTATATTTATTTTAATGGTTAGATGGTTGACTAGATGATCTTAGCGACGGGATCGTAAAAGCTCCATGTTTTGATGCCTATAAACGTGGGGTGTTATTCCATTCAATCAGTTAATGTGACTAAAAATAAGGTTTTAAAGATACTGTATTAGAAAAATATAATACTATAATATGACATAAATACTATATCAAAATAAAAATTAGTACTCCAAAAAATTACTATATTAGAATGATATATTATCATATTGGATGAAAATATTACGTCTAGACAAAAGTTTATACTGTAGAGTATCACATTTAGATAAAAATACCAAATTAGGATAGACAATTAAAAGTAGTCTTTCTATAAAACCCCCTATAAATATGACTTATCTATAGCTCTTTGTCAAGCTACATTTTGGACACCATCCAAAGCATTCAATAAGGGTAGCATCAAGATAAGATCGTTTTGTTTCTTTCTGAAAAGTGCATGTGTTTGTCAGGCTATGTCACTCCTCTTATTTTTCAAGGGAGAGGTATTGGTTCAAATCCCGTCTCTCATTGAGCCATTGTTCAAAAAAAAAAGGCTGGAAAGCCATGATCATGCGATCATGCATGGATTATTCGATATCAAGATGAAAAGATCTGATAATATGCTTGAGTTTGCATTTTTTTTTTTATAAATTATGGAGGTAAGTTTAAGAGAATCGAATGACTTGACATACATAATTAGGCGATCCAATTGGTCAATGCATACATGTACATTTTCATAATAAAGAATCATATAAAATAGCAAGATTATCAAGTGTAAATCTCAATCAGCTATATGTTGGGGGTGCCCATCGGCCCAATTTGAATTGATTAACTTCCTTTTAAGTTTAAATTAATTATTTGATTGAGGCGCTTTGTAAATGATTTATCAATAAGGTTTTGAAATTAGAATTAATCATAAAATTGAGATGCTTCAAAAGATTATAAAAAAATTGCAAATATAATTATTCAACTTTCAAATGTTATAAATAATCATCACTCCTCTTTCTCTTGTTCTCTCTTGATAAATTGGCAATACAAAGGACACTTGATTTTATTTTGATAAAAACACATCGGAATCAAACTCTTAAGAGGGTGTTAAAGCACACTTTTATAAGTTTGATGTATATTTTTGCACCATAACTAAAGTCATTGGATTAGGAGTTTTTTGATATAACCCAAGTTCATCATAGATAAGCTAGAAGCAGAAAGATACCAGAAAGACTCAAGTACTTTGTATTTTAGTACAATAATAGATGCAACTTTTTGTGGTAGACACATATTATAGCTATAACAAACATAGACACTAGCTTCAAATGTGTAGTGATAACAAACTCTGTTACAATGCAAGCTGGAAAAACACATGTACGTATAAATAGAGAGAAAAGTGAATGAATGGGATCACCAGTTTTCATTCGAAATAGTTGATGTCTCAAGAGTGTAGGCTATTCAAAAAGCCTGAACCATTTTCAACTTGCAACAACATCAAACAGCTTAGAGAGTGGAAACCCTAATATTCATAAAGTAGAGTCAAGAGAATTTAGGGTTAGAAACTTAGATATCAGGGAGAATAGAGAGTAAAGAGTGGGTTAAGAATATATATATATATATATATATATGATGGGCTTAAACTGTTTTTAAGTAGGCCCTATCAATTTTTGGTGCTCTCGTTCTTTGGCTATGGCACCTGAAACTCGTGCCCTCACTTAAGATATTGGCATGGATTTTCTGAAAACTACATTACTTTCGTCACAAGAATCCATTGCTCAAATCAGTGTTCGCCTGAAGAAAGTGGAGGGGAATCAAAATCAAGACCAACACCCATTATTTAATAATCGGGCGTCCAATGCTTCTCTTGATTCATCATCTTCCCATGATACTAAGGATTCTTTTATGAAAGGATTGAAATTGGAAATTCCCAAATTTTCTAGCAATGATGTACTTAGTTGGGCATTCAAAGTCGAATAATTCTTTGATTTTTATCACATCGATGCAACTTAGCGGCTTATCATAGCATCTTTTGCTATGGAAGGAGATGCCTTAAAATGGTACAAATGCAGGCACTTGAACAAGAAACATAATACCTGGTCTAAGTTTCTGGAGGCTTTAACTACTTGTTTTGGATCAAGTGTCTTTAAGGATGTTTATGGTCTTCTTTCTATGTTGACCTAGTTGACCCAAATTTCTACTGTTACTAAGTATCAATCCCAATTCGAAGTTTTGGCCAATCAAACAATGGGACTTTCGAATTCATTCTTATTAAGCAGTTTCATCTCTAGACTCAAACCTGCACTATGTAAGAGGTTCAAATTGCATGACCAAAGGAGTAGGTTGAAGCAATTTGGCTTGCCAGTATGTTTGAAGATAAGTTAATTGATCAATATCATGCCTCTAAACCATATTTTGTTCCATCTAACATGCATACTAATAATAATACTTTGCAATTTAGTAAACCACACCATAATTCTGTTGCATCAACTAGTCATATTATCTCTACTGCTAGTAATAATGTTCAGCTTGCATCATTACCTATCAAGCGATTGACTATTGAAGAAGTGCAAGCTAGGCATGAAAAAAGGTTGTGCTTTAATTGTGATGAAAAGTTTAGTAGATAGCATAAATGTAGAGCCAGATTTTTGGTTTTGTTATCTGATGAGGAAATGTCTGATGCAATTATGGATGCAGAAACAATATATAATGTAAGTAATTGAGATGATGTTGCATGTACTATTAGTTATCACACTATGAGTAGAGAAACGATTCCTTATACATTGAGATTTTTCCAGTACAATCCATCATTCCACTGTGACTATTTTGATTGATTCGGGCAGTACACATAATTTCATTCAAGTTAGGGTTGCTTCTTATTTGGGTTTAGTCATACAACCTTTACTTACTTTTCATCTTATGGTATTGTCCAAACATCACTGTTCAAATTCAAGGAGTGGACTTTGTCATTTCTTGTTTTGTTCTTCCTATTCAAGGTGCTGATTTGGTTCTAGAAGTTCAATGGTTATAATAATTGGATCTAATTACTATCAATTACTCTTATTTAACCATACAATTTCACTTTAATGATTGTATGGTCCAATTGATTGGCAGTGAGCTCACCATTACAGATTAGATTAGTCATCATCAACTCAGAAGATATTTACAAGTTGATGCAGTAGCTTTATGTTTCCAACTAGTGGCTTAAAGGTGATCAGTCGTCGATATCCACCAACAACACTTCCATTGAGGAAGTATTGGGCAAATACTATCATATTTTTTAGACACCTTCATCATTGGCTCCATTACGTAATATTCAACATCGCATTCATCTTAAAGCTGGTGTCTCAGCTATTAATGTTCATCCCTATTGATACCCACATTTCCAAAAGTGTGAAATTGGGAAACAAGTTAAAGACACACTGACTTAAGTATTAATACAATGTAGTACCAACCCATTTTCTTCTCCTATCCTTTTAGTCAAGAAAAAAGATGGAACACAGCAATCCATAAGGCTCTCAATGAAGCCACTGTAAAGGATGAATTCCCAATATTCACTATCGATGAACTCTTGGATGAGCTACATGGTGCTACTATTTTTTCTAAACTAGATCTTAGATCTGGCTATATTCAAATTAGAATGGACCCCAATGATGTGGAAAAGACTACTTTTAGGACTCATGAGGGCCATTATGAGTTCTTAGTTATGCATTTCTGCCTTTACAATGCTCTGGCTACTTTTCAAGCGATAATTGATAAGTCATTTTTACTCTATATTTTTCATAGGATTTTGAGCTCATTTTACTAAGAATTTTTTTTTAAATTCTGCAAAAATTATGTTTTTGATAAATAATGTTGTTTTCAAGCTCTTAGAATCAAATAAGGAGTAATCAAGTGTTTTAATTCAGATTTGGAGCACAATCAACAAGCAAAGTCAAGATTAAAGTCTAGCCTTGTAAAGTCACAACCGACGCTAAACAAAGAAAGAACACAGCAAAAATTGGTCCATCGAACCTCAACTGTGAGCCCTTGACATGACCTTTGACTTTAGTCGAAGCGATCGAGCATCATTCTAGAGGAAAATACATTGTCGAGCCACAAAGTCGAGCCTCATATCTCGACCTTTGACAAAAGCCTTTTCAGACCAATTCTTTATCAAGATTGCCTTGAGCCTTAGCAATATGACCCATGATTCTCTCAATTTTACCCATCGATAGAGCAATGGAAAAAAATGCACAGTTTACTTAGGAATTTACTGAAGTCGAGCCTGATTTTGCTTAATACGAGCCTCAACCAACAAATCACACTCAACCCTCAACGGGTGTTTTCACAGATCATATGCGCATGTGGAAAATTATCAAATTTTGTTAGAAAAAATCTGCTAAATCCACCACGTGTCAATAAAGTAGGCCATGCTTTTTGTGCCTAGTAGTTTATAAATAAACATGCAAGCGTGCGTTGTAAAGTATGTACCAACAGTGTAAATCAATATTAACGTAGAATAGATTTCCATTTCCTTTTACTTGACAATTTTTTCTGTTTTATGGGTAAAATCAATTTACTCGATGTTTGTAACTTTTATGAATTTCTAAGCAATTAATTGATTAATCTTTCGAATTTGTTTTATTTCTTCTAATTTGTACTTCTTTGGATAAATCCATGGAGATATAAACTCCTATAGCTTAGGATTACGAAATTAATTATTGATTCATTATGATTTCGAATGCGCTTTCAAGTAAATTTGATTGAGAGTTTGTAATTAGTAACTTGAGCTTAACTTGTGATTTTTAAAAGAATGGTGCACTCTTTTAGATCCACGATTGATTTCAATTGAATAGATCAAGAGATCATAAAATTGAATAGATCTGTGGTTGCTAATGGAGTCGATCCTAACTACCTTTTGTTGAGGAATTGTAAAATTCATTGAGTTGTCTTTTCAAAATAATGAATTCCTATCCTTTATGCGGGTCTAATTGAAACTTCAGATTACTAGTTTTAGCTAGATCTATAACTACTGACTTTGAAAGAAGCTTAGTTTAAATTAGAAAATTCGGCGGTATAAACACACAATTCAAACAGCTTTTAAGAAGTTTGTTGCTGTTAAGAAATCATTTTGATAAGGAATTGGTGAAGTAACCCTAAGCTGCTTTTTCATAGAAGTTACACGCTTATTTCTCATTTTACCCATTAAACGTTTGTGAATTTTTCTAACTTAGCATAGTTGCTTTTCTTCTTTATGTTTTTTTAAACCTTTCTTTGGTTAGATAATTAATGAGATTGAGAGTACACTAGTTGCTAATCATTCTCTTGGGACCGACCTAAATCACTATCTACGCTATATTTGATGGGTGCACTTGCCCAGTGAGACCGTAGTTATTGAATCTAATTTAGAAAACATTTATAAAATTGAAAAACTCAGTCAATGATCAGTGTGAATTGAAATTCATTTCATCAACAAACAATTAAATCACACCACAGACCACCAAGTTTTCTAATGCTGTTTTCGGGGAATGGTGTTGGATTCAATTTTTGAAGCATAACAGGACGATAGTAGAAATTAATTTTCATTTGTCGTTCTTACCACTTTAACTTTGTAAATATCTTTTGTATATATTTGTTGTGACCTGTAAATATCTTTTGTTGATCTAACCTTCTTTTTGTTCTTGTATATATTTATTTGTTTATTTTCTTTTCTGTACTTTTGCTGTATATATTTCGTTATATATATTTCTATTCTGTTTCAGTTCTTCAATTCTTTAATTCTTTTATTGTGTATACTTATTTCTTGTTTCTTTTCTTGTTAATTCTTTATTCTTTTATTCGTTATCCTTTAATTAGTTCATTCTTTGTATATATTTTTGTTTTCTTCTGATTTATTTTCAAATAAAATGTAGGCATATGACTAAGAGTCAATATAAATTCTTATTTCTGTTTGATCTAGAACCACAATGTATAGGTCGAAAAAGCAAACAATAAAAAATAGCTGACCATGGTGAGATTCAAGAGGATAATGAACAGCCTAGGGTAAACCAACCCCAAACTATGATCGATTTCTGCAGACCCAACTTAGAAGCAGCTAATACTAGCATCAACAGACCCAGGGTTGCTGCTAATAACTTTGAGATTAAACCCAATATCATCCAAATAGTCTAACAGATGATCCAGTTTGATGGCCTACAGGATGTAACCTCAATAGCCATTTGCAATAGTCTCTGGAGATTTATGATACATTCAAGGTAAATGGTGTGTTTGAGGATGCAATTAAGTTGAGATTATTCCCATTTTCCCTTAGAACAAATGCTAAAAAATGGTTGAATGGATTACCCAAGAACTCCATCTCTACTTGGCAACGAATGGCTAAGAATTTTATGAGGAAATATTTCCCACCGTCAAGAACAGCCAAGTTGAGAGCTAACATTGCTTCGTTCCACCAGATGGACTCTTAAACATTATATGAAGCTTTCAAAAGATGGAAGGAGTTATTGGCAAGATGCCCATACCATGGACTGCCTTAGTGGACCCAGGTACAAACTTTTTATAATGGATTGAACTATGAGACTAGGTAATTAATAGATGCAGGTGTAAGCCCTGGAAAATTTCAATAAATAATTCCAAAATGAACTTCGAAAATAAACCCTAAAAAAATCACTCCAAATTAAAACCGAATTTTGACAAGTCCTAAATTACGAACGAATCCAAAAATTTCTTAATCATGAGAAAATGAAAATCCTTAAAAATAAAATAAGAACTCAGTGGTCTTCAAATTCAAAACCACGACGTACAAAAATTTCCATATTTAGCTCCGGCTTGTAAAATTAGGTAATATAAAGCCCAAAAACAAATTATTAAAAAGTAAATAATGATTGACTTTCGGAAATAAAACCCAATTCAAGAATTCCGAAAATGTTAAAAGATATTAAATACTTACAAAAATAAAATTTAAAATAAATTTCTCAAATCACATATGTTGTATAAACATAAAATATCAGTTTCCAAATTGGCAAGGATCTAAACCGGAAAAATCACCTGGAAACCCTAATCGGAATACAATAGCTTAAGTCCGACAATCTAGCACCCTTAACCCTAGAGGCTGAGGTGTAGTTTAAATAAGTAGAATAGCTCGTAGTAATATAAGTTTATTTAAAAATATCAGAGTGGTAAATTTTTGACCTATCTCGAACCCGTTCTGATACAGACTTTGAAAAGCGTATCCCAAGGCTCGAGATATAAAAAATATACCATTAGTACCGTTAGACTCGTAATTTTATAAGATTTCTAAATATATCAGTTATATAATTTTTTGGGTTATAAAAGTTACAGTTATAACCTTTTTATCGTATTTCCATTATTACCGATAATTGATTAGTCTTTTACACTATTCATTTTTAGATAAATATTTTATATGTTATAGAAAATTTTGTTTTTCTAAAATTTAGTTCGTTTTGGGTCTTTACGGGATTAGATTCTGTTTAAGACCCGATACAAAAAATAAAATAAATTAATTTAATAATTGAAAAATATTTTAAAAATATTTTTATTTTCACAAAATAATTTTTTAGGATTTTCCGGGTTATAAAAATATCATTTATAGCCCATATTCGCGTATTTTGATCATACCGGTAACATATTTGTTAAATTACTAAAATAATTCAAATAATTATTTAATTTTAATTATGAAAAATCTGCTACAAATATTTGGAATAAATTTTCTAATTTTATTTTATTTTAATTTATTTTATTAAGAAAGTACTTTTACAACCCATATCTTCAAGTACACCTTACACATATCACTTCCTTTTCACTTCAATCTTTCTATACATTATCCCACAATTGATGGCAGATTTTTGACTCCTTCATGGCTGCCATTGTCCTTTTATTTACTCCAATTTGACTAAATTAATTAAATTCCACTCCTTCTTAAAGAAGTTACACTACACATTAATTATACAATTCAATTTTGAATCAAATTTCAAACAACACTCTCTCTCCTCTCTCTCTAATTCACGTGGACAGCTCCCTCCCCCCATTTGCTGCCTTGTTTTATTTTTCTTCTCTCTTTCATTCATTTAACACACTCATTTTCTCTCTCCCTTTCATTTACTCATTTTCCTTTTTCATTCTTTAGTTTTTCTCTCTCTTTTTCCTCTCTTTTCTTCTTCTTCTTGTTCTTATTTCTTCAAGAACCAAGCTGCCCTCATATCTTCCATTAGCTTCCACCCATGTTTCTTGAAGATTTCTAAGCAAATCTTCATCTCAAAGCCTCCATAGGTGATATAGGTAAAGTGTAATGAAGGTTTCATGCATCAAATGACCTTCCATAAGCTTAAAAGCTTAGGATGATGATGCCAAAAATGAAACTCTCCTTTTCTCCACTTTTATTATCTTGTATTTCAATTATTTTCTTGTTTAAAGTTGATATATTTTGTAGATCTAAATTTTTGTAGCTTTGATTTTGTTTATGCCATAGATCTTGTTATTTAAGTGGTTATATTTGTTATTTCTTATGATTTATGCATAGATCTATCATCCACATGTCCATCTTAGTGATTCATGCATTTAAAACTAGTTTAGAAAACTAGATCTAGTGTTTTGAGTTCATAAATGCATTAGATCTTTGTTTATGTTCATGAACAACTTGCTATAGCATGATGATGGTAGAAAAATTGTAGGAAACTCAAGATCTATTTTATTTTCAACAAAAACAACTTTTGAAAATTCGGATAAAAATGGAACCATATTTAGAAAAGTGGTTTTTCAACTTCAAAATATGTATTTTTCATTCAAAATGAAGGGCTTAGAGTATAGATATCATAAATGAAAGATTTTGATAAGTAAAGTTTAGATCTATGATGTTTATAGCTTATTACCATGCCCTTGTTTTATGTCTATGTTCATAATAAGTATATATCTTAGTTATAAACTCAAACAAAATTGTGAAATTCGTATTTTGGCAAGACCCCTATTTAATAACCACTTTCCAAGTGTCAAAATATAATTTTTACTTAAGAAAATGAAGGCTTAATATATGTATATCATCAAGACTTCTTTTCACAAGAATCAAAAGTGATTTTCAAAATAAAAATTCTATTTTCGGATTTTGGTCAATGCCTATTTTAAAAACATGTTTACCAACTCAAAAATGAAGTTTTTATTTAAGAAATGAAAGGCTCTTAGGATAGGATATGTAAGGAATGGATTTTCATGAGCTTAGATAGATTTTATCAAAAGATATAACCAAAAATGAATTTTGTAAATTCGGATCCCAACCAAGACCAATTTTTAGAACCCATGTATCAACTCCAAAACTCATGTTTTATGTGAAAAATGAAGTATATAGGTAATAGATATCATTAAGCAATGATTTTTACAAGTTAAAATGAGTTTAGGCATGAGTAAGGTGTTAAACAAGTAATGGAATTAAAATAAAAAATTTTGAGTTAGTGATCAATTGTCAAATTCGTAATTTGAGATGATGCATATGTAATCACTTAGTATTTGAGCTCAAATTGCAAGTTTTATGTGTTAAATGAAGTCCTTAGGTAATTGATATAGTAAAGCCTTAAATTTTAATGCTTTAAACAAGTTTTTCCCAAAGGAATAGCTCAAAAACCAATTTTTACCAAATTCGGATTTTGGAATCGACCCCACTTGAAAACATGTTTACAAAGTGTAAAATGAAAATTTTTATGTAGCAATGAAGGTCATAAGTAATATATATATAATGAAGACTCAATTTTAACAAAAATAATTATATTTTCTTAAGTAATAAATCCAAAATAAATGGAAATGCTCAAAGTTAGAAAACTAGACTTTTCATAAATAGTTGTTATTATGGTCTTGCAAAATAAAAAGTTATAAAATTTCCTTGTTGCAAAAATTATTAAGATCATGCATGCATTAAGCTCATCTCATGTCATTCATGTTAGGAAATCATTCATATTGCATGTATAATTGAATTGACAAGTAGAAACATTTCGAGCATTTACAAAGCTATTTTTCGGAAATTGAAATTATTGCTGCCCTAATCTGATCCAAACTTTTCGAAGCTTCAAAGTTTTCAAAACTTGAAAATAAAATTCGAATTAGATAGATCTTTCGAAGTAGATAGAAATCGATATATAATTTGCGAGATTCTGAGTTAAAATGACCAAGTTATGGCTGTTTTAAGTTGGAATTCCCGCTTAGGACGCGAATTACGAATTTGATAGTTTGAATGAGATAGTTTGGATTAGTTAAGTGATGAAATACTTATTAGAGTATTTCTTCCTTTTTAAGAGATCCCGAGATCGACGATTCCCTACCACCGAATTATTATTACTAGAAGACCGGTGATTTAATGGCCGAGTGAGTTTTCTCCTTGTTTTGTTACCTTGATTGTGCTTGTAGTTAGTTGCATTAGATTATAGGAACAAGATAAAAATAGATATGAATGGGGATGGAATATATGATGAGGCTGTGATGAATGTATGCCAAAGAATACTAAAACATATCGAAACCACGATTTGATTAGATAACTGCACTGTTCATATTATTTTTTGTTATGTGTATGATATTGGCTGGTCACTCTAAAGAATGTATAAATATTTTGAACTAAGAAAAAACTAAATTGATCATGCATCGCATCGGACATATTGCATTTGGTAGTGTGCTACTCCTACGCAAGTCGATCGGTATGGTCTAAGGACTCGTTTGGATAATGAGACCCGGGATCAGAGCTCATTCATAAGAAACTAAGGTGCATCGGGGATGCATTCCATGTGTGAGCCTATTCGAGGCGAGTACTAAGAGCCGAGGGCTTGGGGACTAGCAGCGGTTGTGTAGACTTCAATACCATCCCTAACCCAAGATACGGAGGGCGTAAATCTGTTCTGTGTGTGGGTTCCGGATACCCATGCATAATTGCTTGCTCACGTGTTTGTTCATGCATAGCATATGATTGATTAATGCTTGCTTGTTCTGGTACGGAACTAAGGGAATTCTCACTAAGCTAGTGTGGCTTATACCCCAATAGTTGTTTAAATGAACAGGTTATCTCAAGAATGCAAAGTGGGGATCGAGATGGTTGAAGCTAAGAATGGCTTCGGGATTCCGACAAGAAATGATAATGTTGAAGTTATCGGCTAATTTTATGATTTGTCTTGTAATAGTTTATGTAGGGAAGTCTGTGAATGAATGTAATTGGAGTTGAATGATTTGTATTTTGAAGTGTAGTGATTCATATATGAAGTATAGTGATTTGTATCGAAAGTATAGTGGATTGTATTTCCTTTACATTGTCACTCAACTGTATCAATATAAAATGTATCATTCCGATGTGTCTCCTTTATGTGTTAGACGCCTTGTACATAGTATGGAAGCCTTCGCATGACTGAGGTGGTCATTCTTAGGCTTTAATATTATGTATGGCGAATTGCCATGTTTAGGGTACCCTTCAGGGCGTGACAGCAGGTGCTGAAGAAAGTCTAAATTATAAATCCCCTAAGGAGTGCTTAAACCTATTTGAAGATATGGTCAACAACCATTATCAATGGTTATTTGTAAGAGACAAGAAGGAGAGGTCCGGAAGGGTTTTTGAGATTGATGTTGTGTCAAACTTGACTGCCAAGATTGAGGCCCTAAGCAGAAAAGTTGAACATTTGTCTATCAGGAGAAACCAAGTGAATATGATTGCTGATTTATCTGACCAAAACATTGAAGGAATGACCTCTGAGAGTTGTGAGTTTGTAAATAATTTTTCTGGCCAAAAGACTGACCCTTACAGTAACACTTACAATCCTAGTTGGAGGAACCATCCAAATTTCCAATAGAGTAATAGTCATTTTCAAAATCAATTGAACCCACCCAATTTTCAGAAACCACCATTACAAGGGTCGACAGCATATCAAGGAAACAATAAATCTCTTGAAGATTTAGTTTCTCAGTTTATCAAAGCTTCTGAAAATAGACAGCATGGAATAGATGCTACCTTGAGAAATCATACTGCTGCCATTCATAACTTAGAGAACCAAATTTGCCAAATTTCCAAAATTCTTTTAGAGAAACCTTCAGGATCATTATCTTCAAACACTGAGCCCAATCCGCATGATCAAACAAAGCAAGAATGATTTCTAGGATGATTATCCTGCATCTTTTGTTTCTGCTTTGTTTTTGATAGAATGAATTGATTGTTTTAAGATAGGAAGGAAGACAAAATGTTTGAGAGGATAAAAATGGCCCTAAAACCATGTGTAAAAATCTTATCTGATTAATGCAATGGATTATTTTTGTTATATCACGTGATTGAATGGAATGGAATGGTTGATGAATGTAGTTATATAATATTCCATGAAAATTTCGTGCAGGTACAAGTTTCAACCTCGACAATTCTGAGGTGAATTATAAAAGTCGAGCCTCGTTATCAAGCCATCTCATTTAAGCCTCGATAATGTTAAGTTCTTTTTGTAAATAAAATAAAAGAATCAAACTTTTTACCAAAAATCCCAAAAACTTTCCAATATCTCAAATTATAATTAAACAGGTATGTTATTTACTTTCTTTCTTTTTCTAATTTTTGCTGTTATTATAGAATGTGTTTTGTATTTTAAATTTTTAGGGTTTTTCAAGATTTCCGTTTGAACTTGATAAAAATGATGAACTTCTATTTTTAAAGTAGTAATGTTGTTCTTAAAACTTCGAATAAGCAGTTACAAACTTTGTTTTCCTATCGGACTTGTTAGTTCTGTTGAGACCCTATTTTGTCTCTGATTACTCAAAATAACGTTAGCAAAATAGAAATATGTATTTCAAGTATAAGTAAGTATGAACTAATGTATATTACCTCCTTTTACAGAACAAATGGCACCAAAAGAACAGCAAACCCAATTCCAAGTAAGTACCCAAGCTCTTGAAAATTTGTCTGCTAAGGATAGGGATAGGTGATATAAACCACGCCAATCTATCGACGCAACCTGATACCAATACATTTGATTTCAATTCCCAGGACCGTTTGTGTTTGTATGGTGACCGCGACCCGTTGTCTATAGAGAGACAAGATCCTTGGTATCAAGCGAAGATGCCACAATCTAATATGGAAAGTTCGATTGATAAGTCGAAAAGTTGAGCGCCATGGATTAGATCCAATAAGTTTAGAAAAAGTTCACTCAATAACCTAAGAGAAATACTCTCAATTTACATTCATAATAATATGATTTGTTCATACAACCTTAAGGGGATATAACTATATGAAGGAAAACTAAAAGACAAATAAGAAAATAAATCGTCACACAAGAAAAGCTGGCGGCCTTTAATTTGAAATTAAAAATCCGAAACGAACAGAAAGGCTAAGCCAATCGAAAGTTCAACGGCTTAAGTCCCTACACACTATTGTAAGCTTCAAAGCTGGTGGCGTTTTGCTGGTGTTCCACATAGGCTACCCGTAGAGAACGTTTTCAAAGCTGGCTTGGTTGTTTAAAAGGCCGATGGCCTATAATGAAAGCTGGCGGCTTTCCTTGCCAGCTTTGATCCAATTCGCTTCAAACTTTTTCTGATCCATTCCTGAGCTTGCCTTAATGCTGTTAGTTAACTTGGATTCATTATGGATGATTTGAAATTGTGTCTCCTCCTCTTGAACCTTCTGAATTAACCTGTTGATCACTTTCTTGAATCTTTTAGCTCGGGTCCTTGAAGCCGGTTAAAGTGGCATCACAATTGGATCTAGTCTTGGTCTTCTTACCACATCTCCATCATTTCCTTCCTCTTAAGAAGGATTTTTCCTCAAATCTTCATCACCTACATCAAAAGGACCTAGATCAGAAACGTTAAAAGTAGCTCTTACCGTATACTCACCTAGTAGATCAAGCTTAGAAGCGTTATCATTGATGCGGTCTAGAACTTGAAAAGGACCATCGCCTCTTGGAAGCAACTTGGAATGCCTTTGCTCAGGAAGTCTTTCCTTACGCATGTGTAGCTAAACCAAATCACTAGGTTCAAACACCATTTGACGTCGTCCCTTGTTAGCTTGCTTAGCATACTGTTCTATACACCTTTCAATATTAACCCTGGCCTTTTCATGAATTTGCTTAACAAACTCCACCTTCTTTTTACCATCTAAATTGACAAATTCAGAAACAGGTAAAGACAACAAATCCAACGGAGTCAGTGGATTAAAATCATACACAATCTCAAATGGTGAATATTTAGTAGCATAATGAATGGTATGGTTATAAGCAAATTCCACATGAGGTAAACATTCCTCCCAAGTTTTAATGTTCTTCTTAATGATAGCCTTTAACAAAATAGATAAAGTCTTATTTACTACCTTAGTTTAGCATCAGATTGTGGATGACAAGTTGTAGAAAATAATAGTTTAGTCCCTAACTTACACCACAAGGTCTTCCAGAAGTAACTTAAGAGCTTTGCATCTCTATCAGACACAATTGCTCTAGGCATACTATGAAGTCGAACAACCTCTCTAAACAATAGATCTGCAATATGAGAAGCATCATTAGTTTTGTTGCATGGAATAAAATGTGCCGTTTTACAAAACCAATCCACTACAACAAATACAGAATCCCTACCATTCTTACTCTTAAGTAATCCTAACACAAAATCCATAGAAAGATCTACTTAAGGCTCACTAGAAATAGGTAATAGAGTGTACAAACATGTGGTTGTACTCGGGATTTAGCTTGCCTGCAAGTAATACGCTTCTCACAAATTCTCTCAACATCTCTTTTCATCTGGGGCCAATAAAAATTTTCCTGCAATATACTTAAAGTCTTTGCTACCCCAAAATGACCCATTAATCCACCACTATGACTTTCCCTCACCAGCAACTCCCTTCTTGAGCAATTTGGAATGCACAACTTATCTTCTATAAACAAATAACCATCATATCTAAAAAATTTTCCATAGGCAATCTTTTCAAGTTTCGGCAAAATCTTGGTCTACAACATATAATTCTTTAACATGTTCAAAACCAAGTAACTTAGTATCAAGTGTCGAGATTAAGACATACCTACGGAACAAAGCATTAGCAACAATATTTTCCTTAACTTGCTTACAACGAATAACATAAGGAAATGTCTTGATATACCCCATCCAATGCATATACCTCTTGTTCAATTTCTGCTGGCCTTTCAAATGCTTCAATGATTCACGATCCATATGAATCATAAATTCCTTTGGCCATAGGTAATGCTACCAGGTTTCCAAAGCTCTAACCAATGCATATAGGTCCTTATCATAAGTAGGGTACTTCAGGCTACCCCACTTAGCTTTTCACTAAAATATGCAATGGGTCGTTCTTCTTGCATCAGCACTGCTCTAATCCCTACACCTAAAGCATCACACTCAATTTCAAAAGTTTTAGAAAAATTAGGTAAAGTAAGTAATGGAGCATGTGTAAGCTTATCCTTTATCAACCTAAAAGCTTTCTCCTGAACTTCCCCCATTTGAAGCCCACATTCTTCTTGATAACTCCAGTGATTGGTGCAGCAATACTACCGAAGTCCTTCACAAATCTCCTGTAGAAGCTAGCTAGTCCATGAAAACTTCTTCCTTGACTAACGTTCGTTGGACGAGGTTGCTCCTGGATAACACGAACCTTCTCTTCATCTACCTGTATTCTCTGTGCACTAACAACAAAACCAAGAAATACAAGCTTATCTGTGCAAAAAGTACACTTCTTATGGTTAGCAAATAATCTCTCCTTTCAAAGTACGTCAAGAACGGATTTCAAATGTTTCACATGGTCTTCCAAGTTCATGCTATAGATTAGAATATCATCAAAGCAAATAACCACAAACTTTCCAATGAAAGCACGTAAAATATGGTTCATCAATCTCATGAAAGTGCTTGGTGCAATAGTTAAGCCAAAGGGCATAACTAACCATTCATATAAACCATACTTTATTTTGAGTGCAATTTTCCACTCATCTCCTTCATTCTAATATGATGACATTCGCTTTTTAAATCAATTTTAGAAAACACACATGAGCCATGTAATTCATCTAACATATCATCTAAGCAAGGAATGAGATGATGACACTTTATCGTGATATTGTTGATGGCTCGATAATCAACACATATCCTCCATGACCTATCCTTTTTAGGCAAAGAATCACCAGTACTGCACATGGACTCATGCTCTCTCTCACGTACCCTTTTTCCATCAGCTCTTGAACCTACCTTTGAAGCTCCTTAGTCTCCTTAGGATTGCTTCAATAAGCCGGTTTATTTGGAATTGTAGCTTTGGGTATAAAGTCAATCTGGTGCTCTATTCCATGGATTGGAAGTAATCCTCTAGGGATTTCCTTAGGAAAGACATCCTCATAAACTTGCAAAAGAGATACAAAAGTACTAGGCAAAGTGTTAGGTAACTCGTTAGTATTCAAACAAGTTTCTTTGTAAATCATCAACAGCATAAGCTGTTTCATTACCAATGCTCGCCTCACAACACTAACTCTAGCTATACAACTCTCCTTTTCACTCACCACCAAAGTCGATCCCCTTTCGACTTAGCTTCTCTCACTCGTTCCAGCCTTCCTCTCCTTTTTATTTTTCTTTTTCTTTTATGCCCTCACTCTCTTTTTGCTTCTCACTCTCTTGGTGTTTCCCACAAGATTGTTGCAATTGTAGTTGATCTTCATAAACCTCTTTAGGGGTCATGGGCTTGAGATTGTAAGTCCTGCCATGGTAAACAAGTGTATAGTTATTTGAAAAGCCATCATGAATCACCCTCTTATCGAATTGCCATGGCCTTCCCAACAACACATGACAAGCCTGTATTGGTATGACATCACACAACACTTCATCTTTATACCTTCCAATGTGAAAAGTAATCTTAGCCTGTCTAGTTACCTTAGTCTCTCCACTATCATTCAACTACTGTAACTTATAAGGATTTATATGTTTAGTGGTTTTAAGCCTTAATTTATCCACAATGAATGCACTAACAACATTTGTGTAGCTGCCCCCCTCAATGATTAAACTACAAATGTTATTACCAATAAAACAACGAGTGTGGAAAATATTTTCTCTTTGCAAATCAGCCTCTTCTTTCACCTATGCACTCAAAGCACGCTTCACTACAGCCACTAATCTACCCTCAGCGGGTTCCTCTTCATTAATATCTTCCAAAGATGGCATTTCTTCATCCTCACTTTCTCCTTCAGTTTCATACTCCCCATCACGTATGATCATGACACGTCTATTTAGAAATTGACTAGCAATGTGTCCCCTATCTTGGCATTTAAAACATTTTATATCACGATTTCTATGAGTAGAGGAATCGGATTTACCTTGGTTTCCAAGGCTAGTCATGTCATGTTTTTGCTCAGATTTTGGCTTTGAAATGGGCTACTTCTCCTCCTTCCAGTATTTTGATTTGTAACTGGATGAGCCTGCATTAGAATCAAATCATGAAGCACCACCACCTTTCCTCTTGAGTTGGTTCTCAATTTTAATGGTCATATGTACCATGTCTTCCAACTCAACATAGTTCTGCAACTCTACCACATTTTGTATATCCCTGTTCAGTCCTGCTAAATAGCATTGTAGCATCACAGTCCTCTTCCACATTCACCCTGATCATTGCCACCTCCATCTCCTTGTGGTACTCCTCTAAACTCCTATTACCCTGCTTAAGTTTTTCAACTCCCTATAAAAATAAGAGGGTACAAATCGCTTCTTCATCACTCTTTTCATTTCTTCCCAAGTTTCTATTGGTGGCTCTCTATTCCTTCTCCTATTCAATAAAAGCTTATCCCACCAAACAATAACATAATCGAAAAATTCAATAGCAACAAGTTTTACCTTTTTGGCTTCCAAATAGTTGTGGCAATCAAACACAAAGTCAACCTTCTTCTCCCATTCAAGATAGGCTTTAGGATTGTTCTTCCCCTAAAAGGATGTAATCTTCATCTTTATGTTCCCCAAATAGTCATCTTTTTTATTCCTAACTCCTCTATACCTACGTCCGTGATGCCTATTGCTGCTAACAAATCCTCTCTCAAGTTCTTCCTCAGAACCCATGCCTTCATACTCTTCCTCCTGTACCCACACTCCTCTCCTAGGGTTTCTTTCTCTCCTATGTATAGATGGAGCACTCCTAGCTTGTTCCAAGCTTCTCTCTACTTTTTCATTCGTCTCCTCCATTCCTTCTCTGAACATCTTCTTCATCTCAGTGGTCAACACATCCAATATCATTTTTGGATCTACTACTTCCTTCTCACCCTCGGAAACACCCTAGTTAGACACATATCTTACCTGTAAGAAAACAACGTTAGCAAAATAATTTCTTACAATTCACTCCCTAGCATGTTTCACTCTTCAGATGATTCACTCTTTCTTGTGTTTACATACAACTAAACATGTTATTCATCTCAAAATTTCTCTTTCAGTTCTTTAAGAACTAATTTGAACAATTCAAAACCTAACCACATAATTCAACCCAAACTTATCAGAGAATACGAACAGACAAAATTAGATCAAACTATATCGATGGAGTTTTTAGAACAATTACTAAAACAAATCTTTTTACTATCCAGATCAATTGGACAATTTAGATGGAAATTCTATCATATACTCAAACAATTGATTTTTTTTTTTTGCACGAAGTTTTTTTAACACTATGATGGACAATCAAGATCGAATTTTAAAAACAATCAAGATCTAACAAAAATTCAAAGAATTGAAACTTTTAAACCCTAAAAGATACAAACTTTAATTAAAGAACATATATGCAAACCTTTAACAAACCCTAGGCTCTTCTACCAAACTGATATGAACTAAGCCAATCTATCGATGCAACCCGATACCAATACGTTTGGTTTCAATTCCTAAGACCGTTTGTGTTTATATGGTAACCGCGACCCGTTGTCTATAGAGAGACAAGAACCTTGGTATCAAGTGAAGACGCCACAATTGAATATGGAAAGTTTGATTGATAAGTCGAAAAGTTGAACGCCATGGATTAGATCCGATAAGTTCATAAAAAGTTCACTCAAGAACCTAAGAGAACTACTCTTAATTTACATTCACAATAATCTGATTTGTTCATATAACCCTAAAGGGTTTATATAACTATATGAAGGAAAACTAAAAGACAAATAAGAAAATAAATCATCACATAAGAAAAGCTGGCAGCCATAAATACAAAGCTAGCAGCTTTTAATTTAGAATTAAAAATCCAAAACGAACAAAAAGTCTAAGCCAGTCGAAAGGCCGACAGCTTAAGCTTCAAGACCGGCAGCGTTGCTCTGGTATTCCACAAAGGCTGGCCGTAGAGAACGTTTTTAAAGCCAGCTTGCTTGTTTAAAAGGCCGGTAACTTATAATGAAAGCCGACCGCTTTCCTTGCTAGCTTTGATCCAATTCGCTTCAAACTTGTTCTAATCCATTCCTGAGCTTGCCTTAATGATGTTAATTAGCTTGGATTCGTTTTGGATGATTTGAAATTGTGTCTCCTCCTCTTAAACCTTTTGAATCAACCTATTGATCACTTCCTTGAATCTTTTAGCTCGGGTCCTTGAAGCCAATCTAGGTGGCATCACAATTGGATCTACTCTTGATCTTCTTCCCACGAATCCGCTAATAGGTTTAATCTGTTTTTATCCCAAAAAATGATAGTAGAAAATGCTATAATGAATTGAGGGTTGTTAAGGAATTTTGGGATAGAAGAAGAATTTCTGAAATACTTTGAAGATCCTGTATGGAGAAGAATGTTTGAAATAAAGGAGGAAGTTTATGCTGGCATTACTTTAGCCTTTATGGCTAGTTTGAAAATGGAGGGAGAAGTACCTATATTGGATTGTGTAGTAAGGTTTTATGCCTTTGGAGAAAACATAGAGATCCCAATGAGGACATTTATCTATGCCATAGGGCTATATGATGATGAAGGATATCTGTAGGAACCATAATTCCAAGTGCTGCCCTTAGAAATACCTGAAGGAGATTTCAAGAGATTCTTAGAAGAGGAGATTGAAGGTAGATTTGCTCCTTCAATGACCATAAGGTCCAAGTTTAGGAATAAGAGTGTGCAAATGCTGCACTACATGCTGATTAAGAGCATTTTCTTTAAACCGGAAGGAGGGTCAATAGTCTCTAAAGCAAAGCTGCACCTTATTATTAGTATATTAAAAGGGATTAAGATAAATGTAGAATTATTGGTAGCCTATAGGCTGAAATATCAAGCCACATTGAATTGCAAAGGAATATTCCTTGGTGGCTTGATCATAAGGATTTTGAAGAACTTAGGAATGTGGCCAGGACATGGGCCAACTGATCTAGTGTGTTAGTATAAAGAGCTTCAAAAGAAAGCTTTTAGAGATTAGAGATTAGTAGAAGTGGGTACCATAGTAGAGTAATAATTGGACCAAGACCCACTAGTTGAGCCCCAGCCTTTTCAAGAGTCAGCTGTGTAAACCCCTGTTTTCTAAGCCCTAAACCTTAAGCCGGAAAGTCTACCGGAGACCTTAGGTCAACGGATCTTGAGTAAAGCCCTACAGTTTAGATCATGAAAACCCGAGTTCGCAAATCGAGGAGTCGAAAAATAATTAAAGTGTTTAGAATAGTCTGTAATAATATTTGAATTATTAAAAAGATCAGATCGGTTCAATTTCGGCTTATTTCGAACCCGTTTGGATACTGCTTTGGAAAGCATGTCCCGGGGCTCGGAAAATTAAAAATATATCTTTAATATTTTTAGACTCGTATTTTTATAAGGATTTCAAAAATATCAAGTTTAGAATTTTTCGGATTCTAAAAATATCAGTTATAGCTCATATAAGCTTATTTTACTCTTACCGGTAACTAAATTGTTAAATTTCTAAAAATAATTTAATTGATTATTTTATTTAAATCATAAAAATTCTGCTACTTTAATAAAAATATTTTTCTTAATTTATTTATAAATTTTCTTATTCAAAAAGTCACTTTATCAACCCATACCTCAAGTACACATACATTATCATTACTACACATTATTATGTCTTCTTTTACTTTTTCTTACACTCCTCTTCCCAAAATTTGCAGCTGCCCATTCCCCATAAAATAGCCACTTTTCTTATTTTTAATTATTTATTTGATATTTTAAAGTCTATTTAGTTACAAATGGATGCAACTTGTTACACTTTCAAAATACAAGTTAAAATCAAACAAAACCACCTCCTACACTACATAATCACGACCAGCCCTCCCCATGTTGCAGCTGCAAGTTCTTTTTTTTTTAAATTATTTAACACACACACACCTCTATTTAAGCATCTTATTCCCTCTCTCTTTCATCTTTACAAACCCTAATTTTTCCTCTCTCTTTTTCCCTCTCTTTTCTCTTCTTCTTGGCTTGTCTTCTCCAAAACAAGCTGTCCCCATTTTTTCACTTCCACATATTTCTTGCAATTATTTGAGGTAATCTTTCTCTTTTAGCTCTTATAAGATGTTCTAGGATGATACCATGGATGTTTCATGCATCAAAGGACATTCCACAAGCTTAAAAGGCTATGGATGATGATGCCAAGAAGTGAAACACTCCTCTAGATGATGATCTCTTTTGTTCTTAGTATTTTTGTATATGGAAGGCTTGTTTATTTTCTTGTTTATGTGATAACTTGTAGATCTAGAGTTTTACAAGCTTTAGTTATGTTTATGTGTAGATCTAGGAGTTCAAGGCTTACTACTAAGTTTTTCTTATGCTTTCATGGATATATATTGAGTAGATCTTAGATTCAAGTTGGAATGAAAAAGAAAAATTCGTAACTTGTCAATGCCCTATTTTAAAAACCCTCTTTCAAGTCTTAAAATGGAAGCTTTTGTTAAGAAAATGAAGGTTTGATGGATGTATATCATCAAGGCTTCATCTTGCAAGAATCAAAGTTGATTTTCAAAGTTTATTTTCAAAAACAAAAATTGTATTTTCGGATCAAGACAAAGATCCAAAATAAAAACATGTTTTTCAACTCACAAATGAGGATTTTATTCAAGAAATGAAGGGTTCTTAGGATATAATATGTAATGGGTTGTTTTTCATGAGTTTTGATGAATTTTCTCAAGAGATATGTCCAAAATAAATTTATGAAAATTCGGATCAAGACCAAGACCTATTTTTGAAACCCATCAATCAACTTTAAAATGAAGATTTAGACAAAAATATAAGAGGCTCTTGATATAGATATCTTAAGGAATGGATTTTCATAAGTTTGAATGGTTTTCCTAAGAAGTATTGCATAAATCAAGTGCTTTGTAGAAGACAATATTTAGGTCTTGTTTTCATTGTAAGTTTCAAAGTGGAAATTCGTAATTATGAGAACCAATTTTGAAAACCTTCTTTTTGATCTCAAAACAAGTATTTTACATTGAAAATGAAATGCTTTGATGATACATAATATAGGAAAAATTATTTTCATTGAACTAAGTGAGTTTTAGTAAAGGAATTACTCAAAACAAGACAATGAGTTTCAACTTGTGAATGTTGGTTTTATGAATGGATTCTTAGAAATTTCATTTGAACTTTATGTTTGGTATTAGATAAGTGTGTAATCTCTTAATTTTGTTTGAGGATCCCTTGCAAGCTTAGGACTAAAATAAATTGGCCTAAGTAGTTAAATGGAGTAGATATGGAAATTTTTCACAAAGGCTCAAAATCTGGAATTTTCGTAACCCTACTGTACAGTACGTTTCCGACCCTTAAATGACCTTAAATGTTTGAATTAACTTTAGAAATGGATAGCTCTTTCGAAGTAGGTATAAATCGGTATATTATAAGCTAAATTCCGAGTTAAAATGAGTTAGATATGACCTTTTTAAGTTAAGGATTCAACCTAGACGGAAATTGACGAACTTAGTAAATAAAATTGTTAAGTTTAATAGAACTTCATAAGAGATGCTCATTGAGGGTATTCTTTGTACCTAGGTGAATTGGAGGACGGGTTACCACTTCCCGAGGACTATTACGACTAGTGGATTTTCACTACATGGACAAGTGAGTTCATTTCTCAATTAATTATGCTCTTGGATGTGCTTGTAGTAGTAGTGGCATTAGACTTAGGAAAAGATAAAATTGTGTTTGAATGGTGATCTAAACTTGCATGAATGAACGATAAGTATATCGAGGCAAGCTTTGTTGTAATATTCTTGTATGAGCTAGTATAGATTTGGAATGTCTGAAAATTGTATGGTCACCTTTAAATTATCTAAGTAATATGTCATGATTATATGAATAAACTGTACATGCATCTCACGTAGTGAGTCGTATATCATTGTCGAGTATATCTTTGGTGGGACAAAGGTGTACTTGGGAGGCAGCGGGTCTTTAACGAATGGGGCTAGGGTTGCATGACTTATGGACCACCCCATTCGAATGATGAAACTATGGTTGCATGACTTATGGACCAACATTAAAATTGTGGTTGCATGTCTTATGGACCACCCCACTTAAGATTGGGATTATGGTTGCATGTCTTATGGACCAACTTTGGAATTGTAGTTGCATGTCTTATGAACTACCCCAAACCCCGAATGGAGGGCGTAAATTCATTCACTTATGACTACCGGAAAGTCATATGCTGCTTGCTCATACGCTTGTGCATTCATATGGTTGCTTAATTATAACTTGCTTGTATAGATATTTTAGCTTGGTCGGGCATGTTACTTGAAGAAAATGAATCTCACTAAGCATTAGCTTATACCCCAACAGTTTTTGTTGCACGTTCCTATTTTTGGATGTTCCGAGAGGACATTTTGTGCAGGTTTATCACATGGAATTAAAGAGCTTTTGAGGAAGTCGGGACCTAGTGTAGGCGTGGACTTCTAGGAAAATCTCTTTAATGTGAATTCATATATGTGTAATTGGAGCTAAACGATGTAGACTCCTATTATTTTGGCGGGGGTATGCCCCCTTGGCTTTTGTAAAGTTAACTGTTTATTTTGTTGTGATTTATATTCTTAATGCTATGAATGCTTTCTTAAGACTACTCGAATCAAAGTGTGATCCTAAAAGTTGTGTGAGTACACCTTACACGATATGTAAACTATGGGATGACTAAGGTTGTCATACTAAGTTTAAATATCGGGTGGGTGGACTGTCGCGTTTAGGGTACCCTTTGGGGCGTGACAGTTTAAGTTGGTATCAGAGCATGGTTAAGAGTTTACAATCATAACTACAAATAAATAGTCTTAAGAAAGGATAAAAAGGAAGGAAGGAATAGAATTATAGGAAGACTTAGATGGGAAGACGACCATAGTATCGGCCCTAAAATCCTATCGCTTTAACCTTTGTGGATAGTAACCACTAGGAAACAATCGACTTAGTATCGTAAAACCTTCAGGTGACCTAATGAGACTCCATAGAATACCGCTTAGTTACTTTAGTTGCTTTTGGTATTGTATTGTTACATGTTGATTGTTTCGTTGTTACTTATAGTATAAAATTTACTTGATTTTTGATTATGAGGATTTTTGCACTGTGTTGTTCAAATTTCAATAAAGCTATATTTATGTTTTATGATCTAGAATTTTATTACTTAAATTCCCTGATTTACCTTTTACACTTTATTTTCCGCTCGTATTACTACTTCTTTTATTTCCGTTACCTCGTTTGAAAACATTAATAGAATATATTGAGAAGATTACTTAACTAGACAAAAATAAAATTTGCTACAGCCGAGGTAGAAGAAGGAGACGTCAGGAGGAAAGC